>JAWWEO010000036.1:5091605-5106194 GCA_035582975.1 Ormyrus labotus
TTAAACTCTGTGGCAGTAAATTAACAGACTGGCGTCACTACACAATTGATCTAGAGGACGAGACAGTGAAGTACAATAAAGAAAATTAAGGGGTTCGGTGCAGTTAGAATTTCTTTTCATGCAAATTGCTTTCCACGAGGCTTCCGCTGATGAAGAAGGTGGCCGTTATGGTCCTGAAATGGATGTCTTAATATAAGTTGAAAAAAAAATTTAAATCAATATAAATCGAACTCAAAACTTTTTTTTCGAAACGACATTTTCTAAGTTGGTGTGCACAATATCTCGAGAACGGCTAAAACGATCGCTACCAAATTTCAACCACTTGTTTACAACATGATTCTGGTGTACTTGAACGATCGATATTGTAATTTAGATTTTTCCTTTTTTTTATAGTCGAAAAATGAGCTATTTTTTACCGAAAGAAATTTCGAAATACAAATTTTCTCTTCTAATCTGCGCCATTTTTTCAAAAATTAATATTTTGGAAATTTGTTTCGTTCAAGTACACAAAAATTTTATTATTTAACTAACCTCACCGGGTTTTTTTGTTTGAGATAATCCAGTCTTGAGTTCTGCTGCACACCGCAAAACATCTCTTTTTTGGACCTCTGGGAGATCGGCTACAGTCGCGTCATTTCTGGCTATTTTTGCTTTAAAAAATTTTTAAAACTTCTTCAAATGATAATTATTTTAAATAAAAGTAGTTCTTCGCCACAAAAAATTCCCAAAGAATTAGCGTTTTTTTCCTCTTCTAAGTGTACCTAACCCCTTAATTATTGTATTTTGTAAAAATGCATTTAATTTATAGATATAGCGGTTCAACTGTTTAATGGGCATATTAATCCTTGATTAAATTATAAATGTAATCACTCAAAAGATTTTAGAAAAGATATTAAATATGTATTTTCATTAAGATAACTGAAACTTTACAGAGAACACGATAGATATTATAACTTCAACGTTCGTTTGTAAATATAGTTTATTTAAAGTTCTCGAATGGAACAATCGAGGGGTGGGTCAACAAATAAAAGTTGGCAAACCCGGGCTTGTCCAACCTTTAAATTCAATCCTCCGGTCCTAGGCAATTTAATAAAACCCTTAGCTCATCGCTCTCTCCTCCTCGACTCTCATTCCCAGTGAATTCAAATGTGCGAGGAGAATTAACTTCGTTAATGACCGCGCGATACTGTGCTAGACTTAAGTAACCAAAGATTTGAATATGGAAATGGAAGAACTTTAAGGGAAGCATGAAATTTGCTTTCTCGGAGATGAGAATCGAAAATCGGGACTGTCAAAGCGTGGTGGCTAAAGGGGGACACAAAAGCGCCGATGGCTCGAGGAAAAGAGGATGAAAAATGTTCGCAGACTCATTTTAAAATCATTTTCGAAGATACTAAAATCGTAATTTGAAAGTTTAATTTTTGGGCTAATTAATCGAAATGAATTTTGCTATCAGCTTTTAGTATTACTTTCAAATGAAAGTCAGGATTACTAAGTCAGGCAAAACGTTACAAATAAAAGAGCTTTTGAATCACGTCTTCAATTTTCAAAATAAGAAAATTTTCGAAATTCGAATCGGAGTATTTTAGCGCGATAGAGGTCAAATAAATTTGTAAATCAGATATTTTTCCGATTTCGCAAATCTACTTCCTCTCGGCAAAGCTATCGAAGCTGCAGCTCCGGGCAAAGAGAGGAAAAGGACGCGCTGCCGCAGCGCGGAATTAGAATCCCTCGGCACGAATCCTGAGACACGAGTCGCGTGGGACAGTAGTGGAACGTACACGTAAAAGAGTGAACCTTACCAGCCGTCCTATTTCTTCCGCATCAGTCTTTTCATTTCGCAGTTTGCTTCCCTTTTTTTTACTCGGCACTTTACTTACTTCCTCGTTTTCCCTTCCCTTTTCCAACTTTCCACCCCATTAAACCTGCAATTACTCCCTCATTTGCCTGCACACTTTCGATCTCGTCCGCTTTCTTTCTTTAATTGCAGTCCTTGCAAACATTTCCCCGCGAGAAATTAGCTCTCTCTCTCCAGATTTATACACCGCGGCTATGCGAACTGCAACAGCCACAAATATTAATTAGGGCAATTTAAGCGCCATTATCATTTAAATGCGCGGTCGCATATAAACCATAGATTTTTTGTACATTAGCATAATTACACTTGTAATGCGAGTGGATGATGAATACGTAGTTTAGGAGCTCAAGCAAAGATTTACTCCTCTCTCATTTCTGCCGCCTTTTGCATCAACGATCATCCAAAGCTTTCCACCCAACACCCAATTTAAATTGATCACTCGGCCGTTGTCTTTTCGGTTTCCACCCGCAGTCGTCCCCTCGCACCTCCCGCTTCTTTGACTCTCCTCTCGGCTTACTCCGGGGTGGGCGCGAGAGCGAAGTCCGTGCCGTCCTCTTTCCTATTTCTGGGAAAGTTATGCTCTCCGCTCCTCTGTCTCCGGGCATTCCCTCTCAGGCATTCCGGCAGCGCTCTCGCAGCGGTTGCTTCGGCAAGAAGAGGGTTAACCCGCGAGGAAGATTAGCTCTCCGGCGAGCGGGCATTTTATGCGTCTGGCGGGGGTGAAGGGCGTGTATCACCAGGGATTCCGAACATTGGCTTGATCGTCCCCGGGAGCTGCCCGGCCGCTGCAGCGATAAGAATACCTAAGCTCGGGCCCCGGCTATCCGCTTACTCCGCGCGCCATTTTGCATCGGCCCTAAGCGCAAGGCGAGAGAGAGAGCTGGCCGCATAAACTACCGGATATCGATGGATATATATATATACGTCGCGCGCAGCAGCTCCTCCGAGTCTAGATTCTTGGGGCGTGCGGGGACCTCGAATTCGCTGCTAAGCTGATTAGTATTTCGGAGTCGCTGGAAATTTGCTTTATTTATGCCGTTGCGGACTGCTGGGACTTGTTTCAAGAAGAGCTTCTCGGCATGCTTGGCGCTTTTTTTTTTTTTTTTTGCTTTTCCGACCGCAAGGGGGAAATAAATTGATGAAGAAACAGTGATCAATTGCTTTCGGCACTTTATCGATTCTATCGCTGGGAATGATTTAACATTTTGATAAAAAGATTTTTCCTTAAAAGAATCTCCGTTATCGGGTTTACTTGAAATTGATGAAAATATTAAAGAGAGATTTTAAATATAAAAAGGAATGACATGATGGAAATTTGTACATGCCTCGTATATTTCGACATGGATAAAAAGTTTAAAAAAAAATACTAAAAACGAGGAATATAAAATGCACAAAGAGTAAAAAATTTTCATGCTTTTTTATTCGGATTCAATTTGGTTTTTTTTAAATTTGCAGAATTTTTTATTTTTACGCTTTTGCATTTTTTCAGAAAAATCTTCTTTCAAGTTAATCAAATTTATATAAAAATTACATATTTTAAATAAATTTAAAAAATTAAAACTTGCTTTAAAATTTCGACGAAAAAATATTCGTATTGGATAGAACCAGCAGTTTTTTTCTTCGCAAAACTGACGAAGTTTCTAATTTTGTCACAGAGGACTGCAGCAATTCTTCTTATCGAAATTATGGGCTAAGTTAATCAAGTGTTCTAATTCAAAAGTACTTACAAAACTACCATCTAGATTCAAATATTTGAATAAATTTAAAAATTATAGCCAGTCAATAACGAAATTGCAAAAAAAGAACGTAATCTGAAAATGCAAAAAATTTTGTAATAAAAGAAGTACCTTATTTTGCTATTCTGATATTTTCTAAATCCTGCATCGTATAAATACATGTATCTAAATATGTTAAACACGGTCTCAGACGGTATAATCCAAAATGAATTTGGATCTGAATATGAAATCTCTTTTCTAGCAACTCATTATTTTTATTGGACTTCTTAAGAACTACCGACGAGTTGAATCAAGTTTTACGATTGGCTACGGGGACTCGACTTTTGCACTTATGCGCCGTGCTATATGAGTATTAGTTTGACACGAGATTAAATAAATTCCACTATATACTTCGTACACATAGAATAGCTGCTTTGGACGAACTATGGTTTCATTATTCACGAAGGCTTATTTTGTTTTACTTTTTTTGAGTTTAGCTTTTTTCACAATTTAAAATATGAAATATTATATAATTTATGCTTAATTTAATTGCTTTTCATTTGAATAAAAATGAATTGCTCGAAAAATTGAGGAACAAAAATATTTCAATGAAATAAAACGAAGAAATAATTAATCTCCCGTGAAAAGATTTTATATAAATGGATGCAGAAATTCGAGAAATTTTTACAATTATTTGAAGTGAAATTCATACTTAAATAATTAAACAATTAAATTTCCAATTTCAAAAATGTTAATACGTATCGCTAATTCTTTAGCGCACGAAAACGTTATAATTCAGAATTTTCAAACTTTATACTCCGGCATTCCTGGGCCCTTTTATTCATTTATATCCTGTAAATTTTAATTAAAAAAAAGCAGCAGAAAAAAAGGAACGGAACGAACGCGTTTCGTGCGCTGTTAAAAAAGTATGCTAATATCGTGGATGAGCGACGGCGAAAGAAAGAATCTGCAATTTTTTATATTTTTCCTGTGTTCGCTCAGCGTACCTGGAAAATTATAAATTCCACGAAGCAAAGAGAGAGGGAGGGGGCGGTGGTGGGGGAGGGGGGGGGAGGAGGAGGGAGGAAGCGCCGGCAAGCCCGGTGTGTGACGAGGTGCACTTTACCTAATTCTCACTTGCCGTGTGCGCTTATCATTTTTCTTTCCGCAAAGTACTTAAGTACTCTGGGGCTCACATACCCGTTGATTAATTGTGCGGGTGTACAACAACGCGCGAACTTGCGACTATGTCGACAACGAATTTAGAGGAAATGTGTGTTCGTCAAATTCGCGTTCGTCTGTAATTTAAACTGGAAATTGCTTTAGACTTTAATTGGTCTTTTTTTTAACTTTATGCGCACTTCTTGGCCCAGAAAAAATGGGGCCTATAAATTACCCTACGACGACGCGTGAGTCGAAATCTGACCTAAACCTGAATCTCGCGCACGAGAAGAAACAAATGTTTTACTTTTTTTTCAATTTGAATAGCAGAAGGCCAATCGTAAAAAATAATTTCAAATTTAAATTAACTAGAAAATATGGAAAAACACTGCCAACCGATTTTGGCACAATGCTTTCTCATAGAGAACATAAAAACAATGAAACAATTAATTTATATTATAAATGGAATATTATGAAACAATTACTATTATCTTATCTATAAAAAAGTGAAATTTAAGTTAAAATTTACGAACGTAATTGACACTACGTCTTACGTGTCATGTTAAATTAGGCGGTATTATATGATTCATCAATTTCCAAGTATTAAAATTTTTTAGATCGTTTATAAGACTATGAATTTCTCACTACATTACATGGCTTAACCATGATAAGTTCCTTCAAAGTCTCCAAAGTAAGATAAAAATCTTCCAATTTCCTGGATTGAATTTTGTCTAACTATATTGCTGAAACTAATATAAACAATCATAATAAAGTAATAATAACAATAAGATTATATACATATATATATATATATATATATATAGAATTGCAATACCATATATAATTTAAAATCGTAATAAAACAAAAACTAGTAGATGAATTTTAAAAATTTTTGTTAATTTTAAAAATTTAGTTAAAGATGAAAAAAATAGGTGGTCGATCATTGAAAAAGTTCGATTATTTAATAAAGTAGAGATATTCAAAAAATTGAAAAAAAAATAAATAAAACCTTAATATCTTTTGAACTATTGAATAAGTTTCATAAGCAGAAAGGTTATCAGCTCTAAACATAAAAAAAAAATATCTACCTTTTCTCAAAATTTCAAGACAATTGAAGCCTTTTTACTTCCGTAATCGTTGAACATAGAAATCTCATTTTTTTAGTTTTCAGCTTTTTTCTCAAAAACTAATTGACAAAATCGCTTGAAATTTTTATAGATTATAGATCGATATATTGTTAATTACTAAAAATGTTTTTCAGAGCAATTGAAAATTTAATTTAAGAGTTATAATATTTATAAAAAAATACATTTTTGTTAAAAGCAAAAGAACCATAAGAACTAAAGTAATTCTTTTTCTCTGAAATCATAGGTATTTTTATGCTCTTTAAAATGTGTTTTGTTCGATTGAAATATCTCAATCCTATCACTAAAATTTTTTAAAAATTAAATTTTTCAAAAATCGAAAATTGATAAAACAAAAACTAATCTATAGAAGTGCTGGAAATGTTCATACGTACATACGTACGTACATACATCTGGACATTTTTTAAAAACTACTTTTTTGGACTCTCTGAATATAAAAATGTGCTTCTACGTCAAAATATAAGACTCGAAAAATTTCACCGATCCAAAGCTTTCCCTATGAGACAGCAAAACAAAAAGAGACTGCATAATATATTATATCTCTTTGTAAAAAAGACTTTCAATGGATTACATCTGATGAATATACTCCATATGTCAGGGTAAGTAGGCCGGTTTTTCTCAGCTGGATTTTCCTGCGGTGCAGTTTCGCCTTTTCCCAGGAAGCAAAGCGGGCGTATTCCGCAGCTTGGGAACAAGACTGCTCGCATCCGCTTATGTAAAGAGCGAGCCAGGTTGCGGACCGGTTGTGGCAGACTGCAAAAATACGTCTTTTCCATCCTTTCAGAAATATTTTAAATTTTTATTCCCGCACAAGCACGGTATTCCCGGTATTTGTAAGCGCATTAGCTTTTCCACGTATGCTTCGCGTTGCTCTCCTATTGCTTACCCGTTATATCGACAATTTCGCCGTGGGTGTCGTTTGTAATAGCCCAAAAAAGATGAATTTTATCCCGAGGGGGTAATACCGCTGGCGTACTTTAGAAAGGACACGACGAGGAAAAAGCTTCGAGTATAAAGCATCGATAATAGCGCGGATAAAAGCGACCGTAGCCTCTAAGTATGAATGTGTAAAAACGA
The DNA here is from genome assembly GCA_035582975.1 of Ormyrus labotus. NCBI lineage: Eukaryota > Metazoa > Arthropoda > Insecta > Hymenoptera > Ormyridae > Ormyrus > Ormyrus labotus. The sequence continues at coordinate 5,098,562 of JAWWEO010000036.1, forward strand.
AGGAAGTCAGAGAGGAAGGTAGGAAATAACGCGAACAAGTCTCCCAAGCGCTCGTAGGACGAGTTAGATAGCGTATTCTAGAATCACGTTTACGATTCCAATTACGCGCGCCGGGAAAGTAGATAAGAAGGCCGGCCGAACGTCGCTCAAGCCTCTCGCTCCGCAGCCCCAATTAAGAAAAACTAATTTCGACGCGACCGCCGCAGAATCTCCGGCGGCCTTCCATTTTTCCTGCTCGTCGATCGTCATTTTTCCTCGTCGGCCGGCTCCGCGCCTTTTTTAAGATTAGCGCTTTTTAGTCTTCCGGGCGATTTTCGCCGCGGTAATCCGGCCGGTGCGGCCGCGTTGCTAAATTTAATTTAGTGGTTATCGTATTATGGCCGGAGGATGGTTAATCCTTTAACGCCTCGAAACGAGCCTCGGCCCCGCGGCGCCAGGCAGGATCATGCGGGATCAGCATGCACGCGCACACATACGGACGACGTTCCCGCCTTCCTTCCTTCCTTTGCGTCTCTGCGCCCGGCTTTTCTCCCTTGGAGAGGCGCACTTTATGATCTCCGCGTTCTTGCTCTTTTACTCATTTCGCCCGGCGAGCTTTGTCTCTTTTCCCTGGATGATTAAGTCCGTCGGTGCATGATCTCTCTCTCTCTTTCTACGCGAGAGGTTATTATCTCGGTTTTCCTTCGGCCTTATTGAAATTTCAATTATTCTTGACTCTCCGCTCGAGAAAGAAATCACTTGAAATCGCGGCCAATGAAAAGGTTTCGTAGTTCAAGTCAAGTTATTGGAATGAAATGCAGGATTTGCAGAGTGCGGGTACAAATATTTAAATTTAATCCACATTCTCGAATCTGTACGTACAAAAATTTCCGATAACATGGGCTTACAATTTTTTGCAGAATTTCAATAAACAGAAGAATATGTATCTTTCAAATATTCCTTGAAATTGCTAAAAACAATACCTTTAATTCAAGTTCCAAATCAAATGCGGATTCAAAATTTAGTGGAAAACCTTTTGCGTTCGAATGCCTGGAAGGAGAGAAATGTGCTTTGCGTTGTTAGAACAGGCTCGCGCTCATATTACCGGAAAAACTGACGAAACGTTTTTCCAAAGGGGGCGACCGACTACACTCAACTCGCTAATCCTCGGGTTAAGGCTGAAATAACGAATTCGGTTCGCAGATTATCGAGCAGCCTCGGGATTTTTAGCGGGCAACGAGGCACCGCCGCGCTCCCACTGGCTACATTCGGAAACGCGCCGCGGGACAAATTCGATAGATGATAAAGGAAAAGGATTTGTAGTTGGTTTTGCCGTGGATATAGGGGATCATTTTTTCGAATTTTTATTTTAACGTGGAATCGAACGTGAAACACTGGAAAGATTAAATATTGAAATGTTTTTTTTTTTTTTTTTTTATTTAAATGTCAGTCACAGTGGCAGATCTAATCTCTTTGTAAAAAAAAATTCAATTTTCTAGTGAAATTTGTAATTTTACAGACTCTTAATGTTTTTCTTATTTTATTACAATTATGCAGATTATTTTAATTTAACACAGTGCATTAAAGCGATAATTTTTTAAGTATTAAATTCGCTTAATATTTTAATTTAATTAAACTAAAACATTGGCTAATGATTATTTAAAAATAAATATTCAGTAAGCAGAATAAACAGTACAAAACGCCTTGCGAATCCGCGCTCATTTTTAATTAAAACAAACGCGCTCTGAAATTCATCGCGCCAAAAAATAGCACGCGGATCCGCCTGCAAACAAACCCGTTTTGTATTAGCACCTCGGCCTTAGCATCCCAGCGGTCGCAAATGGCGCGTACCGCCACCGCTTGTACAGTAGTTTTACGCGCGGCCGGCGAAGTTGGAAAAATCGGCGCCGAAAAACGTCGCAAATCCGTTGTGCCCACCCCCGCCCCCCTCCCTCCCTCCCGCCCCGCGTTGGCACCGCCGCGAGCGTCAGCGAACTTGGCCAGGCGGAGAAAGAGCAGAGAAGCCTCTCGGCGCGCACAATGCCGCTGCAGGCGACTCGCGCGTGCCGCGCATACCGCCGGCCAGAAACAAAGAAGCCAATCTCGTGCGACCGGCTGCGTCGCGCACTGAATTAGTACAAAAGAGGCCTAGAGAAGGCCCTCGCGAAAATGCAGTCCGGGGATTTCGCAAAAAATCCGGCAGCCGCCGCTTGACTGCCGACAAAAGGAGCTTTTGCGCCCTACTTGTTCTCTCTCTCTCTCTCTGTCTCTCTCTGCGTTCGATTGGATGCTCTTTTTTTCCGCGGCGATCGTCGCGGTGTTACCACGCGGCGGTGAATTCTTGCACCGCGAACCTCGGCGACAGTCAAATTTCATTGTCCAGCGGGGCGAAAAGGCGCCGTCATGCGAGCTTGAGCTATGCAGCATTTGGGAAATAGTTTCGTTGCAAAAAATAGAGCTCTTATCAGACAAAACGTATTATGTTAATTGAAAAGGTTAGCTTATTCTAGAATCCAGTGAGATACTCTTAAATTAATAATTTTTGCTCCACTTATTATACCCGTAGCTAAAAGCAGCCGACCCTAATTTAATTTATCATCCACCTAATTATCATTCCACCGAAAGCGGCAGAATTACATTTTTCATAAAACGGAGTGCGGCCCCCGCAAGATTATACCACGGAACGTAAGTATACAACAAACGTAGAAACGTAATTCAAGCCGAAGCTTGCAGCCGGGAGGCAAAAGTTTCCGGGGCGCACTTGGCGAATTTTAATTACGTTTAAAAATTTTGCGCAAATTTAAGGCACTTAGGACCGGGGCCATCATGCCGGGGAGCAGGCCTTTTCATCGAGTCGCTTAAAAAATTAAACATCAGCCGCTCTCCCTCCCTCTTGCGCTTCAATTTCGCCATGATTAATCTATTTCGGGCCGGTCTTTCCCGCTCCTTACGCGGCGCACAAAGCGCTACTCCCGCTATCTCGAGCCGCGAGCTTTTGAATGTTTAAAGCCACGGGCGCTCGCCTCCGCGGCGCGGAACAACGAGGGTAATGCCGTTCTTTCCTCTCTTTCCACCCTTCAATCTCGCTCTCCGACTCGGGGGCTGCCCCCGGCGCATCGTTCACAATTTACGTAATGCATCGTTCTCCATAAATCCCGCGGAGAACGGATTGACATTGGCGGCGAGGGAGAGTAAAGCTCGGCCGCTGCCGGCCGTCCGATGGACGGGGAGATTGAGGGGGTGTCGTTCGTTGCTGCGCTCAGCTATCGTTGCGGATGCATTGCATTTTGCTTTTTGTGCTCGTTATCTTTTTTATTTTTTTTTATTTTTTTATTTTTTTGTTATTTTGCACGAAACTGAGCTTCGTTCCTTTTTTCTCGCTCCCTCCCTCCCTCTCTCTCTCTCCCCCTTCGAGCCGGATGCGGGGAAGGCGCACCTTTCGATACGTCGAGACAGTCATACATTTTAATTTTCTGACTCGGAAGGATGCCAGTTTTCCATTTTTTTTTTCGCGGCCGGTTTTGTTTATTGGGGGATGGAAGAGAGGGCGGCCCTGATTTTAAAAATTTCGGCGCTGCGGTGGCGCGATAAAAAGTTTCGGTGGCCTGGGCTCGCCACAGTAAATGGATGCCCTAAATTGCACTGCCGGACTTTACATTTCCCGTCTACAACGTTGAATTGATGAAATATTGTATTTTTCGCGAATTAAAATGTTATATGAAATAATATTTTTTGCAATTAAGCGTGATTGCTCAAACATTGCGCATTATTCTGGGAAAGCCTGGCTGCCAATTTTTTTTTACATTTTAGGGAAAATAACAAACGAGCATTACAGTACTTGGAAACTTTGATTAAAATTTGTCGGTATCACTTTTAAAATAATTTTTAGTTAAATATCAAATTTAATTTTTCCGCGAACTCTGTACTTCGTATTGAAAATATGCTTCAAAATTACGAACAGGGAAGAAGCACTATTAATTATCAAAACTATATTAAATTTTACGAGAAACTATTGCAATCAATTTTCAAAAAAACTGTTGTATTTTTTCCAACAACTGTGAGAACATTAAGATTAACTATTGTAATTTTTAGTAGAGAATTTTTATTTTTCAAGTTATTTTGGAAATGAATTTAGTATTAAGAAGTAGTTTTTATCTATTTTGTACGTATTTTCTCAATCCTTTATACTTTGAGACAAAGATCGTAATCAAAGGATAAATAAAATTTTATATTTTCAAACTATTAAATTTGAAACCGCCTATATTATCCTTTCTTACGATGTTTTACAATTTTCCTTTGTAACATGTTTACATTGTGCTATAAATCGAGTTTTCTACAACAACGAGTCGTAAAAGAAAAGATTTGCTCAAACAGTGAATTCTACTTTTTACGATCATGAAGTTCCCTTTAGCGAGGGATACCTCATTAGTGTAAGGTACTTCGTTTATTTTATATCTTCAGTTTCTCCGCTGAAAAGTTAACCAGAATAAAAGCCATTTGTAAATTATCGATCTAGCAATAAAATTTCGCAGAATATTTCTTCGTCGATATTTCTCGAAAAAGCGCTTTAAAAACAATTACTGCATTGTGTGCTATTTTTTTTTTTTTTTTGTACTACACTAGACGAAGTACCCGGAAATACCGCCTGTACCAAGTATTCATATACGGTATTCGCGGAGAAAAAAGCGAAAAATAGGAGATTCGCGCATGAATTTTTGGCAATTTATCTGTCAAACGGAATTTCGGGCAGCGGGCAGCGAAAAAGAAGAAAATTTGCCTTTATTTTTTATATTTCCATGCAAGCTTGTCGGCCGAATGTTGTCCTCGACAAGTGAAATAAAATAATAAAATAGCCGGAGCAAGTGAGAGAGAGAGCGGCGGCGGAGAGGATATTTCGGGATTTGATCAACGCCGGAGTTTTTATCTATTTTCGGGCCGATTTTCCCCAGCTATCGGAAAAAGAGAGCACCGTCGAGGAATATTTTTCAGCCGAGGGAATTGTGAGGGAGGCGGGAGAAGCCAGTAAGCCTTATACGTCCGGCGATAAAATGTACTTTTCCTCCGCGGCGTAAAACGCGGAATCGCCCTTCCTAGTTGGCTTCGGCCTCGGCAGCTCTCTTTCTTGCTCTCCCGGCCATTTGTGTGTCTGGAGGCGGCGGCGGCGGCGGCGGCGTCGGCGGCCGTAGTGAGGAAGCAGCAACGCAGACGTGCCGCAGCGCTCGTATATCTACTCGCTGTCCGAAGAACTTCCTCTTGCGTCATTTAAACGTTAAACTTTCACGTGAATTCGCCCAAGTTGACTGGGTCGCCGAATTATTAATGCGACTTGCAAGTTTTAGACTTTGATGCCCGAATGCCGGCGGCCTGCAATAATGTTGTTAATGACTGATAAATTGAAAATGAGCTTCATATTTCCCGCGAACTTTTCCCGGCGGTGCTTCGACGGCTCTTTCCGCAATTTCGTAATGAATACATTTTTTTTTTTTAATTGGAAGGGAATAACAAATGCATTTTGGGTTTTCTGCGATTGGGATAAAGCGTAAACACGAGTGAAGCAGATGTAATGAATAAATTTAATTCATTTTCATGACAATTAATTAAAATTTGTATTTAAATATTTAAAGAGAGAAATTCTTTCATAATATTTTATCAGTCGCGATCAATAAAATGATAAGCTTTGATGCTTTGATAACATTAAAAATGTGCAATTACTTCAATATTCTTGAATACACATTTTTTCTGTTATAAAAGTGTGACGGATGATGTCTCCGGTTCGACTCCTGTCGTCCACTTTTTTCCTTGCTTGCTTGGTCTTTATTTAATTCGCGGCCCGCAACAAAAGTTAAAACTGCAAATAATGTTAAAAAACTTCACGTTCGCGTATTAAAAAGGCAGCAGAAATTATTAAAATCCAGTGATTTAAGATTTTTTCCACCGTTAAAGGCGATAAAGCGGCTTGATAGAAAATGCATAGTTGATAAAATTCTTATTTCCCAGATGCCTAAAAATTCAAAACTCGTCAGTCGAAATCGAAAGAGTCTCTCTCTCTCTCTCTCCCGGGCTCTCTGCGGTAGACCGTCGAGCTTTCTCTTTGCGCAGCGAAAGCCCCGCTTCTGCAAACAGACAACTTGGACAAATTGCGAGCGCTGCGGGAAAATTCCTTGCCAACTAAACTCCCCGGACGCGATTTTCTCGGCTTTATCTTCCGCACCTCTCCTCGGCTCTGCCTTTCCTCGAATAGTTTTCAAAAGGGGCCACTCGATGCAAGACTCTCCCTCCCCCCCCCCCCTCTCTCTCTCTCTCCGAACTTTTGTGATTAACGTTTTCTGTTTTATTTCAAACTCGGGGCTCACTCGGCACGCATTATTGAATCAAACTATTAAAACTTGGCTATTGAATTTCTATATATTGCATAAGCAATTTAACCTTTTACTTTTAGTTTTCGAGCTCTGCAATCAATATCGAAATTTCATTTGAAATTTGCGGCTTTACTTTCTTAAGAAATAAACTTTGCTTTTCTCCAAAATAATGAAGCAGTGGCTTTTAGTTGAATCTTTAATTACGATATTGTTGTTTCGAACAAAAGTGAATAAACTTAATATTAAATTCAATTTTTGATTAATATTCATTTGCGGTCGTTCGTATAAAAAAAATCCCTTTATTAATAAAATAAAACCTACTTTTATTATACATTTTTCATTATTAAAAGCCCTGTTTACTACATTTCCTGTACCAGCATTGGTCATAAATACTCCAAGTGTGTATAAAGCCAATGTTACTAATAATAGTAAACATTCATTCTTCTAAAGAATGGATCGTATACATAAACTTTTTACGCCTGCGTTTTAATTTCTTTACGGGAACTTATTACAGGAGCGGACTTTATTAACTCAAAGAAATTTCAAAATTAATGAGGTTTACTTCAGTTGCTGCAATTATACATGAAAAATTTCAGTTGAAAATTATTATTCTAGAACTTTTATAATGAAAGATGTAAAGTTTATAATAAAGCATAATTCATTAAGAGTTCTTCGTATTTTTAATTAAGAAAATTGCTTTTGAATCTTTTATAAAAAATTCTTTTGGCATGATATATCGTATATTCTTAATAATTTGAATATTTCTTTGCATAGCACATGAAAATGATTGAAAGTACATCATAAATTTAAAGTTTTTGTTGAGAAAAAAAAGACAAACAGAAATTAATTATTAAACTATGTATAGAAAATTCTGTACAGAAAATCGCTTCAATATTAATTTTTTCTCTTTCCATCATTTAATAAATGTTTCGCACGAACAAACAGCCATTTTATGAAATCTTGCGCAATTATTTGCACAGACTATTGACTAAATATCTTGCAAAAAGCTCAACAGAAGGATCCAAGCCCAAACGTAAAATCTGCTCGCTCGTAAGTTAATAAAAACTCAGAGATAAAGCCCTTTCCCGTTCGTCAATCGTAAACAAAGCTTCCATAATCCACACAGGGAGAAAAATATTTTCAAAAGTTTCAAAGCCACTTAACGCCGCTCGCAATGGTCAACATTAGTTAGAGTTTATAAAGCCGGCGCAACGAAGGAAAAAAGCCGGTAAAACCTGCAGCGTTCCAATTAATGCAAACATTCATGGGGGGGGGGGGGGGGGCGAGCCACAAGG
>JAWWEO010000036.1:5106204-5147343 GCA_035582975.1 Ormyrus labotus
CCCCCCCCCCCCCCCCCCCCCCCCCCCCCCCGCCCCCCCCCCCCCCCCCGCGAGAGAAAAGGGAACAAGCCGCGCTCCCCGCTCGATAAACGCGAAAAGTGAAACGGAAAAAGAAATCAGAATAAGACAAGGAAGTGCAAGAAGCTTTTTCCCCGAAAAAGCGGGGGTGGGCTCTCACCCGGCCGGCGCTGTATATACAAATTGCATGCAATGGCGCGCGCTCGTAGCCGAACGAAATATCGCCCCATAAATTTGCGCGTGCGCCGCTGGAAAAACGGGAGGAAAAAGGGGGCAAAAAGAAATCGCGGCCAGGCGAAGCTGCTGCTGCCGCCGCCGCCGCCGCCGTTACCCCGGACCATTACGGTCCATTGACGGGCCGCTATCCATGCGGGGGAGCGCGCGAGTATAAATATTTTAATTTTCCCGGGAAATTGAAAAGCCCGCGGCGGCTCAAGTGCGCGGGGCGTCTCTCTTTCGCTTTGACTTTTTCATTTTTGACGTGTCAGCGGGGGGGAGAAACAGTGCGAAACGCTTTTTCTCTTGGCCTACTGAAGCATGCTCGCGGGGAGCGAGCTTTTATTCTCGCTGAGTTTGTTCAAGGGCTGCGGCGACTTTGCGCGTTCTTTATTGGCTCTCGTTTAATGAAGGATTGTTAATTTTCATTTTACTTTTTTGCGCTACAGTTAATTTGCTTCTTTTCAGCTTAATTTCAGGTCGCAAGAATCCTGTTTTTTTCTTTTATTATTGCTTTATACTATACAGATGCGCACTGTTTAATAATGTTTTTACAACGAAGAGTTAACTATAGAAAGCTGGAAATTTAATTGTATCACAAATGCAAATAAAATTGAACGTATTTGTAGAGCGATTGATTATATTTATTTAAAGCCCCTAGAAGTTTTTATTTAGTAAACTGAATGATTTGCAGCAAAAGCAGACAGAAGGATCTATTTAAAAAAAAAAACATAATATTATTTATTTAGTTGAAATGTTGTATTTTTGATTAAAATATAAAATTAATAAAAATTCAAAGCCCGCTCTTTCCCTAGCAAATAACCGCCTAGCGATCGAAAACAGTAAAAATTTTAGCGCAGACTTCGCCCCATCATTGCGCAAAGGATTCCTTGTACATCATCGAATGGTCAGCGCAACAGGGTGCAGGCACTCATCTTTTTCGCATAAGCCTAGCCGCGCAATCAATTAAACTCGGCCGCACATACGTCGGAGGTGCGAGGGGCCGTTCGTTTTTTATTACCGGGCCGCGCTTTCGGCTATTAAATCGCGGAGCCGCTGCGTTTTACATAAGCGGGGCGGCTCTTTTCTCGCGCGACCGAAAGCGATTTGTTTTGCGACTCGGCGATGCCGCAGCGGCGGCGGCGGAGCCGGCAAAGCTGGGCTATATTTATTCGGCGATCGGCGCTCGTCCGTAGATCGCAAAGCGCGACAGGGGGATTTCGGTGGGCGCGCGCTGAAAAAGTGCCCGGGAAATCGAATTCTAGGAAAATTGGAACTGCCCGCTGATCGTATACCTTTTCGTCCGGTCCGCTCAGCTCCCTCCGCCCCGCTCTCGTCGATGGCTCGTCTAAATCTACGCCAAGCTATACACGATGATCAAGATCGCGGCTCGCTCGCAGAGAGAAAGAGAGAGGAAGGATTTTGCGTTTGTTCGGGGCTTTATTTTTTTGCCTCGAGCGCTGAGCGCCGATTTCGGGAAAGAAAAATTTATTCCGCTTCCCGAGATTGCCCGGATTGATAACCGGCTGAAATAATATGCGTTTTCTATTTCTAATCTGGTTGGCGGTTGTAATTGTCTTTTTAAATAAAGTAGTCTACGTGTATTTACAAAATTATTGCGTTTCATTTTTGTGCAAAGTGAATGTTTATGAAATTAAGAGTCAACATTTTGCTTCCTCCTAGAGGAAGCTTTGTGATAGTAATTTTTGGAGTTGTTCGAAATTGTATTTTAAGATGTCAGAAACAAGAATAAATGTTTTTTAAAAATGTCTGTATGGATGTGTGTATGTGTGTGTATGTATACGCTTGGATTTCAGCTTCTACTGAACAGATTTTCATCGCCCACGGCTCATTTCTTTTTGCTTTTTTTTGTAATGGCAGCAAAAAAAATCTTTTTTTGTTTAGCTTATTTGTTTTTGTTTTATCGTAAATTTTCGATTTTGGAAAAATTTAATTTTACTTTTTTTTAATGATAGGATTGACATATTTGAATCGAACAAAGACCATTTTAAAGAGCATAAAAACACCTATAATTTCAGAGAAAGAAAGTTACCCTAGCTCTTATGGTTCTTTTGTTTTTAATAAAAACGTGTTTTTTTTTTAAAGCTTATAATTCTTAAATTAAATTATCAACTGCTCTGAAAAAATGTTTGGTAATTAAGAATATATATAGCTATAATCTGTAAAAATTTCAAGCCATTTTGTCAATTTGTTTTTGAATAAAAAGCTGAAAACCGAAAAAAATGAGTTTTCTTTCTCAAACGATTACGGAAGTAAAAAGACTTTCAATTACTTAAAATTTTGGAAAAGGTTAGATCTTTTGTATGTTCAGAGCTGTAAAGTTGTTTTGCTTATGAAACTTATTAATTCAAAAGATATTAAAGTTTTATTTATTTCGTTTCAATTTTTTGAATAGCTGTATTTTAGTGAATAATCGATCTCTTTCAATGATCAAGCACTTATTTTTTTCGTCTTTAACTAAACTTTCAAAATTAAAAAGAATTTTTATAGTTCATCTACTATCGAGATTATATATATATAACACAGTACTGTCATATTTTTATTATTATTATTATTTTATTATGACTTTTTACACTAGTTTTAGCAATATAGTTTAAATAAAATTTTTCAAAACGAAGATAGTGCGAGAAGGTAACACCAGGTTAAAATCACCTTTATGCTCTTGTATTGAACATTATTTTTTACGACTTGTACGAAACTTAATTTAGTGTATGATTTTTATTCAAGCTGGCGCAAAATCGAGCTTTGCGCAAGAAATTTCAAAAATTCTGTTTTTTAGAATTTTAAATATTCCAATAACAAAAGTTTTATTTAAACTTTGTATGCTGTTCATTAAATTCTAAAATGAACATGGAAAAATAAAATAATAATACAAAAATATATAATTAATTAAATGTAGAATAGTTTGAAATTCATTTTGTTGAAATCGATTGTTTTTAATGAATTTCGGAAATAAAATTGCAATGATAAATTAGTTAGGAGGAAGCCAAGTGCCAATGAATTGGCAGCGTTTTTTTTTATTTTGTACTCCATGCATTTATCGGTAGACTCCTTTTAATCTGTAGACATCGATAATATTGTAGTTGTCAAACAAGTTTTTGTGATTTACATGTATTTCTGTTGATCCTTGTCCCCTGACATATAACATGACGGTAGAATCGCAACACATTCGAATTGATTGACACATTTTCGGATGTAAGTTTACATCGGATTTAAGTATTTAGAACATTTCAGTTTTATTGCAAGTTTAATAGAACAAACGATACTTTCGAGCTTATCTCTACAAAAAAAAAAAAAAAACAAAGCTTGAAATATGACGTTAATAAGAAAAACTAAGAAAGAGGAAAGACTCGGTGCGGCGACTCGGCGTTGATAGCAAACTTTCAAGATACAAGATAACCCGCCACCGCGAAAAACACGGCTCTCGTCTAGGAATTTCTTAAGCGCTGAAAAATGTAAAGTTCCAGGCTTATCCCCTCGTTATCGTGGCCACTGCATAACAGTAGCTTCCCGCCGGGGGTGGAAAAAAGGTGCACGAAAGTAAGCGCGAAAAACAGAGAGAGAGAGGCGGCGAATAGAGAGACTAAAGAAAGTCCATAAATTCGTCGGGGTAATGCAGGCGCGCCGGGCTGTACTCCGCAATGCATTAACCAACCTGCATCAGCGGCGAGAGCTCGCGCGTCGCTTCAGGAAGGATCCGAGATATATAAATGCGAGCGCGCGGCTCTCTCGAAGAAGCCCACCGCACCCCGAAAAGACGAGAGTTTCGCATTCAGGCTCGAATTTTTTTTCTAAATACCGCGAAATTTCAGCCGGAAATTCCTGCAATTTCGGCGCGGCCCTTTTTAGCGTCGGTAGCATGAAAAACAAAAAAAAAAAAAAATAACTGCCGCGCGAAATTTTAGGCGAAAATTTCACGCGCAATTTTTGAAAAACGCCCAAGGAGCCGGCCGGAAGAAAGGCAGATTTAACGTAACTTTGACCTACATGCGTAACAGCCCCGTGCGAGTGCACGGAGTTCAACATATTTACGCGGTTTATAGAGCCACTGCGCCGCCTGTTCACGGCCGGCTTTCTCTAATTTTTTCTTCTCCGCTCGTTTCCGTACCTGACCCCCTTGAGCGCGACGTCGGCGGGCGCTGCGCACCGCTTTCGCTGGTTTTAGCCGCTTTATCGCTGCAGCCCCTCGCTATTTTGCGAGAGCGCTTGTTTTAGAGGCGCCGAGCCGAGCTGCAGCTCGTAATCAGACGGTCCATTCAGGCTTCTTGGGGCTCTCTGAAATCTCAAATGAGTGAAAAGCAGGCGATTAAACTGGACGGAGCTCGTGTCGGGTCTTTATTTTTTTTTTTTTTTTTTTTTTTTTAGGGGAGAGTGGAAAGGCCGGTAATTATATGAATCGGCGTACTCTCGTGTTTAACAGCCTGGATGCACTTCACGGTTTTCGATAATATTTTTTTATTAAATTGCTGTAGAAGCGAATTAGAATTGAATATTAATTTAATGAAACCTTTGTCTGCGATCGAAATTTAGATTATATATTTTTTATTCATTTTTATACTTTTTAAAATTAAATTTAAAAATTAAGATAATTTTTTAACTAAAAGTATTCTATATTTAATCGTACTAAAATCTATTTCCCGATAAACTTATATAAATTTAATCTTTTAAAACTGTATTCATGGGTACTTTCCACTTTACCTATCGCATAAAAATTTTAATCACACATTAAATTAGAGAGAATAAACGTTTAAAAATCTTACAATTGAATTTTCTAACGTATGCTCTTTCATTATTTATAAAAAAAATTCATAGAATTATAAAGCATAATGCACAGTTTTCATTAAATTGAGTAAAACTCTTTTTTTCGTAAATTCATTGTCAAAGCAATGAATTCTTTATTGACCATAAAACTTTTAGAGAAAATAACGGGAATACTTTTTACGCTTCACGTTTAATTAGGCAAATGTAAAACCGAAAATGGGATTGATTTCCTTTGCAGGGCATAAAAAGTAAGAGCTTTAGTATACCTACAGACTATAATGAAGAGTCGTGTTACAGCAAAGTGTACTAAAAAAGTTATCGAAACCGACGTAACTGCAGTTAATTCACGTGGCATAAAAATATTTCTATCCTCTTTGAGATGAATTAGTTCTTTGAGTATACTGTTTATTCCAAATACTACAATTAATTATTAATTTTAACTGCTTTTCGTTATTACTTCACTTATTTTAAAATTAAAAAAAATTAAAGTAAATTCAATTAAAAATATATTTTATTTAATATTTTATACTGCAACCAATTGATTAACTTAATTAGGTGTAGCATTTTATAAATTACTTAAAATCTGTTTATAAAAGTGTGCATCAACCTCAAGATCTTTTGAAGTATAATTTTCTCGTTCAATTTATTCAAATTTTTAACGCTTCCGCACAAGCAAATTATATTCTAATTAAGTTACGTTAATTTGATAAAAGTTCAAACATCGTTTAAATTCTAAAAATTCTCACTTAAATCTTCTCTACAAATACCGAAAACGATTTCTAAAAGCGAGTCTGCAGGCGCATCGGTTTGCAAGCTTGTTACCCGTTACGCTTTCAATTGCTAAAAACAAGATCCGCACTAACGAATTTCGCAAATGAAATCCAGCGATACAAAGTGCGAGCGCTTAGCGACACAGTCAATCGCGTGAGCCTCATCTGCTCGACGGCAATCGTAAATCGGCTTTAACGGGGCGGCAAAGAAATAACCTTCGGCAAAAGGGCTGTTTCGCTGGTTCTTTTTTTTCTGTTTTTTTCTTTTTTTTTTTTTGCACGCGAGAGCCGCCACTACGCGCTTTCGCTCGGAGCCCCGACCGCGAGAGAGCAGAGAGTTTTACTCTGATTAATACCGATGGTATATGGCCGCTCTTGAAAAGATTTATCACGGCGACGAACAGTCCTTTAGGAAATGGCAATAAACCACAATCACAGCGCGCGAGTAGCCTGCTGTTTCACCTCCTATTTTCCTCCGATTTCTCCCCCCACCTTCGACTACGTGATCCGCACCGGCGACGGAACGTAATTGATTTTCCTTTAATGGGATACTTTTCTGATGCTGAATAGTAGTGGCGTATGAATTATGCCAGTCATGGCTTAACAGCACTACTCGAGTTTTATTAAAATTATCATTTCTTTATTGGGTTGTAAAAGCCCTAATGAGGCCTAGTATAAGAATGCTTTCTCGTGATTCATGCCTTTTCGCAAAAGAAACTGGGGTAACTTTAATTTCTTTATATCGGGCATTTTATTGCGGCAAATAAATTATGGCTGGGAAGAAAATAAATAAATTTGAGGCAGAATCAATTTCTGCAAATATTTAGTACAAATACTTACTCTAAATCCGTTTGATGACATATCAATCACTTACCTGAAACAGAAAAAAAAGTTTCTATTAAATTTTGTAGAGCTTCTCGAAATTTAAAAGATTTCAAGAATTTAAGAAACAATTTTATTGGTTTCACGTACAGATTAAAGTGTGGAAACGGTCGTGTTTAAAACGAAGCGCTGGCTATCCAATTTTTTCGCGAACGCGGCGGCATGGCTTTTTCAACGATTTTCGCAAATCGCCTCGAGCATTGAGACCGACAGCATCATTTTAACTGGAATGCGAAACGAACACCGAGTCTGGCCTCCCGTCACTCCAGAGTCCGAGGCAACAATTTCGAGTTTTTTTTTTGCCGTGTTTCGCCTAAGTAAATATTCAAACTTTCATTAAATACGAAGATTACACCGGAATCAAGCAAAAAAATCTGTCCCAGCTTTTTTCAACTTCATTGCATTGCTCTCTTTGACAGCTCTTTTATCCAGAAATATACAGTTACCAGAGAAATATTTATTCCGTACTGCGTTTCGAAGTTAATATTTCAACATTTCTGTAAGCATTCACCCAAATCCATGCAGTTTCAACTTCATCGAGAAATTAACCATTTATTACACCGCCGAAAATAACCATGAAGTGACCGAGATTGCCCCTACAAATGTCTCTGGGAAAAGCACTCGAGAGCAAACGCGACCATCGCCAACTTTTTTAACGAAAACCTCGAAGAAGAATTCGCATTTATAAAAGCTTTCCGCATCCGTTCATTGATGAACTCTCCGCTGCGCTCGGCGTTTTCCTTTTTTTTTTTTCCTTTCTCGGGTAAAAAAAAAACTCTCGTTCAAAGTTGCCGGCCGCGAGTCCGAGCGGCGCGAGAGGAAGATTTATCACTCGACTTCGGCAAGTGGGACGGCCGAGAGCTTCAAACGGTCTCCGCGCCTGGCAATTGCGCGCGACCCCGTGACTTATGTCCTTTTCCTCGGCTCCATATTCTTCCCCCGCGTGTGTACATTTTACATCTTATGGGGCGTAATAAAACCTACGAGATTTTCATTCTACCGGCCGTTTATAGCGTTGGAATAGTTGTTTTAGTTAAGCGGGAATTAGAATTAGAATCCAGAGGGTAATTGATAATCGTTTTGAAATGATAAGTAAGAAGGAAAATTCTTTTTCACCCTTTAAAGATTTGGTCTGCATTTATTGGCTAAACAATAGCGGTAAAGTATGCAAGGGTTGGAAAACTTAACCTTTTAATGTGTAAATTTCATGTACTTATGGTAAAAAATTCTGCTTGAATTCACAGCCAAAAGTGGGAGTAAACGCAATTTCAAACTTGATTTTCCTTTTCGCAGAAACTGTGTTTGCTTACAGTAAAGTAACCTTATTTACACTTTTAATTATATTTTTACGATGTAACATTAATTAGCTTTTTAATTTATGAATTTCAAACACATTTCCTTTAGTCAAAAAAAAAAAAAAAAAAAAAAACAAAGTATTGCAAGAATTCCAGGAAGTGGAATGCACGAACAATTTTCATTTTTCGCACACACCTTGTTATTGTGGAACAAAACCTCGTTACTTCAGGATGCAAAAAAGTGTAAAAAATTTTTTTGCCGAATTACATTTTCGGGCCCGCGAAAATTCTCGATCCGAAAAAAAAGAAAGAAATTAAATTCCTGGTAACGAACGAGCTAACCCGCGAACCGATCCACTCTCAAAAATAATAACGTTGTGTGCGAAGTAAAATTTTGATATACGCCGAGAACGTCTAGAACGGGTCGGCGAAAGCAGATCGTTATAACGCGGCGACGAAATTATTCAAAGCGCATTAACTCGTCAGGTCGACTCAACAATAGGAAATCGAGAACTAATTAACCTTCTTCCGGGCCTCTTAGCCGCAGGTGTCGGCTGGTTTATTGGAGCGCGCGCGCGCGAGAGAGAGAGAGAGAGAGAGATGCACGGCAAGGTGGCGCGCGCTTGCCAGGGTTATTTATGTACTTTCATCGTTTTCCTACACGGCGCGCGCGAATGTCCCGGACTCGGTGCGCGCGCGATATTAATTTCGCCCACGGGCTTCTTCGATTTTTCTCCGTCCCCGTCGCGCATCTCTCCTGCTTTCTTCCCGCTTCCCCGATGGCGCGACGTGTATTGCGCGCCGGGCATGAAGTCGTCCAATTTCGAGTGAGCCAAGCAGCAGCCGCCGCCGCCGACGCCGCGCGTTCCATGTATCTTGTTCTCTCGCCTTTAAACTTTAAAGTCGGCCGCGGAGACTTTAAAGCTGCAAATCACGATGTTTTTCCGAGTTTCTCGGCTCGAAAATCAGGATTCAGGACTCCGAGCTCGAACGTTGGATAATCTTTTTGACGGGGGGAACATTTTTCTTTGCGTTTCTTTTATTGAAATTTTCATTGTGCTTGCAAGAGCTGACCGTTATGGAAAAAGCTTTTTCAATAGAAATGTTACGAGGTATCTAAAAAAAAAAAAAAAAAAGTTTTAAATGTCTTTCTATCGCTTGAAATTTACACAAGTTTTGCGGGAAACGGTTTCTATTTTCAAAGCTGCAAAATACTATAGTAGTAGGCATTATTTGTCTTTGAAAAATGAACTAATTTTTCGCTCGGGATGAAATGATTTTTGAAACATTCTGAAGCACTCAAAATAAAACAATGGAATTTAAAAATTTTCCCTCTTTCCGCAAACCTCTTCTAAAATTTAACGGAATGAATATATTCATGGTACACAGTTTTATTAATTTATTTATTTATTTATTAATCCAGAGTTACATAATTTATATAACAGCTAATTCTAATGCTTAAACTGGCTATTAAAAACTTAAAAATTACGCCGCAATAGATTTAATAGAAGGTCAACAAAAATTATATTAAACGTTTGGTACGCTCCCATAAAAAGGGATGTTTCGGTGTAGTGGACTTTCCAGCAACAAATTTTATTGGTGTAACTAAGGTGTTTTATTACAGTGGGGTACTTAAGTCCTAGTACTATCCCAGAACTTTCTGCAATAAAATGCGCCAACATTATCACAGTTTATATACCTTACAGTAAAAAACTAAAGTATTAAATTATAAAAATAGTGACAGCTTAATGGGTTTAACGATCACGCAATTAACAATCCATATATTGAAAATCCTTTAAAATGAATCATTAAGATTGTTCTACTGTTATTACAGTGCGCGTGAATGATATGCTTTCAGATTGTTTCTATATTTATTAAATCCAATTTAAAAATATCGCTACAAAACCTATTTTTTCTGTATGAAAACAGCTATTTCTGCAAGTGAATTTCAGAGATAAGAGCCAATGGAAACATTCAAAATATTTAAAATTATTTTCACAGTGCAAAAGATAAAACGTACATTTTGATAAACAATTTAATGGACTGCGTAGGTACATTTTTTACCCTTTACTGTAGCGTATGATGTATTGCTGTTAAACTTTCATCTTTTTTATTTTTCATTTCCAATTTTGAACCTCTGCTCTCCATATCCCAAAATTGCCCCCACCCAGATTCCGCTTTTCGAATGTTCCATATTTAAGATTTCCATATTTTATGTTCTCCATCAGTCAGCTTCACGTTCAGCCTCCGGCTTCCTAATAAAGGCCAAGCCAAACTTTACAGCAAAAGATAAAAAAAAATGCAAGAAACCCGGCCTACTTAAGACAATCACTGTCTTCTGTTGCTCTCAGGTTAATGAGAAAAATCAATAAAATTCATTCGCAGCGGGAAAAGCCTCGGGCGCTGCGCAGCCCCGAGCCCTCGTAACCCCTTGTAATGAGCGCTTTAATTGCTATCGATTTTCAAGAGCTCTTAATAGCCTGCGCACGTCGATCGACGCTCGCGCGCGAAATCGCGGAAAGGAGCGACCCGGCGGCGGCGGGGGCGAGTTGAGAGGGACAGAGGAATTTCGAGCGGGGGACGAGGTCGGGGGGAGGGGGGGCTGGAAATTAATGCCGACGGGACACGGCAGCGCGTGCATCAAGGACGTAACTGCCAGTTGTCAAAATGCGAAACTGCGCGCACTAACCGGCTCGCGTTACGCGCCGATCCACGGAAAGGCGTTCGGCTTCAATTTACAAAACGCTTCGCGGCACTTGAACGACTTCAATCTCTCCCGGGCGCCTATTACCATTTTAGGAGCTGACTTGCACGCAACCTCCACCGGCGCACACACCGCGAGCGAATAATTTTCGAAGCGTAAAATAGCATTCCGAGGATAAATATGTGCGGATCGGGCCAAGTTTATAGCGCCTCCAAAAGCAGAGGAATGCACTGACCCTTCCAACTTGTCGGGCGGACTCTGGCTCCGAAATTTGCACCTGGGATTTCGACCGGTTTTCCGGCATCTTTTTTCGATGAAAACGTACACGCATTTTGTCGGATTAGTCCTGGCGATTGACTGGTGGTCGATGTTGTCGTATTTCGAAGATTCACAAATATTTATTTTTCTGATTACGTTATAAAATAAAAACCAAAATATTCTCAACGTATCTCGAAACTAAAATACAAATAAATCCCATTCTACCTTTTGACAAATTCTTTTTTTTTTTAAATTGAACGAAGAGATTTAATTTTGATGAAAGATACAGAGGTTATTATTATAAAGCGTGGCATCTATAATGATACGTAAAATAAAGTTTTAATTTTGAAAATGACTGGAATTTTTAACTCTTCTTTATCCGGATCGACTAATGAAATTTTCCAATTCTCCAAAATGAAAAATCATGTGCGCGCCAAAATAATTTGTTCGTCAGCTCTAAAGCCCTCCGTGTAAAATGAAGCCCGCAGCTCTGTAATAATTACAAAATTACTCTCATTCATCAGGCTTAACGGGCGAAATTTATTTAATTAAACCGGGCCGATAATTCCCCTTTATCTTTGAAAAGGACCTACAAAATGGAAAGACGGATCGAACATTGTAATTTAATTAATTGAGATCGGCAATCATATTTTTACTTTTAATTTCTGGCCGAATGTAGATGTCAGCGGGGGCTTCCTCCCACCCTCTCTTTCTCTCTCTCTCTCTCTCTCTCTTTCCCTCGGCGGTGTACATCAAAATCGCGGGCGGGAGCGCCGAATTAATTTAACGGCTTAACATCCGTTCCATCGCTCTCGCAGCCGGACATTTTCCAATTTGTTCCCGCGTACTCGCACTCCCCAATTATAACTGTATGTACACTTTTCTAGGGGGGAAAGCGTAATATGCTTGCGCCTCGGTTTTCGCGGAGGGCCTCCGCATCGCGCGCCGCATTGTTAAACGTGCGAGAGCTCGCGCCGGTGATATATTTTCTCAATTACTCAATATGCCGCTGTAAAATTATATTCCCCTGCACCTATAGGGTTCGGGGCTGCTCGACGCTGCCGCGCTTCCAGTCGGCTGAATTATGAAACGGCACCGACGCCGGATTTCGAATTTATTTTGCTGTGACAGCTTTATCATTAGCTGTATTATAATGTCTTAACAATCGGCTGCTGAACTATTGTTCTAGATAGCTGTTTAGTTTGAACACGGTTTATTGTGCATTGCAAAGTACAATGTTGTGTTGCAGATGTGCATGTTTTATGGCCGACATTGCTGCATATTTAATACAATTAATATAATAGAATTGTTTACTCCTTCTGTTCGAAATTCGAGAATAATTATTCAAAATAATTACTTATTTGTCTGCAATTTTCGTATTTGAAAAGGCTCGAAGCAATACCATCAATTAATTACAATTTGATAAAGTTTTGATCAAGTTTGATAAACCATAGCTGCCTTGTTTCGTAGAAAGTTATTTTAGAGAGATTTCACAATTTTTAAAGAGTCAGACAGTAATTTAGTTAATCTTGAATTTTGATATGTATAATAATTATTAAATATAGATAACCCCAAAAATTTTTCCCAAAGTGCCAAAATTATCGTAATATATTTTAACTTTATACGGCCTGCGTAAAATTAATTAGCGAAATTACATTACGTTAATTTAACGAGAAACTTTACAAAGGTAGAATTGCGTTAACGCAAGAACCTATTAGAGAAATTTTCCTTACGAAAGGCACACTTTATTTTCAAACCTGTTATCAAAACCAAAAGCAACTATGGTATCACAAAAAAAAATCTTCCCAGGGAATTTATTGTAACCCTCAATCGAATCATGAAGCGAATTTGAAGATATTAACCACGATAGGGAAAGGTCAAAAATGATTTCTTGTTTGTAAAAGCTCGGACTACAGCTACCATTAAATACCGAAATTCTCGTTGCAGTATCCAACATCAAAGCGTGTAAATACCTGCTTGACTTTAATGAAAAATGTAACTTGCATATCTAACAACAGCAATATAAAATATTTTCACATGTATTTAACGTTACATTTCAATAAAGTATTGTGTTAATGTAATAATACTTTGTTCCGAACATTTTTAAATCGTACTTATATTAAAACATATTGAAATAAAATTTTCCAGAAATAAAATTATCAATGTTTACTCGAAAGAAAACAAGTTCACCTTGTCCAACAAAAACAAAAAAAAGGAAAAAAAAAAAAAGAAAAAGGAAATAACCGAGAGCCCCAAACTCACATCTGAGAAAAATTGTGGCTCGACGGCAGCTCCAGCTAATGGAACAACAGGGGCGGAAACAGAGTGGAGGACAAGCTCGACTGACTTCCGGATTTGACTAACCAACCGGCTAACCGAGCGAGTCCTTTCCGGCATTTGCCAGCAAATCGACGAACCGACGATTGGCATTCCGAGCCGAAGCCAGAATAACGTTTAGATTCTAAAGGATAGCAGCGGCGCTGGCGGCGGCGGCGGGCAAAGAGAAAAAGAACGCGGAGGAGAGAAAGAGAGAGATTTTCAACATATTCGTTGACGTGCGCGCACTGCGAAAACGAGCTGGCTTTAGGATTACGGCTGCAGCTCGAAGCGGCGGGAGGAGCGGGGGCGTCGCGTCGATGGCTCGAGAGCGAGCTTGCGTGTTCCGCTTATGAAATAGGCACTTGATTTCTTAAAGTTGGCCAAACGGAAATTCCCATGGGACGCCTCGATCCGCTTCGTCTGCCGTTCTAACCTCTCTCCTCGGCGTCCTTCGCCTCCTCAGGAAATTCACGTTGCGCCGCCGCCTTTGTTTTCCCGGCGTGCACAGCGCGCTGCCGGAGCGACTCCTTCCTTAAAATGCTAATTCCCGCTGCACGGACGGGATTCTTCTTAACGAATCTTGGCCGTTTTGCATATTTTCTTCTATTATCATTTCGTTAATTATTTCACGTCAATTAGAGGAGGGGACTGGGGTTGAATGACGGGGAACTGCCTGCATGCAGAGAGTGGATTTGCAGAGAGAAGACAATACTGATGAATGCGCAAAATGTTCCAATAACATAATCAAAACAGACTAGATCGAAATAGAGTTTCTGACTGTCGTTCTTTTAAAATTGGTATAATTATAATATGATTAGATTTTTAATAAAGCTTTTCAAAAATCCTTAAAGGGGTGTCGTAGCTATGAAACTGCCTTTTATACTACCTCTCTCGCCCATGCGAGGACTTAACCAAATTCGTCTCTTTAGTTTACGCAAACTTCGGCTTCAAAACTAAGCTAAATCTACGCAGGAAAACCCTTCTTTTAATATAGAAAGGCAAAAAATTGTGTCAAAAATCGCTTGAAAAGCTTTGGTATTTTGTTATATGAATTAATAACTTTATTACTTTTTCAAGTAATCTAATTTGCTTTAGGGTTTATAAATTTTTAAACAGTTTTAAGTAAGATTAATAAC
The DNA here is from genome assembly GCA_035582975.1 of Ormyrus labotus. Classification (NCBI taxonomy): domain Eukaryota; kingdom Metazoa; phylum Arthropoda; class Insecta; order Hymenoptera; family Ormyridae; genus Ormyrus; species Ormyrus labotus. Next base: position 5,120,585 of record JAWWEO010000036.1, read on the forward strand.
CAAACATTCAAGCATTCAAATAAAAATTCATCTTTCCGGATGTCAGCACAGATCTGCTTTCTTAACTTTAAGAACTCACTTAAAGTCGCTTATGATGAATCGCAGTTTCCAATTTGAATTTTAATACCGCGGGATTCCCTTTTTTATTGCGGGGTAATTGGAAACGAAAGCTGCAGGAAGTTTTGAGGAGAGTCGGAAAGAAACGAAGTCGGAAGGAGAGCGGAGAATCGAAGCCGATTAAACTGGCTCGTTAATTCTTCCACGAGAAGGATGCTCGATTTCTCTGTCTTTAATCGTAGTCGCCGCAGAGAAGATAATGAGATTAACAGAGAAGATTTCCTAAAATCCGCGATCGCTGGTCCGTAAGAGTGCTTTCGAGCTTTTTTTAGTGCTCTCTTCTCTACGTCCGGGCTATTTAGATGGAGATATCCACTTTCACTACTCTATTAGTAAATTTGTTGCTCTTTAGAAGGTTTTATTGCACGTCTGGAACCAACTTTTTGAAAAATAGTGGATTCCAACTTCCACGTAGTTCGCAACGCTATTTATTTGCATTTAAGGGTAGTGAAAACTATTTTTCAAGCTATACATGCACTTTAGAAACTTGAAGACAATTCTAAAATGAATGCTTCGTGCTTTATTGGAAGATTTCCACTCGACAACTGCAATTCCGAAAGTCAGCAAGCCACCTTTTGACTTACCGAAGTTTACCCTCGAGAGGATCCTTTTCACGCACCTCGATCTTTTTCTCCGCGCCACTCTCCATCCATCCCCCCATTGTTTGTTTATGAAATCATGAACGACCCAATTGGCTCGGTGTGCACGGCTTGGTTCAGTTTCGTCTGAGTGGATCGTGGGAATGGTAGTGGCATTACAGGGAGCAACCAGTCGAGCGGTAGCTTCAGCTCGCTAGAAAAAGGAAGCGAAAGAGACACTAAGGAAAAGGAGAGAGAGAGAGAGAGAAAAAAAAGTAGGAGCTGGTAAACGTAGAACAGGAAACACGGGCGAAGGGCGGCGTGCGAGCCAATAACTCGGTTTTATATATAGACGAAATAATAAAGAGAGAGAGAGAGAGAGAGAGAGAGAGGAAGAAGCGCGGCGCAAAAAAAGGGAAAAGGAACGGCAGAAAGGTGGAGGATTCGCTAGTTATGGCCCTATATAGATTATCGCCCCGAGGCGTTAACAATGGTCGCGCTTACTCGGCCTCGAATGCTAGCTAGAGCGGATCCTCTTCCTTTTCTGGCCTTTTCCTCCCCGCGCCATATTTCCCGTGCTCTACTCGCGCGTATTTATACGTCCTCCTCGAGCTGTATATAACGCGCGACAAGCGAGCCAGATATCTAAAGTGAAACCTTCCGCCGGCGAATAAAATATTCCTGCAAATATGGAGATTTATGCGAGCCTATTGCTATTAATTCTCCGGTTTATCGTATCGAGCCGCTACGCTGTTCCAATTTTTTTTTTTTTTTTTTCTGGCGCCTAAGAATTGAATTTCCGCTGCGGAAGCTGTGACTTCCATTCTTTTAAGTCAACGCCGAAATTAGAAGCTGATGATTATTAAAGGGGATTGCGTTGAGTAGGGGATACATTTTTTATGCGATTTCATTAATTGAAGCTTTCTTGGAAAATGAATCATCGGCTGGATTGGAGTAATTAAAATATTTTTAAATAGAGGGCTAATTTCGCGACAGATTCTAAATATTTGATTTCTTGCCTGTGACAGTAACTTATTTGAAAGCGCGAAATTTAGTTTTACATAAAATATCAATCGAAAACAGTACCAACCAACGTTTCAGTGTTTCAACGATCGGACATGAAAAGTCTAGCAAGTTTGCAAAATAGAAAAAAAAAAAAATCCGAGGCAGAACAGAGCGATAAAGCTTTGAATCCATTATTTAGCCGCAAACTCTAATTTCCATTTTAAATGCCCCCCACATAAACAGCGCCTAATAAAAAAAGTATCAATTCGCAGTAGCCCGGGCAAACGAATTCTCGGACCCGCGCGGCGACCTTTATTGCAGCGAATTGCGAAAGGGGTCATTCCTCTCACGAAGAGCCGTTGCACGAAGCCGCTATTTTCATCCCTTAAGGGCCGCGCGCAGTATGAAATGCAATGAAGCCCAGCGGCGGAAGTGACATGGTTGCAGGTGCACCGCGCGATGTAATTTAACCCTGCGCGCCGTCCGCCGCTCGGGAGGGGGTAATATAAAGCAATTCTCGGAGAGAGAAACAGAGAGAGAGAGAGAGAGAGAGAGAGAGAGACGGCCCGAATCGATATGGAGGGGAGAATTTAAGACAGCGAGCGGTTGAATATACAAGCTGCGCGGGAGAATGAGCTTCTTCCTTAATGCCCTGAGCTTTTCTGCCGAGCTTCAAAGTCGTTAGTTCGCAGGTGGGTATTCATCCACGGGGTGGAAGCGGCCGACGGGTTTCTTCTTAGAGGAAAGTGGTTATTAAGGTTCTGTCAATACTGCGAATCGTCGAAAAATTTATACGGGATGGCAATTTACTCGGAAAAAGAAAGAGCTAAGGATGATTTACGGGCGGAGTAGTCGTAATTGGAATTTGACTCGTACAAGGCAGAATTTTTAGTTTGTTTCGAAACATTTATTTAGTAGTTATTTTATTATTCGCGGCTTCAGTTTATTAATATTGTTATTTTTTTAAAAATGGGTATTTTTCTTATTTTTTAATTTTATTAATGAGTGTTATTTACTGCTTTTTGTTTAAAAATTATGATTTTTTTTTGCATGTTTGTTCAGTTTATACATAACTGGCAATAAATCAGTATTTCATTATCCAAATTTTTAATTAGTACTCTTGGGTAATTTGTAAAGGTAGAATTTTGAAATGTGAAATTTATCTCATTTAATTAACTTATAACTAAAATGAAATATTCAATAAAACTCTTAACTTGTTTAAATCATTTCATCACTTTTCCACGTTCTTAACTGCAGTAATTTCTTAAAAGTACTTCCCCCGTTCATAGAGTGAATAATAACACCATAAACTAGCGACCTCCGTAAGAAATGGAATAATAACAATTACTCGGATTCGCCGAGGGAAACTAGCCGGAGTATAAGTTCGGCCACAAAAAGAAAAGGCGGAAATAAAAGTTTGGCCATAATCAGGATTTTCGCAGGGTTTTTCAATTTAAATTGAAACTCCGTCGCCGCCTCCGCAGCGAGAGAGACAAACTGTGCCGAAGTGTCCAAGTTCGGCGAACCGGGCAAGTGCCTGCTCCTCCGCGAGTATATATATTCGAGCTTTCGCTTTCTCTTTCGCCCTCCCCCCCACCCCTTTCTTTTTGCTTCTCGCGCCGTGCTCGGATTTGGCGTCGCGCCGGCAAGGGAGCAGAGAGCCGAGAAGTACCGCAGTTAGGCAGACGGATTCTCATCGTTAATCTCGGGGCCGAAACTTCGCCGCTGTCCCGCTAATCTCCCCGCCCTGCCATCGGGGCCGAGCCGCGAAACTGTCGCCAGCGGAAATCCAACTGGAAACGGTAAACGGTAAACCGAAAAGGGGATGCAAAAACCGACTTTGGCTTATTCTATATCGGTCGACTTTTCTCCGGCTGCAGAGCGGCGGGAATATTTTTAGCGTTTTCCTGCGCATTTTATTTGGAATACGTGTGGATTTAAATTTTTATCAATTCTGGTAGTATGTATTGAGCTGAATTGTAGATGCGCAATTCTATTTGACAGCCCTCACTTGTTGGGGCATCTATGTGCGCGTCTGACGATTTCCGTCTGCTACTACTGACTATAACAGATTGAATTTCACCTTTTGCGAGCAAATAAAATTTTAATGGATATTTTTTTACGACGCTTTATTTGAAACGTTTACTTGTACATTTTTTATTAAAAATTGAAAAGAATTAAGATTTTACTAGAGGAATTTTAATTGTATAAAACGAAAAATGACGCAGGAGGTATATAGTTAAAAACTTTTGTAATATGAAATAAATTACATTCGTTACAATTTTTATTAACAAAACAATTTACAGTTTTTTAACCAAATTACCATAAATAAATCCTTCTTTCAGACTGAATAATGTACACGTAAACTGCATCCATCCAAGACCGATGCACCATCAGCTCCGGCAAAATCAAGCCCCGATACTGTTTTCCTCGAAAATTAGCGCTGGGCTGCAGCGGACGATAAAACGAAGCCTCCGTCCGAAAAAGGGTTGCGCAGCCCCCCCTTGGCACGACAATGCCGGCTGGGTATAACGGCGCAAATGAACCCATCTCTCTTCATAAAGCGCGGGGAGGCGATAGTTTGAGGCCGGCTAAAGAGACCGCAGAGCCTGGAGGAGCCCCGCCGCCGCTGCAGGACTAGGCGGGGGCAAAGTGGGTTAGGCGTTCCTCGGGAAATGAATGACAATTTCGGGAGTGGCGCCTAAACCGCAGTACTCGGCAACTATTTCGATTCGGCCGCTCTCTCCCCCCGGGCGCGCACACAGGCCGCAAAACCGCGCCGCTGTGATCATGACCCTATCCCACTCCTTTCTGGAGAGGAGCGCGCGCTCTCTCGCTTCCCGGGCAGGCCTCTCCATCGCATCCGCTAATGTTCTGCGGCCTACGAGGCCGTATAACGCCCGGCGGATACGAGGCCTCAGTTATACGGCGCGTTAATATTATAAATACGGCGCGAGCGCGCGCAAGGATTCATGGCCGGGGGACGTATGGACTCGGGCGAGCGAGAGTTCCCCTCCCCGCGTGTTTAGGTATTTTAACGCGGCTGCGAGGGGGGCTCGAGTGCGATGCTCTGATAATGTGCGTGTTGCGTCGCTGGTTATGGGGGAAAAAGGCGGGCATCGCGTTGAAGCCGTTTTTACGGGGAGGTGGTATCGTCATTTTTGCTCGGTAAAAAGTGCTACTGAAGCCGGTGCTCAAGGAGGGAATATTCTGCTAAAAATGTTAAAGTTTCATTTTATTTAATTAAATTGTTTCGCAATTACGACGTAGTGTATCGTTCGTAAACAAGTTTATATCAAATAATCAAAAGCGCAACTTTGCAAAGCGTACTTTACTCGAAACTTTTCTAGAAAACTTTGGCTTTCAATAGAATAAATTCTATTGACTCCATTTATTTCCGTAGTGATGTTAAAATTAATTTAATCCTTAGTTTGCAATGATTCATAAAAATGAAATATTTATAACTATTAAAAAAAATACCATACCGATAATATCGAAAACATCACCCATTAGTGCAAGAAAGAAAAATTCATCAAGAAAATAAATTGATGTGGTATTATTTTGAACACTATTACATCCGGAAAAAAAATTCGTAAAATATGAAAAAATCTATCTTGACCAAATAAAATTCAAACAACAACTTTCCCAACGAACCCGTGCTCTTATCCCGATGAAAACCTCAAAACCGCTTCTCCAAAATTTGAAATTCCGCCCTAAATCAGCCGCGACTCGAGAAAAAAGCAAAAAATAAAACGCGTCAAACGTAATCTGAAGACACAAGGAGGAAATTGCAGGCGCAAACCGAAAAGGATAGCCCACGGCGGCGCGCGGCGTCGCTTTATCGAGCAAGTCACGCTGTCTCAGCGGGGGTTGTCCTCCGCGGAAGTGGCTCGTTCGACGAGGCGCTTTTCCGTTTAGCGCTCGGCGCGCGCGGGGCTTATCGATGGAACGCCGCGCACGGAACGTCGAGGAGGCCATTCGTCATGCGCTCCGCCGCCGCCGCCGCCGCCGCCGCGATATCGTCGCCATTAAGTCATTATTTTCGAATTATCGCGCGAGCTTTATCAAGCGCGGAGGATCGGAGGCGCGCGGAGCCAAATTAAACGGCGCGTTTGCTTATGCTTCTTTATGCATGGGGTCGCATCGATTAGGGTGTCGGCGGAGATGGAGCTCGCTTTTTCAGAAAACTCATTTGGCAAGCTGATGCATCTAAAGGGCTGACGGGAACGAAGTAGAATGCTGGCTGATGTTTTTCGAAGCGCCGCGCGCTGCCTGCCTTTATTCACGTCGTGAGTTTAAATGAGATTGCCCTCCGAGTCGGTATTGCTTGTCTTAGATTATGGCGATAGAACGGCAGGAATGATGATTGCATCGAAGAGCGTATGCTGGATAAGACGGAGAAGTGAATTCCGGAGGAACGAATTTCCAAAATACGACCGCGTATTCGTAAATAAGATTAATTACAATGCGCATGTACTTGACTAAACGTATGTAAAGCATTTCAATTACACGGTATTGTAGAATTACACTGCATTTCGCATTCATTACAGTAATACCATAACTAACGCGTATAATGTGTGTTTCAAAAATTAATCATTAGCATAATTGAATCGATTAAATCACATGTTTATATTATTCGGTAATCAATAGAATAATTATTCGCTGATCAATAGAAAATATCGAATACTTTTTTTATTCTTAATCTCTCGAAAAATAAAACCTGCGTTATGAATAGATAGAAAAAATATGTGACGAATCTGCGGACTATTCGAATCAATAAAACCTGGCGTTTTTATTTGCAATTTTTCGATGCATTTTTTATCGCTTATATGTGATATACAAATTTCATGAATGAAGGTGACATGTTTTTTGTCGAACGATAACTTTTAAAGCGTGCAGATATTTTACGGATGCTCTTTTACGAAATTTTTATTGTTCCAAACAAAACTTTTTATTAACATTACATTTTTATACGAGTTTTCTTTTAACCTATCCACTTTGAATATTTTCATTTATTTATTTATTATACATTTTCTCTCATTACATCTTTGCAGAAATAATCCAAACCAAATAAAAAGCGAACGAAAACTTTCCGCTCGTTCGTCTTGGCCCGTTTCAACTGCTCGCTTTTGCGGAAAGCAGTTCTCGCTAAGCAATCATTACCTCTAACGCTCGACCGGCAAACTGCATTCCGCAGCGGAGCGTTTCTCTCTCTCTCTCTCTCTCTCTCTAATCGCGATTCAAGTCGCACTCTTGGCAGAGCGCAGCTCGGCATAGGAAAGCCGGCGGTGGGAGCGAGAAAGGAAGCACGCTCTCGGGGTGGTTTGTCCTCGGAACGTTGACAATAACGCGATTCGCGCGAGTGGAAAATCAATTCTCGGGGGAGATAGCCCAGGTGAAATGGCTCGGGCACCGGCACGCGCGCGGAAATACCGGCTGTGCGTGCGACTCTCGCCCCGATCCCGTCGCCCGGATGCCGATTAAGCATAATAATTAATTAATAACGCGTCTCCCCGCGGAACTTCCCAAAGGTCGGAGGCATCCCGGAGAGGGAGAGAGGGAAAGCGACCGTAAACGAAGAGGCGCGACGCGTTCGTTCCCCGTGATTATATGCTTGAATATTGCACGAAATTCCGGCGCCGATTAAATTTCCCGCGCTTGAATTTAGACGCCTGTGTATGGCGCGCAAATGACGTTAGGCGAGACCAGAGAGGACCGGCGAGGCAAGAAGCGGGAGAGAGTCTCTGCCGCTGCTTCAAGTTTTTGACGATGCCGTAAAATGCTTAGCTTAGCCGCTAATTGCGCCGCCGCAACGACTAAATTGCAATTCCTTTAGCGGTATTTTGTATGAGTCCCGTAAGACTGACGTCACTGGACCCTGGATTCTAGCCTGCGAAGACTGACCTGTTTTATCTGTTTCACTTTATGCTTGTTTGTTGCATTGTTTTATCTGTTCACTTTATGCTTGTTTCGTTGCATTGTTATTAAATTGAACGTGCATTAATGGTTTGCTTGGAAATTATTCATAATCTTGTGTGCAATTTTTAATTCAATGTAATAATTCAAAAACAAAAACTATATTCCTCGAACTATCTTGTATAAATATCATCGTTTCGTTATTCAATTAAATTATCAAAATCAAAATGCTGAATTTTTATTGGACTTTGTATTACTATTTTACTGTTTACTAAACATAAATATTAGTGTAAACGCCTTAAAATAAAAGAATTGATTTTCGCAATAATGTTACGGACAGGACGACTGTAATCTTGCAGTTGAAGTGTTAAAAAACACGTGAGCAGGCAGCTATTATGCACGTACTCCAGGTAAGTACTATTCTCGTAAATCCCATTCTGGAAACTTATCTGGGACTCTGCGATACTTAAAATAGACCTTTATAGCGAAGGTTTGTATCTGCGCAGGAGATACGAGGCACAATGAAGTTTGAAAAAAGTTTTTATGAAAAGGTTTTCACTTCCTTGAAGACACAATGCACGCGATGCGAGATATGAAGCACGGAACCTCCGGGCGGCGAGGCCAATTTAGGCGCACGTTAATGCAGTAAAAGTAACATTCTTTATTTATTTACTGCTAAGTTACGTTCATTAGGGCTGTTCGCAAATTGCCGACGCAACCTTTTCTCAAGCCAATAAACTTGAGCGGGTCGGCTGAAAAGAAAAAGCTTTCTTAAATCAAGTTGATGAATTATTTAACGCTTTATGCCAGACATTAGAACGTCAATTTCTTACGTCGGTAATTTATCGGTTAAGAAACAAAACGTCTCGTCGCAAAACACAAAATGACCAATGAAACCGCGAATTATTGCTCAAAAACGAGCTTCCTATTTTTCCAAGCATCAGCTTCCCACAGCTTCCACTGGAAATCGAGAGAAAAAAAAAGGAGGCTAACAGTCATATCCAGGAGGATCTCGGAAATATCTCCGTCCGTCGTCGATGCGGCGACGCCTCACGAAGCCCTGCGGGCGTTTCTTGCACTCCTCTCTGCGACGTTCCCGCGGGGCTCGGAACGGAATACAACGGAAAGAGAGCCGGAGCGAGATGAATCGTTCATTTGGCAAACGACGCACGTGCGCGTCGTATTCGTTCAAGTTATTGGACGTTTCGCGAAAAGCGCGGTATCTAACGACCCGGAATATCCCACCCCGTTATAAGACGCCCGGCAAATTAGGCCAACGGTCTTTTATATCTCTCTCCCCCTATATACGTGTACGGGAACGGCGCGCGCGATAAGCCGAGCCTCCGCAGCGCGAAACAGTCCCGCCGTCCTCTTTTCAGCCCATCTCATATTTGTTGAAACGAAACCAATTATCGGGGAACGTCCGACGTCGCAGCCGGATTTCTTCCTCGCTGTTATATACCGAGTATAACGGAGGCATGCCCCTCCTTTTTTTTCCCCCCCTCTTACTCTTTCGGGCGGCGCTGCCAAAAAGCCGATTCATCCCCCCCCCCCCCCCCCGGAGATCGCAAATTCAATTATAATGAACTCGAACGTTCGGCAAGCAAGAAATAGACCGCGCCGCTTCTTCTGCCTCGCTTTGATCAACGGGCTTCTTGCGGCCGCGCCTCTCTCCGCGCTCTACGTCGGCAAAAAACGCGGCCAGAAATACTTAGGAAGCCGCGCGATCGGGAAAGACTTTGCTTTCCGGGATGCTTAATGGACTTCTTAGGAGCGGACCGCGATTTGCCTGGCCGTGACTCTCTGCGGCTTTTTACCCCCCGCTTCTCGCGCAAACATGAAGAATAGCGACGATTTGCGGACAGAATGTGGATGACGGGTAATTTAACGCTCGTCTGGGATCGGCACCCTTTTTTGTATCCATTACCTATGGGCCGCATGAAAACTCGAGGCAGTTTCGAGGGACGCCGCAGAGTTACGCGGAGCGTAACAGGGCTTTTTTTTTAAGGCTTTCCTAATGCGCGGCGGTGCTAAACGTGGCAGGGATTGAAATTGGTCGGTTATGAAAATGGAAGCTGAAGCGGGAAGCAAAAACTGATTTTTACGTCGGCGTAAAGTGAAAAATCGGTTGTTACATTTATTTACGTCTACCTATTGTTTATTCCTTGAATCGCATTTATAAATTCAAATTTTAATAACACGTTTGCTAAATCTCTTGTATAACTGATCTCGAACCAATCTTTGATAAATACTGCAGTTTCTGTTTCAGAACAATACCATTCAACGTAAATAAAATTTATTTTGCTACATTTATAATAAGGGTAATTTAAAATTACAAAAAGATTCCTAACCGCTAACGTTCCCAACGAAACTTCTCCACGTCCATTACTTCAATGAATCCATAATATTCCCCGATCTTTCAAGCAATTAACGGTCTTTTAAAAAGCTAAACGTCAATGAAATAAGTTCGCCTCTTTTATCAATCTTCCTATGGGCTTCGCTTTCTCATTTTCGCTCTTTCTGTCCCGCTCGCGTCGCTCCTTCATTACTTTCCGCAATCTAGACCTCCTTTTTTCGATTATTCGTTTTTTTCCTTGCACTCTCTCTCTCTCTCTCCTCGGCGGCTATAAATTGGAGGCGCACGGGGAAAAAAGCTCACCGACCTGTGCCATGAATCTCCACCCTTGCCGAAGCGCGAAATAGCCGATGTGCCGCCGCTCTCCCTCTCGTGCCTGCCTGGTATTTCGCACGTTTTGATGGAAAAACGCCACCCGAGATAGGTCTCTCTCTCTCTCTCTCTCTCTCTCTCTCTCTCCTGCTCGTCTGTATCTCGCGCAGCCGACAGTTCCAGGATAACCTCTCGCTCTCTCGTTAAATTCTGAAAATCCGGAGCGCCGCGCTCCTTTACATCACTCACGCATATTATAAAAATGAATAATTCCTCGTTTTTTCGACCCCGCCTACTTGCTTTCAATTGTGCCCCCGGACTTTTTGTCGCGCGCACGCACTGAGCAGTTTGTCGTTTATAAAGAGCAGACTGACTCGGTTATATAAAGGCTAGGTATGCTATCCTCATTACAAGTTGGTACTAAAAAGAATTTGTTGATCAACTGTTAAACAAACGTTGCGCCGTGGAATGCTCGTTCCACTGACGTTCGCATTATCTTTCCAAATATTTCGAACGTTAAGTCGATGGTACGAAAAATAGTTAATAATTATTGAAAATTATTACACTATTTATTAATAATCAACAACCAGGCCAAGCTTTTACGTAAATCTAAAAAAAAAAAAAACGACTTTGCATTTGAATAAAACCCTCGCCGCAACAATAATCAAGTACAAGCCAGCGTAATCCAATCGCATAAACACCACGGCACACCTCGAATCTCGTGCGATTCAAAGCGAGCCTTAAATTCGCACAATAAATCCCGTGAAGCACGTCCGAAGCTCTTCGCAATTCGCGCTCCGCAGCTTCGCGGAGCTCCTTCGCTTAATTCCGACTCTTCGGAGCCGCGGCGCGGCGAAATTCTAAGGGCGCGTTCGCGCACGCATCTCGCGAGAGATGCGCACACGTCTATGGCCGAGAGCGCGGAGCGAAGCCCCGGCATCCTCTAATTAGGCAAGTTTTCAGGAAGCCCTGCGAGCGCCACAATCGACGCGCGCCAGACGAGAGGAGAGGCCCCGGGACGAGCTGCGCCTCCGCGGGCACAATGCAGCCGCGCGCATCGCATCTCGTGCCGAGCGTTCCGCTAAATTAATTAGATATACAGGTCGAGGCAGAGAGAGAGGGAGAGAGAGAGAGAGAGAAGAAGCGCCAGCTAACTCGCGGGAGTTAATGTCGTTAGTCCGAGTGCGCGCAACCGGGCAAAAAATTTGGGGAGAAGTACTTGGCTGCGCCCGGCTTTTTCATTTCATTCGCGGCCTCTTCCTTGCTCTCTCTCTCTCTCTGTCTCGCCCCCGCACCACCTAGTTGCCCACTCCTGCGCTTAATTAGCGGGACGTTTGTTTGGCCGGGCAGTGCTGCTGTAATGATTATTATTGTTATTGCGTGCCCGCTGTGGCGATTGTTTGGCCCGAGAGAGCTCCAACTTTGATACAAAATATAGCTTTTATTCATTTTTTTTTTTATGAAAATATATGTAACATCATTTTCGGGATTATTTTTGAGGCCTTTTAAATTCTAGTGTTAAAGCATAGTTTTAGTAGGCATTTCGGAATGTTCAGTTTCCGCGATGCTTTGAAAGAAATCTAATTTCAAAAATCACGTTGAATTTTCAAAAAAGCAGACTTTTTCCGGCCGGCACTTTTTAGGTAAGAGGATTCTTTTGTAGAACTACAGTGCGAGCGTCAGGTTTCGCGTTAAATTTGAAGTAGCTCGAGAAGAAGTTTAAAACTCCAGGACAAAAGTTTTACATTGCTATTCTTGCGTTTAATAATTGTCAGAAAAGCTGGCTTACGGAGCAACACCACTAATTGTCAAACGACAGCATTAATGAAAGTTTTCCTCCCGCGGCCCGAGGTCGTACAGTCGCGAAAAAGAGAGCCGGAGAGGAGGTAAGGCGGAGGCGAGAACAGTGTTAAAAATGGGGTTTTCTCCAGTTTGCCGCGGAGTGCTCCGACCGGGTTGGCCCATTAAGAAAGAGCTTAATCGCTTTAGGCATGCAACTGCATCGTCCGACTGAGAGAGAGGCAAACTCCTGGCGACGATCGCGGGAATCAAGTTAACTTAATGCAATCTTGGCCGCTGCAACGCCGATGACGCCGATGTCCGCGTTCGTGTCGGCAACGGAGACAAAATAAGCGAAAGGCCCTCGGCGAGAGGAGGGAGGGGAGAGAGAAAGGGTGAGAGCGCAGAAAGGGGAGCGGAAATATTCGGCTGGGCGAGCTTCCGCCGAGTCGTGAAACGTTCCAAGAGGCCGTTGCTGCACTGTAAGTGGAGAGAAGTGTCTGCGGAGTGAGTTGTTTTACTGCCAGGACATTTGAATTTCATGCACTGCTTTCGAGAAATGACGTAAATTGCTTGTAAATTGTAAGAAAATTCGGTACCGGCAAAAAGGCCGGCCTCCAGTTATTTTTAATACAGTCGGCAAGGGGCATATTACAGCACTTTAAATTATTCAGAGGATCCTTCCTGCCAAGTTAAATGAAATTTTCCGCTACTATCGATTACTATTCATTGTTACTATTTTCGCTCGGAATCTTCATCATTCATTTATACAAATTTGTGAGTTATTCAACAGTATTACCTGAATAATTGCGTGATTTGTGAATAGGAAAAAGACATGGACTTCGGGCAAACCACTGTCACCCTGTTCCCTGAGAATCCAAAGTTTTCTATAGAAAATTTATAAATCTAAGAATTCGATATTGGTTTCGCGAATTAAAAATATATTATTTCACTTTAGAGTAATCGAATTTATTGCATTTCAGCGAAGATAAATTTACTGAATAAACTTTCTTAATTGTATTATCCCAAACTTAACTCATTAATGTGAGTTTCGGTCTCTTACAAATTGAGCTAAAGATCTTCTAAAACTCTGACGGGAATCTCTTAAATCGTTAAGGACAAGTCTGAACTCTTTATTGCACTTTCCTTCTTTTCCCATCTAGCTCAAGAGATTGAGGCCATTCGCAAGTTCAGAAGGTTACGACAATTAGTATGTAAAGTCCAGAATGCTCGGTACTTTCTAGGTTAAACGAACTCGCCTCTGCTTATACTTTGTCTGCGGGGAAACGCAGTTATAGGATCATTAAACTTAGTTTTTAGCTACAACTTCCAATCTTAAATTGTTTTCAAAAGTAAATTCAATTATCGCTTAGAAATTCATGAAAGAAAAATGTGTCTTGGAAATATCAATAAGAAATAATTAATATAAAAAAATATATGAAAAAAATAACTAATTTTCCTTTTTTTGTTAAGATTTTTATTGCTACCAAAATTGATTTTTATTAAAATTTTATGAAGTGATTCAAAAAAATCAAAATTTATTTTTTACTTTATTGAGGATGATTAATTACGATGCCTTTATCAATCTCTAGAAGTGTATAAATTCATAAAACCATCATTAAAAATTCATTTATTAATCTCCACAAGTCGTTGTGATTGATTTATCGCGCGTAAGAAAAATCAATTATTTTGTCGTCGTACCATCAGTGTATTATTCACTGCGTTATTAAATTAAAAAATTGTCATTCGTCGTTATTTGCAACAACACGCTTTCGGGGCTCCTTTGAAACTTAATGCACGAATTTACAATTCGAAATAGCTTTTGTGAAAAGTACACATAGTGACAGTTGTCATTAAAATGCAAACGTAGCACTGTTATTGAATGATTTTTTTGAAACATAGATACCCGGCACTGACAGTACAAAGGGTGGAACGGGGAGTCGTTTACGTGAATACTGATGGAAATCTATAAGCTTCTTTTTGTATACATCAATCTGCGTTATATTTGAAAATATGAGAGACAACTTGCTGTGCATACTGCTGTGCACAGTGCTGACCTTTCAGACCAGTTGCTGCCACTTATTTATACCATAAAAATTGATTGATTAGTTTAAATTGAAGGATGAGTGATTTCAAGTACGACGGATAAAAAAAGGGTAATCGGTTTGCACAAATAAATTTGATGAAGAAGGAAAGGTTCATATTTGACTTTCGTTAAAAATGTTTATTTATTTGTAATTTTAGATGGATTTTATTCAATTTAGTACTGTATAGTTTGATGAAAAAGGAAAGGTTCATATTTGACTTTCGTCAACAATGTTTATTTATTTTTAATTTTAGATGGATTTTATTCAATTTAGTACCGTATAGTTTAATTATTATCAAAAAATACAAATTTCGGATAACATCTAAAGTAAATTTTAATTTTTTGATTTTGGATGAGAGGAAACGTACAAATGTCCTAAAAATTCTTTTCATAGGTTTATAACACAAACATTTTATAAAATAGTTTCTCCTTTTTACATTTAATGAACGTATTAACATTTTATTAATGAATTTGCAAAAACTTAATACTATTATCTCAATAACAGTTCTAATTAAAATGCTAAAGTCATCTGCAAGAAATCCCAGCAGCACTAAAAACTTCATAAAACCCCTTTGAAGCCAGCAAAAAAAAACCAAACGCTTCGTCGCAAGCGATTCGCGCGAAATAATATAAAACGCGCGCCAGTTAATTTGTTAAAAAGATTCGATTGCCAGGCCGCGTCTCGCTGCTCTCCGATGACTGGCAAGCTCCTAGCGACAAGGGACGTCGCAGCGTGCCAGGAACTGCGCGGATATAAATATTTGGTATCGGCGACCTGGGGCCGCTTAATTCGTTTATCCGCGAGCTAACCGAGCGCGATATCATCGACGACGATGAATATTTATATGCAAATAAATATGAAGTTCGCGAGCGCGGCGGACCACGAGGGTCGTCGCATTCCCTCGCGACCCATCGCGATTAGTACGCTTTTCAGCCTCAAAAATCAAGCGAAATTCGTGCCGGAAGTATTTTGACTCGATGTTGAAATGTTTCATTTTTACCGAAAAAATGGCGGGAAAGATATTACTAAGCGTTTCTGTCAAAGGGTGAATGGAGAAACTTAACTTTGCATTTTGCGTTGCAAGATTATTTTTTTAAGAATAAAGAAAATAACTACTGTTGCAATACGTTATGTGTTTTTTTACTTATTTTGATCACGGGCATAAAATAAATATTGTCAGGCTTGGAGATAAATGCAGAGAAACGAAAAATGAATGCTTATATGGTAAATCGATAATGTTGTAATTTATTTATTTATGATTATTGTAAAACAAGCAATAAAAATAAATTTAATTTATAAAAAAAATCATTTGCCTGACAAACATTTGCTTACAATTAAAATTTTGTTAACATTTGATTTCTATAATCATACAAATCGGTAAATTTATTTTAAAGGATGTTAAAAAAAGACGATTTTTGGCTGTGAAACGGAACCTTAACTTAACTTTTAGCGTAGATTGGTTAAAAATACATTAAATAATGAGAAAATGATGGTCTTATAGCCGTAAAACTTGGAGAACACTTCAAGACTGAATTAAAAATATGTGTTTTATCATTATCACGCTATCAGAGCAGACAACAGCTTATAGAGAATGTTTTCTGCATGAGCTTTGCTTGAAACTGTAAGTCTAGCTATATTTTAGTGTTTCAGTACTGTGCAGACTTCATATATAGAAGTGTCTATCGCATGGGACTGAATTAATACGATTGAAAAACCACCTGCCAGAAATTAATAGAAAATCACATGCCATTCCTTACCCGCTGATTTATGGTAACTGTTTCTTTTTTTATATACATAAAAATATCAACGCGGTTATTGTTTTCATAAAATGTGTATATAAAGTATTTATTTATTGATTGATTATATATTACACAAAACCTTACATAGAGTGATAATGATAAATCACATATTTTTAATTCAGTCTTGAAGTGTTCCCCAAGTGTTACGGCTGTAAGACCATCATTTTCTCATTATTTAATGGATTTTTAATCAAATTACGCTAAAAATTAAGGTTCCGTTTCACAGCTAAAATTCGTCTTTTTTTAACGTCCTCCTTTAAAAGTCGCTGCGAACTGAATAATTCTGATGATTATGCATTAAAAAGATTTAAAAGTCCGAGACTTCGTCGTGTAAACATCGCTCTCAATTAATTCAAAATTACTTCAATTATTTTTAAAAAGGTCCAACCCCTCTCTCGAGGATTGATAAAAAAAATTCAGACCGGCGAGTCGAAGGAATCGCGAAGCTGCTCGGCAAGTCAAATTGAAGCATCCCAGCTCCGGCGGAAGGAGAGTTAGCATTTTTTCCCGTAGCTTTAAACGAGGCGCTGCTTCGACGGCTCGAAACGTCTATCCGCAATCGCGTACCTGTCGCTGCCTCCGCAGGACATTCTCTATCTCGTTTTCCCGGCTGCTGGAAAGGGTCCAAGTCTATTTAATTTTTGTCTCCTTCTTCTTTTCAGACTTCTTACTTTAGTCACTCTTTTTTTGTCTTTCCACGGACCGGTCGTTTATTTCGTTGGACGCGGCGTGTTTAAATTCAGATTACGCTAATTCGACGAGTACGTCTGCTCGTTCGTCGGCTGTTTTATCCATCATTTTTTCACAGCAAATCGACTGCATTTCTATGATAATTTGCAGTTTTTAATTAATGGTGTAACAATTTTAGTTTATTTCGAGGTATGGGTGCTTTATCTTATCATAATAGTTTGTATTATAAACAAGATTCTTGAGATAAGATTCTCGAAATTTTGGTAAGATTCGCATATCACATAAATAAAAATTTTGCCATAAAACTAAATTTTCGATACTACTTCCCTCCCGAGAATCTTAAATACAGCGCTCCTTTACGAGCAAAGACAGAAATCTCCTTCCCGATCCCTCGGAGCGGCAAACTCCGCGGAGGAGTCTCCTTAGGGCCAGCTTTCAAGAAATTTCGAGCTAACGAGGGACGATTTAGGTAAATACAGCGTAACG
This sequence comes from Ormyrus labotus, assembly GCA_035582975.1. Lineage (NCBI taxonomy): Eukaryota > Metazoa > Arthropoda > Insecta > Hymenoptera > Ormyridae > Ormyrus > Ormyrus labotus. The sequence goes on from JAWWEO010000036.1 coordinate 5,137,710, forward strand.
GCCTCGCCCAGGAGTCCCTAACCTCCCGTAACGCGTTTTCTCGATGGGGGAGCCGCCTGCCTCGGCGGCAGAACGATCGGCACGCGATTTCAAGGCGCTGCTCCTGCTGCTGCTGCTGCTGCTGCTCCTCGAGCAGCTGGAGCTTATACGGCGATTGTAGTGCGGCGTATCAACTCCATTACTGCCGTATAATAGTGGATTGAGTTTGCGAATCCGGCGGCGTCCGGCGGAATTACCTCGGGCTGATTTCCTTGCCCGGCAGCAATAATTTCCGCCCGGATAATCCTCGTGTAATCGACACCGCCTGTATATATATATGTATATAAACGCTTTCGCCCCCGTATACATAGGATATCGCTACAAGACAAGGCGAGCTTTAAGAGACGAAGGCGCAGGGATGAAGAGAGCGAGGCAAATTCAATTAGTCGAACAATGCCGAACTATAACCTGTTGAGTCACCGCTCGCGAGCGAACGCGGCTACCTCTTCTTCTACCTTCCGATCTAAGCGGCGGCTTATAATTCGCGGGGAAAGATGACCGGAGCTCGATCATTTAGTATAGGACGTGCTCTCTCGTGACTCCCGTTCTTAAAAGCCTCGTCCATCATGTATTTTTCTTGGCGCCGCGGCCGCCTCTCTCCAGAGGGTCGAGTGAGCGAGAGAGAGAGACTATGATCGAATGTTAGGATTGTAAAAAATCTTATACTCGGCGCTCGCGAGGGCAGCTCCGGCGCGCGAAAATCGTTTTTCTCGTCCCGGAGCCGGAACTTTGACGAATTGAAACTTTTTGCCGATCCTTTTTCCGAGATACGTTATCTCGGGATGTAGCGGGATATTAGCTCCGGACGACGCAGTGGATAGATTTTTGTAACGCGCTGCAAGGGTAATTTGCGCGCGACCGACGTGTTCAGCGCGAGAGTTCAGCGAAGTCGTCGGAAAGTTATGACGAGTAAAAGGGAAATTTAAATTTGTTCCAATACGTCCCGCCGTAAAGTTAACGTTTACATTCGGAATAGGCGACCGTCAGTGTATACGCGCAGTGTGTTTTGCACTGTTTATTTCGCGCGCGAGATGAAAAAAGTTTGAAAATTTATAATTGATCCACGCGTCGCGGGCCGCGCAATCGCGTTGTCGGCGAATCATTAACCGAGAACGCTTTAAATGGCAGAGCGGATAAAAGGCGGCGGCGGCGGCGCTCGTAAGCAAGGATTTTTACGGCTTCATAAATTCGCGCGTGCCGCGCAACGCTATAGGAATTATTTTCTATTAGAATGCGGCCTTAATTTAATGAATAATCGGCCCGCGGTGACTGGGCGACTCGAAACGAGACGAGTAATAAACAATATAATGGGCATGACAAAGGGGGCAAAATTAATTCTCCGCGTCGACGCTCGCGCGCGGGGCAAGTCGGCCGCCTCTCGCTCTCGGGGCCGGTATATACACGCAGCAATTCCCAGCACCGCCGCGCGCGCTCGGGAGTCTCTCTCTCTCGCCTCCTGGATCGAGAATAAATATAAATATTGACGCTGGACGAAAACGCTGCTTATATTTGCCGCCGGCTTTTATTGTGATTCATATCGGCCGGCTAATTTATGCGCGATTCGGTCTTTTCGGCGGGGGCGGAGGGGGGGCTTTTAACATTTCCGTTCGACGGCCGAGTTATCGAGGAGTGTAATAAAAGTAAGGCGAGCGCGATAAATTAGTGCGCCAGAAGTTTCAGTTTCCTTTCGGCAGTGCTGGAAAGGAGTATAAGTTTCGGTATAAAAGAAGCTGAAAAATCTTTCGGGGAGAGAGGCAGCATTATGCCGGCTTGAGGAAAACTTTTATATACACAAAGTAAAGCTTCATCGAATCCCGTACAATCTAAAAGTAGATCGTAAAAAATTACACGGAGCAATGCTCATCCAATTTCCGGTATATGTGGTAATAAAATTTTTATTGGATGGCGACCGTAAAAGAATGTATTTAAAACGCCGTAAATAATGCGTTTCGTCATTTACCAAATGCTCATAGGGTTATGTTTTTTGCCACTCTTATCCGGATTCATGATTATGCATGAATTCATTAAAGAACGCGAGCGTAAAACAAATCTTTTATTGCGCCCGTCCAAATCATATTTATAATTAATAATTTTTTACGGCCGTTCCCCCCCCCCCCCCTCGGTAAATTATATCTGTTTTTAAAGATATTGCAGTCTGCAGTTTTATTGCACTCGAACAATTAAATGTTTAATACAGATTTTCTTTTCAGATTCATGAGCTTTCAGGAATTTGTACTATTAGGGTCTGAAAGCTGATTGTCAGCCATTCACCCACTACGTTAACGCCACCTAATTTGCCACATATACAATAGAATATGACTGATATAACATGTACTCTCTGATAGTCATGCACTTCAACGTGATAAAGGTCTCGCGTCAGTGATGTTCAATTGCTCTGAATTTTTGAAATTTCTAGGAATTTTAAAATATTGCGATTATCGGTCAATTTTACGTGCAATTAGATCCGTCACTCGCTTTTCAGTAAATTTTAATGCTGCAGCCATTACACTCCATTTACTTCATTCGAGTTCAACTATAAATAGTTTCCACATTGAATCCGGATGTTAATTTTAACTAAATAAAGGTCTTTCCTTTAATAAACGCGTGATGTATTTAACCTTAACAAATATCATTGCAAATCGCAAAATGCAAAAGAAAATGGCGCCGTACGAGCGTTAGACTCGACAAAATTAATTACAGCCCATTATCAGAATAATTAACGTCCCGGGCGGCCTTTTGTTTTTGATAAATCGTCAGTTATTTAAAATTCGGGCGAAGCAGGAGAACCTAAATGAAAGCCAATAAATCCCGGTAAATAAAAGCCTCTCGTCGAGCCGAATGACGTACCGATAAATCCAAGCAAAATCAGAAGGCAGCAGCAGGTGTTCAGCCGGTGTTTCTCCTTCCTCGGTGCCATCTTCGCTGCCTCGTGCTCCTCTTGAGCCTCCTCCTCCCCTTCACGCAAAGCACACGCGCGCACAGCTAAGCACTGGCCCTTATCCTCTTTTGTCTTCCTCGTCGGCGTGGGCTCGCGGCACAACTTTTCTCCGAAGCGAGCGGAACAACCGAGGAGGGGGTAGGGAACTGCCGGGCCCTGCAGAAATTCACTGAGAAATTGGGGAGTAGCCGCGAGAGATAAATTACATGTTAGACCGGTGCTTCTGTCTTCCTTGCACTCGGCACTGCAGCAGCACACTCCTTCTGCGAATCGATTACCAGCGGAATCGCAGCCGAATCAGAACGTCCGCGATCCTTATGTAAAATGTCAGTAGCAGCATCGTATACCTCAAGGGGACAGTATTTATATATCGGCAAGTATACACGCACTCGTAGTCCAAGCAAGCACGTGGCCTGACAGGTAAACAGAGAGACAGAAAGAGAGAAACAGGTGTTGTAGTCGAGAGAGCGAGAGAGACGCGTCAGCGGCGCGCTTCAAAGCATGTCATTCGAGGCTCACTGATCGTTTTAGCAGCGGCTGCCGATCGGCAGCGGCATAATAAACAGCGGGAAAAACGTCGCGGCCACGGGGCAAGAGAGACGCGCCGGTAAAGCTCGAAGCAGCCACTTCGAAAGTCGCCGGTTGAATGCGCGAGGCGCCGCGCCGCGAGCCACCCCGCCGCCGCCCGCCGACGCCGCCGACGCCGCCGCCGCCACGCGAAACGCGAGAGAGGGTGCATTTGGCGGCCGCGCATGCCCCGAGCAAAGGTGCAAAACCGAGAGCACGAACCCTTTGCTGCGCATCGGCCGCCCCCGCAGGATCTCCCCGGAGATGATTAGCCGGCTTGGATCCCGTGGCCTAGAAAGTGGCGATGCGTCGGAGGGGCCTCGCTTTTCGAAATTCCGATCGGATTTTCGATTTACGGTTCGTTATTGTGGTTTAACGGTATCAGCCGACTCTCGTAGGTGTTGGAATGTTTCATGTTTCGTTGCAGGATTTTATTAAATCATGCTTGAAATACTAATCGTGCAGGCTTTGTCCTAATATTGCTTTTTACTTGTTTTTTTTGCATCCGAAACACCAAAGCCACTCTTCTATAATTAAAATAATAATTTTGTAAAAGATTTACAATAGAACTCTACAATTCTCCCATTTATTCTGAGGTCAACAATCAAGCTTTTTTTAAAAGTTTTCATTCAACTTGTCTTTGGAAATGGATTGTCAATCTTCATTTTAACGCGAATAAAAGTGTAGATACTTTCCATCAGAATTTTGAAAAAAAAATATAAAATCATTTTTATTGAAATTCGATTCATACAATAATTCCAAAAGATTTCTTATTTGCAATTATATACGATATACCATTGTATCGATTGCGCGTTTCCATGATATCTTATTTCCTTAAAAAGTCATAAAGGCACAAACGAAATATTACGAATACAAAAGCTACTCATTATTCTCTCACAAAAGCCTACACGCAGCCACAATCAATTACAGATCCCTGCTAACGAGAACTCCAATTAGCCAGGATTTTTTCTGGCAAGGGTATATAACCTCGCCACTTATTAATACCAATTCTCATACTTAGCTGCACATAACGTCGTTATACCCCTTCTCGTCACGAAAATTGCAGAAAAAAAGAGAGGGGAGGTCAAACTCGCGTGCGCGTATCGCGCATCGCACATAATATCGCCGCAATCTCGCTTCGCAAATCGCTAATTACCGCATAAATTAAAAAGCTGCCCCTCGGCGCTTATTAATTCCTCCGCCGCGCGATTCCGGAGTCCGCCCGGGTTGAAAAATTCAGGAAAAGGGCCCATCGCGATCCTTCGTCCTCGGGCAATATACCCGGCGGGAGTAGCTACTGTTTCGCCGTGAATAGAATGGTAATGTCCCACCTTGCGCCCGGTACGCGTATACGTACGTAAGCTCCCGGGCATCGATCGCGGCCCTGTCCGGCGTGCATGCCGAGGCGCGCCTACATACCTGGGCGCTTCTTAAATTTATCACGATGCTTTCTCCGAGTCGCCCCGCCAGCCAGCCAGTCCCGACGAGTACGTGTGCGTCTGGCATCAGTTTGCCAGAGCCCCCCCGGAGCCTCTATTGGTTTCGCCCCCTTCCCGAAACGGAGTTTCCTTTTACCGAGAGGAATTTGCCTCCGCGTTTTTCGGCATCTTTACGTCGCGCTGCGAAAAATGAATATTTAACGAGACTTGCCTTTCGAGGGATCAGAGCGATTCTTGCGAAATGATGGACCTTTTACGAGAGCGGATATTTAGTTCGGTTAGTTTATTTAAACTTACGGAGACAACGTATGAAAGAAGAGTCAATGTTTGAATAAAAAATTGGAAAAATTTTTGGTTTAAACGTTATGGCGTTATCTCAAATTTAGTTTAATTTTTATAATATTATTTAACTCTCTTTAACAAAAATAGCCAAGACCGAGCAAAAAATAGCAATTTAAAAGACAAAGGCCTTAAGCTTCAAAGAACAAAAACAAAAGAGTTTTTTTGAACTCGCAGATTACCCGGAGCAAAAAATTTTGCGATTCATGCCATTATAAAGAATTTTTAACTGAATTTTATTTTTTACCGGTAATTTAAAGGGCACCACTTTTTCCACCCATTAAGTAAAAGTTCAATCAAACGCTCCTCGGGAAGGTATGCGCCGCTCGACTGAATTTCTCTTGTCGCCCGGGTCTCGAACTGCATTTGCATAAAAATTTACGTAATTAAGATGAGTGAAATACATCCAGCGCATGTAGGAGCTACTTAATCAGCTTTACGACCGCAGGGCAGTAGCTTAGCGCGGGCAGGGCGATGAATATACTTTCTGAAAATGGAGATATTATCGGCTAACGCGTCCGGTCCGCGATTATTGATGTCCCCTTTCCCCGGCGCTCCCCCGGAAAATCAGTAAAGTAAGCACGTAGCCCGCAGTCTATTAGGATTCGAAAGGAGATTCGATTTTGCCTCGGGATCACTCGCCTAACATACTGCTCGACTAGCCCGGATAAAGCCGCGTGGCGCTCGGCGCGCGCGGGTGGCTGGCAAAAAGTCGAAGAAGTTCAAGGACCTGCGGCGCGGGGGGGAGGTGGTATATCCGCGAGACACTCGGGCTATATTTCAGCGGGGGAAACAATGGCCGACCTTAGAGTCCGGCGGCGCTCTCGGCGCGCTATCTAATGGCTTTCTTAACGTACTGGGGTGTCAGGGGCTTCCACGTCGCGGCGGCCGCGGGGCCATTAATAAGTGCCTTGCGCGCCCGTGCGGACGTGAAATACTACCGTGGATTCCGGCCTGACACTTCGGAGCCTCCGCTCCATTTCCATGTTGACGCGCGACCAACTTCTTCGGGAGGGGCCCGCGCGCTCCGACAGGCCTGATGAACTTTTACGGCCGCCGCCGCCGCCGGCTGAATTTTCCGCCGCCTCGAACGCCCTTACGCAAATGAGCATTGATTTCGTGAGATAAACCGGCTAAAAGGCGGCTCGGCGACGACGGAGTGCACGCAGTTGCATGCGAGAGCCCGACCCTCGAGGCGGCGCGGGACCCTCGACGAATTTCAGCCCCCGATAAGCCGTTTCAACCCGAGGATTATGGATATTTCCGAAACGGTGACGTTTTTTCAGCCGGCGCTTCTCCGATAAGGGGATAATTTATTTTCCGCCGGGGTAAACAGACGAGCTCGCGTTTTTCGGGGGGAGGGAGAGGAAAGTTTTGTTAAGGGCTTCGGTGCGCAATTACACCGACCGATGCGAACAGTTTTCTTGGGCTTTACACTTTGCTTTAACGTGATCTAGGATGCGTGTAACGTATAAATTGTGCTTGTACAACTCGAGAAAGTTTTTAGATAAAGTCACCGAAATTCACTCAGGAGAGCATGTATTTTAATTTAAAACTACACTCTACATATTTTAAAGTGCGCACTAGCGAGCTCTGTGTTAAGTAAAAAGTTTCTACTAAACAAATGGAGCTTTTGTAAAAATGCTGTATTTTTCATTAGAAGATTAATGCCGCTGTTATTATTGTTTTTATTCTTTAATGTATTTGCTTAAGTTATATAAAACCGAGTTCGTACTAAAAAAAAATAAAAAATTCTTCAAAGAACCATATTTGTTGCACGACAATAAAAGCTGTTCTATCAATATTCACATGTTCCTTCAAAAAACAAGCAGGAAATATCAAGTTTTACATGTCCCATTAAGAATTCAATCATCCGAGTATTCGAAACAAAGGAATCCAGCCATTACAAGCATTAAAAAGCGTTTAATACAAATACGCGCCGCAATAACATCTAAAAATCTTATCTCGGCAGAAACGCGATACCGCTATTTACATCGTACGGGCAAATGGGCCGAGGCATAAATCGCGCCCCTCGGCCCATTATGAAAAAAAGCTCTACATCAGTGCCAATCATCGCGTGCAAAAATGTATGACCGAAAGCTCCGGAACGACTTCTGTGCCTTACGACCCCGAGGGGCGCGACACTGTCCTTCTCCTCTATATGTACGTAAATGCCTGCCACCTAAACGGGAAAGGCGCGGAGAGATGTCGGCTATACAGAGAAATCGGTGGCGCAAATGCAGGAAAAGCGAGGGGCTGGATGGAAGGTGGATGGAGCGGAGAGGGAGAGGGAGGAATCGTTGAAGGGATTGTTTGTATCTTGCACGTGGGGGGGAAAAGAAATTTTTTCGCGTGCTAAAGAAGTGGGTTTCGATTGTTATCTGTGTACTTTATGATAATGGTTTATTGGCGTTCCCGCCGTTATTCCGAATAACATGGAAGTTAAAGTGGAACGCTTAGATGCCAGAAAAACGTTGAAATTATGACGATTTTATCTGATCAGATAAATTAAATAATAAGCGCTCTCGAGTTTGTTGAAAACATACTTTTCCAAAGTTTCACTTAGGAACATTAATCTTTTAAGTCGAGGGTCTTCAAGAACTTTATTGTTTCTAAACGAATACAAACTTTTTTCAACCCGGGTGATGATATTTTTTTTTTTTTTTTTTTGCGGAAATTTCAATTAAAATTTTATCAAATTCTCGCAGCGAAAATTAAAATATGTTTATCGGAAAGAGGGTTAAACACGTGTAAACACGCAATCCAAGCGTGCAGATGAATCAGTTTAAAAATTGTCGGTTAAGAGCATTCGCGAATGTTCAGCGCGCCAAAAAATCGAAAACGAACCGTCGCTAAAATATTGCTTTCATAAACAGCACATTTAGCGGGGAAAATGAGCGAAACACCAGCTCGCTACCCTGCAAATGAAAGGCGGCCTGGGCCAAAAAAGCTCGTTTAAGTGAAAAAAATGGCCGCAGACGAAGGAAGCTGCAGGCGCGGCGGCGGAAATAATGAGGCAGATATAGAATAAGGAGGAGCGGGAGGCAGCGGCGGCGGCTCCGCAGACAGCGGGATCCTTGAAATGCAAAAACGAAGATAGCGCCGACGGCGGGTAAGAAGCGAACGGAGCGCGCGGGAGGAAAGGAACGAAGGGTGAGCTGCGGCGCATTCGCGCGCCAGGACATTACGCAACGCAGCAGCAGCAGCAGCAGCAGCAACGGCGGCGGTGGCAGCTCCTCCTTCGCTCTCCTCCGCACGTATACGCAAGCACGCGGCACCGAGTGGACTGTGTGTGCCGCAACGAGGGGACGAACCGAACAAACGGAATGCCATAAATCTCATGTAAATTTCGGCCGCTTGATTTGCAAGCACAATGCCAGACAATTCTACGGTCTACCGGCAGCGGCGGCGGCGGCGGCGGCGGCGCATTGCTTCTGCAGAGAGTCGGTCCCTCTCTCTCTCTCTCTCTCTCCCACCCAGTTCACCCAAAACCGAGCTCCCGACGCCACCGTCGTCGTCCCTTTCACTCCTCCGCGCTCTCGCTGCTGGCTGGCGTCCCGCGCTTTGTCTCCCCGGACTCTGTCGACTAGTCCGCGAGCGCCTTTTATCCCCGACCTTAGGAAAACGAACAGCGGCCCGAGTCTCCGAGGCGCACGATCGCCTAGTTAAGCCTCGTTTTCCTTCAATTGACTGTAACCGCCCGGCCCGGTCGGCCCGACATGCGCCACGGCACTAATTACTTGCCGCCGCGCGGCTTCTTTACCTTTTCACTCAAGAGCTTGCATGAGAATTTTCGTACGCGGCCAGCGGTGGTATCGAGTGGTCTCGTGCCGGAACTAATTGCCGGTCATTATCAAAATAAGAGAGAGATGCTCAGTGGTTTCGGTGGGAAACATGGCTTTTTCGAGACGCCATTAAATCTTCTTCCAATTATGGGAGTAAAGCTACTGTGAAGAAAATCGATCATTGTCCAGAACGTTTTTACAAAATTATTTAAATGTATGCAGGGGCTTTTTGAAAAACGTTTTTTTTATACGTAAGGAACAGCGGCGAATATGTTTACTGCTATTTATAAATTATTACAAAGAAAGGTCCATATTCACAGAGAAAAATTTCTATTCAAAATTACCATGAAAACCATGATAATTGTGGGGCAGGACTCCCTTCTTAAAAAAATGATTTGAAATCAGATTAAATTTTAAAGTGAACAGCACGGTAAAAATCCTAGTAATGTGAAAATCGTGTTTATTTATTCAAAATCGAAGTAAATGCAGTAAATTTTCAAATTAGTGTTAATAAAATATAATAAATA
>JAWWEO010000036.1:5147443-5187409 GCA_035582975.1 Ormyrus labotus
AAATTTAAATACGACAACCTCGCCCCGAGATTATCGTCATTTTCACGGTAATTTTAAATAGAAAATTTTGTCTGTGTTAGCAAATTAAATGGTAACAATTATATCGGCAACTTTGGATAGATATTTTCCCTAAAAATTGTTGAGAAATTATACAATGAAGAATTGCAAAAACTGTAAATATGATTTAAAAAGTACATATAATTTTTTAAAAAAAGAGATAACGAGTATGCCGCAAAGCACAAAGTAAGTAAAATAATGACTTTATGATGAAAAAGGAAGAAAGGTACTAAGTACGTACTTACTTCCGGAGTACAAACGGTTAATTAGCACAGTGTATGAAGTTTAAACGGATTTAAACGTTCCGCATAAAACGTCTAGCACAGTACATTAAGCATAATCTACGAAAATACTAGCATAACCCCCATCGCGGAATATTCACGCTTACAAAAATCCCAAAGAGAAGCTTATAAAGGCCCGCGCAATACTTTCAGCAGCGTCGGAGGGGGACAAAGCCAGAAAACAGAATTTTTGATCAGAGCAGAGAGTTTCGGCAGCCGGTAATGACGATTGATTCGCCGGGGGAGAGATATTCTTTTGTCGCCGTCGCTCACAATGCGTATAAACAGACGCACAGAACCAGTCCTGCATTGTAAACCTTTGACGGGCCGGTGCATTTTCAGCAAATGACCGTCTCTCTCTCTCTCTCTCTCGTGGACGCGAATCGCAACGTATGACGCGGCTGCGTAAGCCTCTATATTGATAAGCCCGATAAGCAGCGAGGCTCTCGCTCCGCTACCTTTCGCCTCCCCCTTTTGTTTCACGGCGCGCGGATTGTCAGAACAATGGGCCGCCCGGCTGGTTTTACCTGCCGAGACAGCCGCCGTAAGACGCAGTAAAAACAAATCGTCCAACAAAGCCTTTATGAAACTCGTATTTTGCGCGTTTGGCTAAATTTGCACCGAGCATTGTGCGCCGAGCTTTATGGGCTTTTATTATTTTGATATAGCGTTGCGTTACATCAGCCGGGCTAAAAATAATTTATGAATTTTGCCGGATTAGCCCGGGGATTACCGCGGACCTTTGTCTCTCCATCTTTGATGAATTTAACGTCTATCAGCAGTCGCTTTACCGTTCTAAGCTGTCTAATTCTCCCTTTGAATGCACGTTTCTTGCTACAAGCTAAACAAGTCTTTTTGCAAAGTAAATTTCGCGCGGCACAACTGCGATATGCGCGGGGATTCAATCACAGCTCGCGAATAATGCTATGTACTCAGCTAATATGAGGGTTGCTGTAATTATCATGCCCTGTTATACACCCTCTACTATATTGTCAGATTAAACACAGATTATCTCGCAATGCTTTCCTTAAATTATATTTATAACATTAAAAACATACTTCGAACCTCAGGCGGAAGATGTAGGTTAATATCAGAGATTAGCGCAGTGACCTAAAATTTTTATGTAACTTCTGATATGGTAGGCCGTAATGCAAGAATTAATCCAATAATCTCTTATCAAAGCAGCCTGAAATGCTTGAAAAGCCAACAATGTAAAATATAATTTAATAAAATAAATGCTTAATTAGCAAAGCGTTTTTCATTTTTAAAAAATTTTAATAAAAACATAAGAATGAACGAATATTACTTTTTCGAGATTTATGTTACAATTATTTTAACGCCAATTTTAAAATTCCTAGAGTGGCTGCGCAAAAAAGCAGCGCAAAATAAATTTGTTTATTAAAGTTTGTTTTTTCGAGTACACGCTTGAAAAACAGCTACTCCGATGTAAAAACCCGTTTAAAAATTCTACATACATTTTTTCTAAGTATAACTTCGAAGAAAAACCACTTGAAGCTAATTGTCGATAGATTTATTTTTCAAACTCCCGCTTTGGATACAGTCGAAAATTTGGTTCATATTTTGAGAGCAGAAACGAATGATTAAAGTGCTATTTTTACCACGCCAGCCGCCACTGCTGCAGCTTTAAAAATTTCGCGTAATGCTCCATGATGCGCGACGCCTCAAATTTCATAATATCTCTTAACGTTCCCGCGAGCAGAGAGAGAGAGAGAGAAAGAGAGAGAGAGAGAGAGTGAGAGACAGAGATGCAGAATTAAAAGGCACTTTCAACTGTTTTGCACCGGGATTGCGCGCAAAGCCTCCTCCTCTTTTCCCCAGCCGGAGCGTTCAGCCTTTCCTCTTTCCCTCTGCGCGCATTTTTTTTTTTTATTTCCTTTAAACCGCGCGTACACTCCGAGGGATTAAATCACAGAGTCGCGCAGAACCTGTGGTTACCGGCGGCGGCCGGCGGAGGGAAGCCTACAAAGTTAGTCGGCGGTTGATTCCTGCCCGTCAAGGACGAGGAGCACCAGCGAAGAAAAAAGCCGCTCGAGAGAGAGAGAGAGTAAGAGAGAGGGATCCTCACGGCTAAATGAATCTCGGCACGCGCGCGCAAAAAAAGTCGCAAACAAGGCGAGAAGCTGCAGGCGTGCAGCTGCCGTCGTCTCTGGGCGATATTCCGCGAGTCACGAAGGGATAAAGCTGAAAAAGAAGCGGCGAATTCGCGGTTTTTCAGAGGCTCTCTCCTCTCCTCCTCCTATGCCTCCGCCGGTATTAGAAGCGGAAGAGCCGGGCGACGCTTCTGGGCTTTTCGCTTTGTAAAATGCGAGCAGTCCCGGCGTCTCGCCGGAATCCGATATTAATATAAATATTTTACGAGCTGCATTTAGCCCTTTTCCCCTGCGTGTTACCCGACTGGATAGGAGCTTGAAAAATTGTGGATTTTATTTTGCAGGTTTTTAAATTATTTTGCGTCAAGTATTGACTTTAAAAATTAAAATAAAAAAAAAATAAAAAATTACTCCCCAAGTATGAAAATAGTGGAAAATTTATTTGTGCTGTTATTCTAAAAATTTAGTTGATTTAACAAGTATTTTACCAGTAGAATAATTTATCCATGAATAATTCATCACTCGATAAAGTGTATGTAGGAGTAATTGCAAATCTTTCCAGCGTTTAATTCTCTATTGCATCTGTATGAAAATGGTATTCTTTACTTTAATAACAGACAATTTTCTTTTGATCTAATAGTATAGATTTCTATCGTACGGCAATTTCTGAGAACAATGTGTAGGGGTCTCTACATAAAACAGTTTGTAAGTCGGTATAGACTTGTGTTGCACACAAGACATCTGGTTGTAAGGACGGTCTTTGCTGTTTAAACAAAATACTACCATGCACTATTTCCGATGTTACAAAAAGATGATCAATTTTTTAAATTTATTTATTCGGTATAAGCAAAAAGGTAAAAAAATGTCTTTATAGTTAATTTGTAAATTTACTATAGATTTAAATTATTTATTGAAAATGATTAATACCCTTTAATTTCTTATAAAATGATGATAAAAAGTTTCGGAACTATGCTTTAAAAATAGTAATAAATTATCTGAACAGATTCTCATTAAGAGTTTATAAAGTCTGGTATCTTTCAAATTATAAATTATTATACCTCCGATGTCTGGATTTATTCTACCTAAAAAGAAAAGTAGGTATATCAAAGCTCAAAGATAAACCGAGTCGGACGCTTTTGTCAGTTCTCAAGGGATTGAATCGCCTAGCTGTAGCCGAATGTTCAATGCAACGGCTTGATCTTCCCATAATTACTTCCATCCATTCATTATCAAGAAAACTTTCATTTATCTTTTTTTCTCTAATTTTCCTTCCAAGTATCAGAGTTTGTAAACTGCAACGGTTTAAGATTCATTCGTACATTTATCACTCGAGCCCAAAAAATAAACACAAAGAAGAAAATCTCGAGGGAATAAAAAAATAAATATATAGCAAGCACTTCGTCATCGACCAGCAGGAAAACAGAAAGTTTCGTCAATATCCAGTCGGGGAAAAACACTCTCTCTCTCTCCTCGCGGCAGCTAATTTATCCTGCAACGAAACTCGCTCGATCGAGCTCCTTCCAGTGCTCCGAGCGACTCCTCAAAGCCCTCGGAAGCTGGAGGCACGCGATCGTCGGTGTAAAGACAAAGCGAAATAACGCGCGAGGCGTGTTGAAAATAATGCGGGCGGCGCTTTTTCAATTCCTTTTCTGCCGCGAGCTCTCGGACAACTGCATCGGGTCGCTCGCCAAGGGGTTGGCTTTGCGCTTGTATCGCTGTACGGTGTCCCAGGGCTGCTTCTAGCTTTATGCGCGCCGGGGGTGACTGGAGCGGAGCGCAGCGCTAAATTGCCGGGGGGCGCCCTCCGGTCCTTTTAATTTCCTGCCGGAGGAAGGTCTGTGTCCTCGGTGTAGTGCGCCCCGATAGACTTTAGCTTGTGCTCTCCCCCCCCCCCCTTTTCCCCTCCAACGAGCGCCGAATAACGAAAGCCCGCTTCGCGGAATCAAGCGGTGATTGATCGATTTCGGGCCGAGGGTGTGTACACGCATGTCGACACTTGCGTCAAGATGGTGCAACGCTCATCCGTAAAAATCGACGTCGTTCCGCTTCTGCAGGCGCGGCGAGTCTCGCGGGAATATCGAGATAAATCACCGGCGTAATGTGTTAATAAAGGAATGGTAATGCGGCGCCGGGAGAGTTTTGCGGGGGACGTCTTTATGTGGACCCGGATTATGGGGACGTTTTTTACGCGGATGCGGAAAGTTGCCTTTTCCGAAGGGGCAGAGAGACGCGTCGGCTTCTTTTATTTGTTTTCGCAAAGCGAGCACGCCCTTAAATTAATGGAACTGTTTGAAGTACAAGTCGGATTTAGATAATTGAGACATAAATTTTTTTAATACGAGGCACTCGAATGCTTTTGCATAATTTTATGGTACATTAAATTTTTTCATGTTTTGGAATAGGAATAAAAGCTGAAGCGATGTTGCTGCAAAGTATTAACAATTTCTGACGTCAACTGAATTAAAATAAAAGGTTAAATGTGATAAATTTTTTCCTGCATTTATACTTTTAATTGCAGTGCATGTCTTGAGTACGATTATTTATACATTTTACATATTATGACTTATTTACAGCAATTAAACTTTTTAAAGTAAAATGTGGGACTTCCGTTGAAAAAAAGAATGTACGTTTCACGCAATACTTACTTCCAACGAAAAAGACCATTAACGTACTTAATAACCTCAGTCCAGCCTTACAAAATGTATCATTTTCCGAGCGCCTCATCCGGCGTAACCCAGTGAATTTATTTATTCTCGCAGCCGCCTTTTTCTGACAATTAGCACATCCTGGAATGCTCTCTCGCGGCGCGGCCGCAGTGTGAAATTACGCATCGCGCGAGCCGCGCTCTCCTACTGGGAATCGGCGCGATGTGCGCGTAATTACATATCCGCCGCGTGTGCGCATGTATACGTTATCCCTCCTGGCTACGTCTCGGGGAATAAAAATATCGGAGCCGCTCGATTTTTCCGAGGGGAGGAAGGAGCGTATATCGATAAAAAAGGAGAAAGTCGGTGCGCGCGCGCGGGGCTTCCGGCGCGCCTTGAGCAATCGCGCGCCAAGGAAGCTGCCGTGCCAATAAGTGGATTCGTTCCAGTCGCCGGAGGATGCATACGCAGAAATGAGGAGATGCTCGAGGAGGAGCCTGCCGACGAGGGGGAGAGGAAGCGACCCCCACGACGTCACGGCGCGAACGAGAAATGAGATTTACGTCTCCGCGCGCTGCCGAATAAAATGGATTTTTTCGGATTACGTATCTCGAAAGTATTCAATCAAGAGGTTTTTATGCGACGCTCGATCGAGGAGGAGGGCGCCTGAAATCACTTTTGTTGTTCTCAGCGAAGCTGCAGGGACGATAGGTTCGTCGACGGTGTCCAAGATTTGAAAATGAAGAGGAACTTTTTATGGAAATGAGGGTCATTTTAATAAATCATTATTACGAGATATTATGAGTAACTTTGCGTAAACTATTTGCACGCGTGAAAAGTCAGAAATATTTCTGAAATCGATATTCATTCTTGTCAAGATCTCAACAATGCACGCAATGCTGGTGCCAATATTTGCAATTCAAGTACGTTACACTGCAATGCGTTTTTTTTTTACTGTTTAAATATGATTTCAACCATCTTCAATATCCAGCGACACATATTCAAGACCTGTATTTTGACGTTTTACAAAGAATCTAAAAATTGAAAAAGGGTCAAGTTTTACACAAAATAAAACTCTCCTTTACTATCTCCCCCATCCAAATAAAGATAAATTTTAAATAACAGATTCGGCAAAAAAAAGCCCCCTCAATTTCCGAAAGCCAAATTCATACCGGCGCAGAAACAGCATTTAAAATGTAACAACAATCGGCCGCACGCGTGGCGGTAATAGCCTTAAAAAAAAAAAAAAGACACAAATTTCCATCCGAAAATTGAGCAAAAAAAAAGCCGGTCCCGGAGCGGGCCGTCGGAGCCTGCAATACAAAAAGCGATTGCACGGGGCAAGATAATAATTTTCGCGGAGATAAAGAGCGAGGCTCGCAGCTCGCTCGGAAGCTTAAGAAAAAAGGTACAGGCAGAGGAGGAGGAGGAGGAGGAGAAGGAGCGAGACCTCGTGCCAGAAAAAAAGGTATCGCGTGCAGCCTCCGCTCTTTCCCCGCTCGAGCAAAAAGACGAAAGCGAATCCGGGGCAGAGAGGAGGCAGGTGCCATCCCCCGGGCTACCTGCGCCACGCGGTTTCTCCCAAAAGACGAGAGGAGAGAGAGATCTCGATACCGATTCTATAGCTCTCCGGACCCCTGTAGGATCAATGTCCTTACTCCGTTCCTCCGAGCGGCTGCTCTCTCTTTTTTTTTTTTTTTTGCGGCAGCTGCGCGTCGCGAAGAATACCGGGCGCGCGAGCGGCCTCGCTTTTCAGCGGGCCCCGCACAATGTAATTTCGAAATTCGAATCGCGGCCCCGTAATTTCGATTTTCTTTTAATATCGGCCGAGAGCAGCTCCTTTTTCGGCATTGTGGAAATACGCGGCTGGCTGACGCTTGCTCTCGGCTCGGTTCGTTATTTTGACAATGGGGATATTTTCTGCTCGGGTGAACAGTTTTTTTATGCTTTGAGGAAAATCTGCTTCCAGCCGGGTGTTGTTGGTTCTTTTTATAATTTACGTATAGAATGGGCTTTATATCTAAAAAGTTTCGAAAGAAAGTTTGCAATCAAGATTTTATTTTTATTTTTCATAAAAATTATGAGTTTACATCAAAACAAAGTCCACAGTCTTCAATTTAGCAGAATAAAGTTGCGTACAAGAAATCGCTGACGAAATTGAGAAAACGTTGGTATTAAGATTCTTCGATGCCATCGTGCCGTGAAAATACCTTAAGTAATCCTTCAATTGTTGATCATTATAGCAACAGATCGTGTATAGAAATTACCGGCATTGAGCAATTCCAAAATAAAGGAAAAATTTAAACTAGGAATTAGATGGAAATAGATTCTTCATTTTCAAACTTTTACTTTAAATTAAAAGGTTTTTCCAATTTTCTAATGCGGCAAGCTATAGAGAAATAAGAAATGCGAAATCTCATTTTCCTCTTTACCGATACACCATTGATACTTACGTGGTACTTTCTTCTTTAGATGCGGGCATTTACAACATGGCGTAAGCGTAAATGCATGAAATGGTAGACTTTGATAGGGCTTTATAACGTTATATCTCTTCGAACCTATAAGCCCTGAAGCACCGCTGTCCACACGCAGAAAATAAACCATCATATGTACTTATTATGCGAAAGCAGAACGTGAATCTTACAGGTTTTAATATTTTTAAATATCATCATTATTTACTATAATTTCATTCAACTTTTTATTATTAATATTTGCATGTTTTTTACGTTGAAATCTTAAAGAGATACTTTAAATGAAATTTTTATGACACAATGCGTTCAAATTGAATTTGCCGGAGCAACTATTACATTCTAATTCTCCAGGAAGTATAAGTTACAGTACACGCTGACGTGCGAACAAATCACATAAGCCAGAAGAAAGAGCAGCAACGAGCATAAAAGGTGATGTAGGTGATACCGGGAGCATTGTTATGGAGAAGAGTTTCGCACACGTTCATCCCCGGACGGACGTTAATGATAGAATGGGCCAGCTCATACGTGCACTGATGAAATTCACGTTACATAAACAGGCGGCTTTTCTTATTTGTGTAAGAGCTCTTGATGTTATTAGCCGCGCGGCGTCTTTCACAATGGCGCGAAATTAATGATGTTTTCAAGAAAAAGGTGTGATTTATATTCTGTTACAACGATTAACAATACTAGAAGCAATGCTCGTAAATTTCGTATATCTAACTTAATGTTTGATTCTAAGTAAGGTACAAAAGCAGTTATTTTGTCGCTAAAATAGATAATTGACAGAAGATTCGCCAGAGCGGAAAACAATTATTGCAAATTGCGAAAAGACAAATAAAAGGGCCGACTTAACCCGCGTCGTCCTGGAATCTTCCGATTAGAACCAGGCCTCCCAATTGAAACAGGCGCATTGTTGTAACCTTTCAGTTTGAAGGGCGTTAACGCGCATTCCCGCGCACAATATCGATCAAAATCCCGACGCGTTCAATTCCATTTATCGCAGCGTCATAACAATGCCTGCAGCATTGTTGCCGCTGCCGAAACTACGTCAGCGCTTTGCCATTAATATACGTATAATGATGCGAAGGCAGTCTGGAGGGAGGAGGCGTCGCTGTATACGGCGCGCTGCTCTTCGAGAATGGAACACAGGGGGCGTGAGCCGCTCGGCTTTATTTCACAAAAATTACAACGGCTGCCCGGCACACATCGCTCTCTCTCTCTCTCTCTCCCTCTCTCCACTCTCGCGTTTCTCTTTCTTTCTTCGCACGCCATTATGTATTGACAAATGCTCAGAGGCAATAACCTACTTTCCAGGCCGACTCGAATGCGGCCGCCGCCGCAGCCATTGATTTTTCTCGAAAGCTGCAGCGACGAGCGGATGAATATCGCGTTAAAGCTGCGTCTGCCTTTCTGGGTCGCGCGTATTTAGCGGCACGTGCAAAAATTCCGCATTTCCATAATCTCCCAAGTTCGAAGAGAAAATTCGCTTGGCGGCGGCGGCGGGGGATCGGCGCCTGTTTTATATTCAAGCCGGAAGTTCGTTTGAGCGACAGCACGTGACAGACACACACGGGTCACTTGAATTTCCAAGGCCTTGGCGGACGACCTTAAGCCGCGACGGGCCGTCGGCGTCTTTGAGGCTTTGAGAGAGAGAGAGGGACGCGGCCTCGCGAGATCATATTGAATTTGCATGTTATTCGCCTGCCGTGTAGTCCGGCCCTTCCTTCCCAGAAGCCGCGAACCTTCGGCGAAGTCGATGTCGCCTTGTAACGGCTCGCACCCCCCCCCCCCCCCCGGCCCCGTCGCTCTTGCTAACCGGGGACTTCCTTCGAGAGCATCTCTTCAAGCTGCGTTTCCGCTAACAAGCCATCTAATATTAACCGCTCGGAACTCCGTAGCTTCCCGAGAAGGAGCCGCCGCATGCTCAAAGTGGACCCGACGACGCGTTTTCCCACCGCGAATCCTAATAATGGAGTGCTCGTGCTTTGAGGCGCTCCGGCAATCTCGATGATTATGACAATTATATGGATATTGTTGAATTCCGGCGCTTCGAGCGAATTCAACGTTCGACTAAACTATTTCAATTTCAGGGAGAACGAGATGCTCGCGTTACTTGAAAGATGTGGAGGGGTTCGAAAATTTGTCATTGATAATATCTTCGTTTTACATCGACTTTTCCATACGCAATCGTCTAAATTTTGGGTTCGCCTCAAAATCCTTTTGAAAATTAATGCCCTGTAATCTTTCGGTCGGTTCGGAAAGTCGAAAATGGAGTTTGTAATTTCAGCAAAGTATCAGTAAACGAAGTTTTTGTTGCTGTATGCATTGGCAACCATTCAGGTGCCGCACGTACCGACAACTTGGTGAAGCCCGTGTTTGAGAAGTCTTAATCAGCTGACAGCCCGTACATATAGAGCAGTTGTTTACATTCATTTATAGAAGGTGTGAATCCTCGCCAACTTCGGGAACAATTGATTCATCGGGTTCTATTTTCTTCCGTGAATAATGAACGACTGTCAAAGTAGTTCGCGAAATTTCTTTTTACTTGAATTTATTGAGGCGCGAAGGGAAACTTGCAATAATTCAAAAAGAAACGACAATGATCTATAATAACCCTTGATCTCCTAAGCAAGTATTGCCTTCTCCACGGCAGCATTACAGTGTCACGAATTAATACTTCGACAAATATGCGAAATATATTCCGCCGATCTAATCCGGAATGTATGAACGATTGTCCCAGGACGTACGTGCCGCAATCGCAGAATCCAGCGGGCAGCCTTGGATGCACCGAATAAAGGAAAAGCAGAGAGAGAGGCCGATATTGCGCGCATCGCGCGAACTGGCGCCTCGGTATATTATATATTTCTATGAAGTGCCATGCATTATTCAGGCACGCGACGTGCGAGGAGGCGGAGGAACCCGGCGAGATATTGCCGCGGCTCTCTCTCTCTCTCTCTTCCCTGTCTTCGCTGTCAATAAGTGCAAAAGGCATAAATGCATAATGCGCATAATGCGCGAGCGCAACAGCACGAGCAGATCGTCCGCCGAGCGACCGTGAATCCCTGGTCACGCACGTGCGAGCTCGATAGTGAATTTCGACGGCCACGTGATCCCTCGCTTGTCTTCATTTTCAGGCACTGATCCTCGATTTTCGATTTTCGAAACGTCGCTCGTGATGGGCTTTGGAGGAAATGGCAGGTATTGCTGTATATAGGAATATATTTGCTAATTTGTTTCTGATTAGAATGTAATGTTACACGGCGTATTTATTGTAGTTTTTTGATAGACTGGAGTAATTTTACACTAAATTATGAGGTGAATATTTAGTAATATTAAGAAAATGATCATACAATAATGAAGACTGGATTTATACTATTAGTCATAGTACAATACCCACTTTCTGGAAAATTTTTCTAACTAAAAATGGCTTCCTCGTGCTTTACAAATTTCATTTGTTTGCAAATTGTATTGTAATTAATTTTGTTATTATATTGCTTTAGTTAGGTCCGTTAATGGTTCAGAAAGACGATTTAGTATAATTACATTTTCCACTTAGGCAAATACGCACATTGTTGCAGTTAGATTCAGATGATATTTATTTCTAATTACAGACGTAAAATCACGTTAAGTACTTTACTTTTCGCAGTGCCATTGTCGAAATTAATAATTTTCAAAATTGAAAATAGTTTAAATTATAAAATTAAATTTCGACAAATTATTACAACGGAAAATCTCAAATCAATCTACGCTCTTTGCACGGATTGACTTGCACATCATCTTGTTTGTTCCAATAAATTTCCAGCTGTAAAGTCGTAACAACTGCAATTTTACACCTTACAAGCTGGTCCAACACTATTGACATCCATTTACACTTGAAACAGGAGCAACGGCAACACCAAACGCATAAATCGACTCTTCGCGCCAATTACTTTGTAACTCGTCGAAAGCACGGCGAGCCGCTGAATAGAACAGTCGGCCGCACCGGCATTTGTAGTCAATTAATAGAGATTGTCGCGCCGGGGAATTTAATCTCTGCCCCCGCCGGTCGGGCCTCAAAGTAACGGAGCGCTGCCCCCATGAATTATGCCCGAGCTAAACTTCGCCTTTCCCTCCTCATGACTATGTAAATCATCGTTACATTTTCGCGCTCGCGGAAAAATATATCGCGGCGTCGGCGGCCGCCGCCTCGAGAGCAGGCGCCGAAATAATTCCAGGGCAGAAGGTGAAAAGTAATCCAAGCCGGATTGCATCCGGGCGATTTCTCTAAGCGAGAGGTTGCGCGAGGGGCGAATAAAATTAATTCCACTGCGACCCGCGCGCTTTGTTCTTTTCCAAGTGGTGCATTATCCGCGCGGTTGTATCATCCGCATATATATACCAGCCTGGGCTCTCTCTCTCTCTCTCTCTCTCTCTCTCTCTCTCTCTCTCTCTCCGGGCTCCGCAGTTAGATTAGAGCGAACAGCTCCCTAGACGTCTCTTCATTAGACTGCGCGAGAGGCCGTTACCCCGGCCAAGTCTCTGCCTGCGCGTCTTCCCTCCGCGTTTCGCTTGTGGGAAGGCTTGAGAGCAAACCGAGAGGCTGCCGCCGCGGCAATACATCGAAGCCGTTCGCCTTTCGCCGGGAAATTCGGCGCTTGTTAGCGCGAGCAGCCATCCAGCCGAGTGGAGGAGCTTCTCCGCGCGACTTAGAGCGAGGCTTACACCTGTATGCGCCACGCATAGGGCACACGGCTTCAAAGCAACAAGTCGGCTGTATTACTTGTTAAGAGCTCCTGAGCGCCTCCCCCGCCCACCCACAATGGTGTCTTTGTTATTGATAATTTAAGATTAATTTAAGTACAAGTTAATGATGGATGCTTATTGATGCGTTCGTTTGTCTTAAAGGCGATCGATAAGGGAGTTGGAGCTTGAACTCGAGTTACGACCGCTAATAAATCACGCATCGCGCTGAAAGGGCTTAGCATCCTCCGGTGCGGCGATGATAATCTTTTTCGAAGGTATATACACTCGGTGTAGAAATTAGCTCCTGCAGCACAGTAGCTCGGCAAAGTTCTCACACTCCCGCGCTAATGCATCGGCGCTAATTTACAGACAAAAAAAAAACAGAAAAAAAAAACTGAAAAATGATAGCGCTCGCCGGCTCTCTTGGAAATTCGCCATTACGCGTCGGTCGGTCTCTCGCGCCCGCGGGAAATGACTTTGAGAGCCGGGCGGCTTACCGTGGCGCTGCCGCCTGCGAACGGAAACCTTTATCGAAGCGGAGGATCAGAGAAGAAGGCGGCTGCTTCCCTTTCTTCTTGTTTCCCTATTTGCTATAAAATCTATAGCTATAGGCGAGAGCGCTCTCTCTCCCTCTCTCTCTCTTTCTCGATAGATAGAGGTGCAGTAACCGCGATGTAGATAAGCCCATCGAGTATTCATGCGGCTTTAATTACCGGAACAAAGTTCCGGCCCGATTGGAAAAGTTTCGACGACGCCTGCATACCTGATCGGCGAGCGTCGGGCGAGCGAGGAAAAGGCCGAGGGGGAGCTAGAGATAGCAAAGGAGCAAGCCACACCTCGCCGCCTTTGATCGAGTTATCTATCATTGACGATTCATAGTCTCGTATCTCTTCAGCTGCTGCTGCTGCCGCTGCTACTCTAAGCAAGAGAGTCCCGGCCAATGAGGATTAAAATGCGCAAGGAACTTTAAATTAAACTCGCGAGCGAGAGAGGCTCTTCGCGCCGCGCGCAGCATCGCCAACCTCCTGGCCGCCCGAGGGATGAATCAGCGAGACTTAGGCGACGAGATTTTAAGAGGAAATCGAGGCGCCGCTTTATCGCTCGAGACGCGCGCCAAGATTTACAAAACAGCCCGAGCGATCGTTCACGTTCTGCAATGAAACCCCAAGCTGACATTCGGCTCTCGGAATGGTAACGTCAAGGGCTTTTGTAATAATTTGTAACAGAAACCTTGTTTCGGAAAGTTACTTTTTGCTGAAACGGAAATGCCAGCTCTCTCTTGTTACGGAAATATTGATTTATAATTTATTTCCCATTTATACTTTTTATTCAATTTTTTTTTTATTTTTACCGAATTTTAATGGCCCGATTAAACGCGTATAATAAATTGAAATAATTGCCAATTAGAGGGAAAAGCGCGCAAAACGAAGTATAAAACTTGTGTAAAACGTAATCTACTAAAGTTGTGTTTGCTCGATACAAGTGGACATTACAATAATTAAACGAGAAGGACCAAATTCGAATTGATAAATGTAGAGCATTATGCGGAGCTTCGAGAAATTGAATTCCTCGAAGGGATCGCAATAACAATCGGAAGAAAAAAGCGCTCGAAATATAGCGATGGAGCGGCTGCAATTAATCAATACAGGAATACATTTATCATCAATATGACGGGGCAAGCAAATACGAGAGAAGAGCGGAACTATCGATCGAGACGGCGACGCGACGGAGGAGGAGGAGGCGGAGAGGGCCGGGAGAGAGCCACGCCGAAGGAAGACGACAGAGAACAAGGAGGAGACCAACGTGGCACAGACACGGTATTAGGATCTATTGTCCGCGGCACTGCGAGGAGGAGGTTTACCCATTGTGCTCGTCGAGAGGGAGAGTCCGCTCATTCCCCGCATTTACCGGCAAACAACGACGCCTCGATTAAAAGGTGTTAATTGACACGCTGTGCACTCTGCCTCGATAGTAGATTAATGCTTACGCCTCGAGTCGGGGATTTTGCTTGACTCGATTACGCCCCCACCGCAACCTTGACAATTTCTTAGTTGATTCCGCGCTCTGGGACTGATATTGCGAGGACTGACTGCATATCGTTTCAATTTGATGTCGCGTGCAAGTAAGCATTCTGCTTTTTTATTTGTGTATGATAAAAACGTTTTTTTAACTAGTTACTAGCAAAAATGTTTGCATCAATTTTTGTTGGAAAATATTTCAAAGATCAATGTGAATGTTTAAAATATTTCTTAAATTCTAAAAGAAGCTTTTTATGGTACATACGTTTACATATTTCTGATAGTACTTTCTAGTTTTAAGTATTTATGAATTTGATTTATTTATTTTGTTTTTACACGACTATAAATTATTCTGCAGAATTTTTAGGTTACGTTGAATAATATGAATTTCAGAAATGATCGCCATATATGTTACGTTTAGAACGGGGTAAAGTTTGGCTCAATCAGCAAATGGAAAATCCTACATTTTAGGATATATATTATAAAAGTTTCATTAATTCGCTAAAAATTTCGTCGAAATCTTTATATCTTTCAAAGACTTTATTATTTCTGTAATATTTTTCAATATGAAGAATCTAGTTGATACATTAATTATTATTTTTATTCTGCTCGAAATTAAACTAATTTTTTAAAATATTTTTTAGTTTTAGTAATTGCAATCATTTTAGAAGCACACTTCAAAGAGCATACTTGAAATCTTTCCCTTTGTCAGTTTTGAAATACTACAGTAAACTATAAAGGAAAAGAGCACATTCCGTTTTAATTTCAAAAAAGTTTTGTAGAATGCATCAAATTACAGCTTAGATCCAATTAATTTTCTCTAAATTTATTTACAAAATAATTCAAATCAATTGCAATTAAAAATTTTATACAAAATACATTTATATTAAAAAGATAAAGTTTACATCTGGCACGATGAGCGCGCCAAAAATTTGGTAATTTAAAAAGATTAAACGCCGATTATTATACGGCATATGATAAGCAACGATTATGAAAAGCATTACAGAGCTCTAAATTGGCACTTCCGCGAAACATTGAATTTACAAAGAGGAGCTCTGATGAGCCGCGCGCTTAGGCAATTTGAAACATTTGGAATCTTTCATTAGCGCATCAAGTGGCGCGCGGGCTGCATTCAAGCAGACTGCACTCGAGGCTGCATAGTTGAAAAAGCAACGAATCCGGCCGTGATATGCATTCTCCATCCCGGCGAAGTAATTGGGGGAAAATCTTGGCCCCAGAGCGAAGGAGGAGCTTTCGCGCTGCGGGGTCCAAAACCACAAAGAGAGAGAGAGAGAGAGAGGAAGCTTCTGCAAGCTCGGCCTTGCGCAAGCCCTTCAACTTAATAAGCAGCCTGAAGCACCATCAAAATTTGTAGCTCCTACTGGCCCAAGCATCTCTCTCTCTCTCTCTCACTCTGTGTTTCCTTGCTCCGCGAATTCCCAGGCGATCCGTTTATAGCCTCTCTGCCACCGCGGCGGCGGCGAACGCCGAGCGAGACACGCGCCTCTCTCTCTCTCTCGCGATCGCCGTATATACGTCCGTATATCCTCTTACGAAGGAACTTGCTCTTACGCGGAGAGTCGAGCGGCTCCGTTCAAGTTTACTTGGACGATATCCCAGCGGGCCGAGATATCATCCGTTATTAGAGCGTTAATCTGAAATACGTTGGCGCCCGAGCCCCCGACACACGATTGCAAATTAGCCCTAAAGCTCCTCGCGCGCTAAAGCGCGGCCAAGGAGGTCGTAGCCACTTTCCGGGGAGCGGCTGTGTAGGTGCGAGTGCCGATGTCTCGGGGAAAGCCGCCGACGCTAAGGCTCTTCGTCTTCGCAGTTATTACACGCACATACACACACACACACACACACCTTAGGCTCTTGGCTCACCCGTCTCCTGACTTATACTCGTGCTATGTACAGCGAATTCGCCGCGGGATTTTGCGGATTTGTGCTAGCCGCTCGGCCACTAATGACTATAACGTCTTTTTCGATGGATTACGCGATTAGAGGCTTTATGGCAGTTCAGCTAAAATGAACTCTTAACAGAAGAGGGCTTTTTATCCTTGATTATCTAATTTCGCCCAGCTTCACTTTCTTATTTTAGGTCTAATGACTAATGGTCCCGGATAATAATTGCTATTCGGTGAAAATAAAAATATTTAAGTATACCCTGGTAGCAAGTTTCCGATAATTTCCGATAATATCGCTAGAATCTAGCTAGATTTGGACATTTTAACTAGATTCTAGCGATATTATCGGAAACTTGCTACCAGGGTAGGTGGTGCTTCATATTTCAGAAATAGATATTTTTTTTGCAATTTTTTTGTCGCTTATTAAATTGAGATTAACAAATTTCATCGATTTGTCTTGTTCTCTGATTGAAAACGACAGGAAAGGAAAATAACTTTATCTATATCTACGCGAGGTTCTGTATTGAGCAAGTGTCACTTATAAAACATGTTTAATCTTGCGAATCAATCAGATTTTGACATGCGTCATTCGCACTTTGATACGAATACTAATTTAGACATAGCAATTTGCGTTTTTCGACACAGGGCAGAAAAAATTGTTATTCATCATCGCAGACCCTGAAGGAAGGACAGAAAGCTTTCGTTTTTTAAATACATTGTCTCTTTATCCTCGTTTAAGCATTAAATACTGATAAAAAGTTACGTGCTAAAATTTTCTTTAAAATCCAGCTCTAAATATACTCTTCTGATGTAAGAGAATTTCTCACTGGAACTGTATAATATGCTAAGAAGTTTCTTATCAAATACTTTAAATCTTATTTAAAGAATTATAAAAGTTTAATAGTCATTCAAGTTTCGAAATAGGGCGCCGAATTGAAATAAGTGATTCAGGTCACTAAACTATTATTGTTTGAAAAAAGTTTCGAACTCGATCAAAATTTACATTGAAATATTACGCGAAAGTTGGAAAGGAGGACAAACTGTTGCTTGCTGGTGCGCACGCACACATTCTTATACTCACTTGCGTTCCCTCTTTTCCACTCTACTTCTCTTTGTCACTCAGAGCTCGAATCTATACCCAACACCAGCAGCCATTTCTCTCTGCCGTCGCCGGTTGACAGACGCTTTCCTTAACTCGTGGGAAAACAGTGAAAATGGATTTTCTTTCTCTCTTTCTCTCTCTCTCTCTCTATTTCTCCTGCTCTTGTTCTTTAAGCTCCCACTGTCTTGTTCTCTTTCTCTCTTTCTCTCTTCGCTTCTCCTTTTGCTCCGCGTCTCTCTTTTCTGCGAACTAGAGTTTGAAAAGCTCGTCGCGGGTAATTCACTTTCTAGCGGATTCGACGACTAAATTTGACGAAAAGCTGACGACTGACAGTTTAAGATTCTATAACGTCAAAAGTTGAGCTTCGAAAATAAAACGTTTCAGTGTGTACATTATGTGACGCGAGTTTTTGTGTAGCCGCAAAATTGGCATTTACTTCTACATCGGATTAATTCAGCTCAAACGAAAATTGTGTACCCTCAGACAAGTTTTTTGTTAAAAAATCCCACCAAAGAACCATTCGACAGAGTAATCCTGAAAAGGCATTCATTAAACTCAAGAACGTAAAGAAGAATGCAATAATTTCAGGCACATTCATCTGAAAAGCTCCCAGCGACGTAAAAGCACAAAAGTCGCAATAAAAGCTCCCCGTTCGAAATGCCGCTCGGAAAAGAGAGAAATCAATTTTCTAATTCAGCAACAAGTATTTCCCTAATTAATGACGCGCCGTGTCTCAAAGGCTCCCCCGAACAATTCCCTCCGCGTCGCCCGTCGACGACGTCTTGGCGTCGTTTCGCTCTCTAGCGCCGATAAAATTTCCGAATCGCACTTAAAACTCAAGACGGGAGCGGGACTAAAACGAGCCTCCGCCTCCTCCTTCTCTATCGGTAAACATTATAGTTGCTCTCTCGCAATATTTTACGAGCAGTGGCTTTATTGCGAGTTTTACGATAGGCGTTCTCATTGCGTGCGCCGTTCGCGCGCGCGCGCGCGCGCTGGTTTTCGTTCTTTTGTCTTTGTTCGCGGTGAAATATCTGTGAAATACGAGGCGCGTCGCTTTGCACCGTGTGCCGGTCGAGGCTGCGCAACGCCTCACTTTTGAGGCTCGACATCACCGAAAACAAACTCTCGGGTTTCCAGCCTGCCCCAAAAGAATTTCTTATGCTTTTGTTATACGCATTTTATTAATTTAGTCGAGCTCTATTGGTTTTTTTAAGCTCTTGTTCGCTAATATTGACTGTATGTATACTACATTAATTCGTTGAAAGGACCTCTAGTAGGCCTCCGTATAATCCTAAGCTGGCTTGCAACAACCCAGTATATTCAAATAATTTAAAAATTATATAAATTGTTTTAAAAAGAGCTTTATAAATTTTTTTTTAATCTACTTTTAATACTAAAATTTTTTAATATTATTATCTGCAAAATGTTTGTACACAAATATTACTTTTTTAATATCAGGTAACCACGTACTTGCGTATTATATTCTTTGAAAACTTTTACGACAGGTCATACCTCAAGTGAACAACATAATTGATCACAAAAATAATATGCTTAAATAATCTTCAGCCTAGAGTTAATTATAACGAAGTACCTCCCTTTATTAAAAAATATCCATTATTCACAAAAAGTGACAAAATACGAAAATATATTTGCAAAGAATCGCACGGATAAATATTATTTCAAGTTGTTACGGAAAAAATTAGGATTTTAAAATGAAAACACTAATGTCTCTCTATAATAATATATTCTTTTACATACTGTATACAACGACTAGTTGACGCGTCAGTGGTTCAGTAATGAGTGGCTATAACGTCTTTTCGCTCTCTATTTATAATCTCAAATTTTAAATTGAGGCAAAGGTAT
Organism: Ormyrus labotus; assembly: GCA_035582975.1. Taxonomy (NCBI): domain Eukaryota; kingdom Metazoa; phylum Arthropoda; class Insecta; order Hymenoptera; family Ormyridae; genus Ormyrus; species Ormyrus labotus. The sequence goes on from JAWWEO010000036.1 coordinate 5,166,624, forward strand.
AAGCCGTTACCTTACAAACTACAATTGATAATCTCAAATATTAATATTTATTAAATGTTTCATTCATTTAAGAAGTGAAAACAATTTATTCCGTCGTTGAAATATAATACTTTAGGAGCAAAGGCAAAGCAGCACAAAGCGAATTATCCCGCCACACTCGATTCTTTCCCAAGGCAGCTTGCGTCAAAAGTCCCCCGAAACAAGTCGGTGAATACGAATGAGCCAGCCACTCGAAGAATTAGCCAGAAAAATTGTTGGAGTCGCAGCGAGGTATCAGGTGCGTAACTAGCCCCTTCAACGGAACCTTTCCCGGCCGCACAAAGTCCTCGCCTCTTTTCCTCCCGGCGTCTCGAGCGCGTCGTCGGCGAGCCGCGACGAAGACTTCCGGTCGCACGCGGCGCGCACGCAAGAAACGGAGAAACGCCCGCGAGAGAGACAATACGAGCAGCAAGTGCTCGCGCGCGCTCTTACGTGGAAAAAAGCCGATTTCTCCGGCGCGCACGCACGATTTATGAATAAGCCGAGAGAGAGAGAGAGAGGTGGGAAGGGAGCCTGATATAACCGAGGGCGCGTGTACGCCGAGGATTGAAGGGTGCTCCGCGCTGCGCGCGGGCCTTTGATATGGACGCGATCGCGGAAAGAAATTGCACGTTTGCTCTGCGAGCGCGCTTACATTAGCGATTGGTAATCTATATACTTTTGCCCCCTTGTGTTGGCGAGCGCACTCCGCTCGCGCACGAGCCGTTAAATAACGAGGGCGCGCGCAGAGTGCGCCCTCGTTATCTATAATGACCTAATTTAATTAGTTCCGATGAGCTGCCGTAGTGTACATAATACGTTTTTGGCCATTTGTCCGTCTACTGCGGAAAAATTGCGCGATTAATGCGCGATTGAGTTGTTTTATTTATGTGCGTTTAAAACTTAGATAATGCAGTTCTTGGAAGGAATAGTGTTTCTTTAATTTTGTTTAAAAGTTCAGGTTTATGGCAATATTTAATCAGCTTCTCGTGAAATATTTGGCTGTGACACCTGCTTCCTTCAGTAATCGTCAGTTCGTCAGTGCATTTATTTAAGCGATATAAATTTTGCAATTGAAAAGTAATCTTGTTTGGTAAGTATAGCTCGAATAATTTTTCAAACAATTGATGGAATTATTAGATTATTATTGAAAATCTAATGAAAATCTTTTTTCGTTATATAATATTTATAAAAACTTTTATTGCTGTAACGCTACATTAATTTTATCGAGAATTTAAGTCGTAAAAGTATCTTTCTTCCTTTATTCCCTCGCAATTAAACAAACGCTTGATTAACGCAGCTGTCGAGCGTATCAAGAACCAGCGAGGAAAGGCGAAGGCGGACGAAAGATATAATGAATATGACATCTGCCGTACGAGTAACGACGAGGCGAGGTAAGGAGGCGCTTGTCAGCAAGCAGGTTTCTAAAGCGAATTCGAGGTGACAGTCGGTAAGTGGTGCTACTAGAAGGCGGAAGTCAAGCACTGGCTAAACAACGCGAGTGGGGCCACAGGTGACGCTGAGTCACCTCAAGTGCATCTACCGTTGCGTCCTCGTCGCTTCTTACCGCCCCTTCCCCCGCGTCTTCGTTCTCTCTCGGCGCTGCTCGGCGACTCTCCGCCGCCGCCGCGCGCGACCCTTGCCGCTAATGCCTTCGGGTTTCCGCTCAAGCGACGCGGATTCTAAGTGGCGTATTTCCTAAAAACGAGATAAAAACTCTTCTTTGCTCGCCTCGTACGGGCTGAACGATGCTTCTCCCTCGCGCCTCGCCGCGTTCTCGGCCTGGACTAAAAAACACCGCGCCCCGCGCGCGGAGTACATCGTAAATTTTCTGGAAAAGTGCAAGTAGGGACTTTTCTTTTGCGAGAAAATTTGCGCTCGCGTGCATTGATTCTGCTTCGTAGCTGCTTTTAACGTATTTAATTGTGTAATTATTAAAAAAGTGTATTTACATATTAACTGGCGAGTCGATTCATTTAATGTTTTTATTTGATTTTATAATAAACTGGTTTGTTATTTTTGAATGCTTCATTTATTAACAATTAAATGAATAATTGATTCATTCAAATAAATTAAAATTTTATTTATTTAATTTGTAATTACACAATTTATAAAAATTTGATATCAAAACAATTTCACGAACCAGAAATATAAATATAAAATGTCGAAAATCACGACTAAAGTAGCATCAAAACAAATTTGTACAAATTTCTATTAATAAACAATTTAATTATTTATTTATTTTTACAATTTTATACATGAATAAATAAGGTCGCAACTACACTTTCAAAAGGTGCAAGTTTAATTTACACATTCTGCACTTGAACTAAATTTGAAAATTTAACTTTTTGAAAAATAGACCTGCACACAGTCTTAACCCAGTTAAAATACTTTTTGATGATATAAAAATAAGACCCTAGAAAATCAAAGTAAAAATTTGTTCTCATTCCGCGCGCTCCATCCTCCTCCTAGACCATCTCGAAATGTCCCTTTAAACACCGAATTGAAACCGAATTCGGTCGTTACCCCATTACCATAAACGCAGGAAGACAGGCAGCGTCTTCTTCCCCGTAACCGACCCCGGCACTCGGAATAAACAATTTAAAGCACTCGGACGGGGCGTATATCAGTTTCGTGCAACGGCCTTCCGTCTCTCGTCGTGTCGTCAACGGTCAAACGGATGCTCACGCGAGCCGTTGCTGCAGGTGCTCGCCCGTTTATCCGCGAGAAATCACGAGAGCGTGACAACGCGCACGCACGCGCGCACACACGCTCGGCCGCAGGTGAATCATAGTAATCGAGTACGTACATATAACCCTCGAGAGTGCGGAGGCGCGTCGGGGATCTCACGTCCTTGACGCCCCGAGTGCGGATGTGCCTTTGCTCTTTTCAGCGCCGGGATTTCAATTTCGTACGTATACAAGAGGGGAAGAAAGCCGAGCCTATTGTTTCCACGTCCGAATTTCGCGTGAGCTACTCCGCCGGCAGGACGGTCGAAGAGGCGTTTGCCATTGCGTGTCGGTTCAACGATCTGAGGAGGCGGCGCGAGGAGCGTATTTTCGTTGGTATCTTTATTTTTTTTTTTGTTTTTTTCTTTTTTTTGTGTTACCACTTGATCGTGTGTAATAAACGTCTTATTCGCTTTAATTATTTTAGTCTGCTTTCTGAGGGAGCTGTGTTCAGATAAATTGAGATCTAACTCGAAAAACTTGTTCTCTTAGAAACGGTAATTGCGGAATTATTCAAATAATTAAACGAGGACTTAACAAGGAACCGAATTCTCGATTGATCAATCCTTTATCCGAAGAGGAAAAAGTATAATAACTTATTGACACCTGAGTGTTCACCGATGGACAGTGGTGTCCCGTCGATGGTGGAAATTTTACTATTTGGTTCGCCTTTGCCTTTGATACTTGCAAACATTTTTCCAAGACCCATTTTTTCAGCAAACGTAATTAGTTCATTCGGGAGACGTCGCATCATTTAAATTTCAAATATAAAATGCACAGCTATTTCCAGTTGATTGATTTTAACCTTTTAGCTGCGGGGAAATTTCAGTACAAATCGACCTTCTATAAAATGCAAAATTTACCCATATAATCACTGGATACCTCAAGTAGAGTCCCCGACCTGACTGCTGGTCGATATATCGACCATCCCCGCAGCTAAAAGGTTAACATTTTTATAAATATTTTGTTAAGTTTTTGCTCTCAATTTTATTGGCCTGATAAAGAAGCAATTGTTCGATACTAACAAAATTCCGCAGGCTAGTAAATATATTATCAAACTGTTTAAATAAATGATATTCGTAATTTCGGAACATTTATTGTTCGAATAATTAATGGGAGCAATAAATATTTATTATTAGTAATAAATACAATAAATCATTATCTTCATAAAGATAAGCCATTAAACATTAGTCTCCCTTTCGCAAATAGCTGCCTTTAAATATTCAACGAAATAATTCTCGAAAATAATGGTCCAAAATTTGAAAAAGATCTTGTCGGCTCTCGAATAAATTACCCCCACAAATCACTTATCCACCTGATAATTGCCGCCCGATCCACAAAGATAACGGCTCGCGATTCCATCAGCGATACAAAACGTACACCCAAAGTACACAGAATCTCGAGGCACATCGCGAGAACGCTACCACTCTCCCGCTCGCGTCAAAAAGGCGGTTCATCGACCCCTCGGCATTAGGTCGTTACCCCTCTCGCTCTCTCTCTCTCTCTCTTTCGCGGCGCATTTCCCTAAAGTCTTTTGTCTCAGGCGGCGACGGCGGAGCGGTGCAGGTGAAAACCTTCATCCCCCGCGCTCGTACGTATAGTAGGAAAATGCCAGAGACGATAACCTGGCCGGCGCTTAAGCGCCGCGCTGGAAAAAAAGAAGAAGAGAAATCTTCATTTCGCCGAGCGGCTCTTTCGCTTCAGGGGGGGTTAATATGCCAAGCTCAGGCTTGAAAGAGAGTGGAAGTCCACTCGAGCCGAGCCGCGGCGCATCGTTTTTTAATAGGCTGCTGCGGAGCTCGTCTGGGCAGCGGCAGCGGCGGCAGCAGCAGCAGCAGCTCGATGTCCGAGGCTCATTTAGCGGAAAACTCACCCCCTGAAAAGACGTCTGCCAGCCGGATGATGGAGAGATGGAGAAACCGGCCGGGGAAAAGAGAGTCGTAAGAGCTCCGTAATATAGCATGCGTGCAGAAAGAAGCCAGTCGCGAGGGCCGCCGCGCCGCAGCGGCAAGTTTACTTAGCGTAAGTACGCGTATGAACGCATCGCTTGTTAGTGGGACGGTCAACTTCCGCTTGGCTGGAGAAATGCGCGAGGCGAAGCTTATATAGTATATACGCGCGCCTACGTCGACGTTGCAGTGCGCGACTGTAAGGGTTTGTGCTCTGTGTGCGTATGATGCGCCGAGAGCGAAAGAGAGAGCTCGGAAAATTTTTCCCTCGCTAGCAGAGAGAGAGAGAGAGAGAGAGAGAGAGCTTATAACGCTTTTTTCCAGAAATTGCCTGGATGAGAGAAGCTGCCACTTTGTTGTTGACTCGTTTTTTGCCTCGATTCTCTCGTTATTCATTTTAATTGAAAGTCTCTTATATCGCTGTTTCGCGTGTGCATTGATTCTAACTCGATTTCTCGTGAATTCCCGAAAGCTGAGAAATATTCGATGAAATGGGTTGCAGTGCTCACGCCGAGGATCATTGCTTTCATTAGATTTAGATAACGATCGCTAGATTTGTTCTATAATTAGCAAATAGTAAACATGATAAAATGTGGGGTAGAACAACCTTTTGTGCTTGCGACAGGCTCAATCCTTTTTTAAAAGTATATTGAGTAAAAGATATTTTTAACCTTTTTCTATGAAAAAAGAGGTGACGAATATAAAATTAGAAATTTTTTATATTATATGAAGGCGTTCGGTTATCATTATAAATATTGGTTTTTTCAATATAAAAATTTATTTTAAAATATTCGGTAGAAGAATATAAGTGGAAAACCGACGATTGCCAATTAGCAAATATAAGATGTGTACTTAACGTTCCTTTTACTACTCGAGAAATATGTAATAATGTTATTTCAAATAATTTCAAAGTTCCCTCTATAATTCTATCTCAAGAGAACTGACTTGAAGCCGGGGTAAATTCGAAAATCGTATTCTTTGTGGGGAACTACCCCGAAAAAAGGAAACAAAAAATGTGGCTTTGAAGGAAATTCGTTGCCTCCGCTCTCTCTCTCTTCAAAAAGAAATTTCGCAAGAGAAAATCAACTCGAGATATTCCGCGAGGAATTCTCGAGCTACTGGCAGTAGGGATGCATGTAAGTAGGTCATAAAACGCAGGAGCACCATTACAGGAGGTGCCGTCAAAGAGCGTCGACACAACGGCATCTCGTTGGATTCGCTCGTTCTCCCCCTTTTTTACATCGTCTTCTTCTCTTCTCTTTGCATTTTCCTCTTTCTTACTATCGCCTTAATCCTAAGTCTCTAGATCATTTTCTTTCTATTTCTTCGTACTAGACCGTTTCTTCATTAGAAAATGCTCTAAGGCTATTATTATTTTTAAACTTGAGAAAAAAAAAGTAATCCTGTCACTTTTTAGTTTTTCAATAAACTCTCTTTATCATTCTAATTTTACAGCGCTTTTATTAAAAAAAAACATAATACGCGGCTTTCCTTTTATTAATGATAAAAGGTAATTCTTGACAATATCCATTAAATTACAAAAAAATTATGAAGTTCAGTAATGCAAAGAAACATTTATTATTATGCTTTCTCCCTTTAAATGGAGATGATCCGGATTATTTACTTAAACTCTGTTATATTTTTCTTCTTTCTCTCGTCATATTTACCAAAATATCTTCATAAATCAATCACAAACTAATTGATAATAAACTTTTACAACCAAATCGGAATTCCTCTCAAAGATTCTCGCCGAAGCTCATTCTAAATATGTTTCTAGGTTTCTGTATCAAGGAATAAATTAGCAGGCGGTCGCGAAAGACGCGAAAAATGAAGAGAATGACGGCTTTGCCGACGACAGAGGAGAGGAGGGGGAGGAGGGGGGGGGGGGGAAAGCGCGCGGTCTTGGGCTCTGCGGCGCTGACGTTCGAGGTCGGGAAAGGGATTAGCCGCGGACTTTGAAACCCTTTCAGTCGGAGGCACAGTGGACGCGGCGCCCTCCACAAATACCAAGACAAAAGCTACTTTATTTCGGCCGCGCGCGTATTAATGAGGGACCAGATGAAAGGGGCCTTTTGCGGCCAGGATTCCCTTTTTCATTTCTCGCTCGCTGCCACTTCTTCTTCTGCGCTAAAACGTGCCTTAAATAAAAAAAAAAAAAAAAAATAGCTCGCGGACCTTACTGTCATTCCACAATCCCCTTATCTCTCTTCAAACATTTGTTTGAATCATTTTAGGTTTCTTTATTTAAGTAGTTCTTTCTCTTTCGCCGCTTTTGCATTACGTTGTGGAGGTAGTGTACAAATACTTTAATATGCACTGATGATAAATGTATAACATATGCAAGAATTTCGGTTACGGCGGCATTATAATTCAAGCAAATTTTGATAAAACTGTAACAAATAATAATGAATAATAAAACAGCTTATTATTTCCACGATTTTCTAACACTTAAAGAATATTTAATACCCGATCTTCTGTTCTTAGAAGCTTACGAGGAGAGGAGAACGACCGATGGTAAAGCATTTATTTTTACGAGCGTAGCAAAGGCAATAACGACATGGCTTCTTGAGGCTCATTGAAAACTCATAACAGATTCTTTATGGTTTTTATTTAACACCGGAATCCGTTTATGCTCCCTATTGAATATAATTAAATGCCCGTATACAGCAATAAATACGGTGCATAATGAAGGTAAATAAATGTTAATTATATGCAAAATTACAGCCCTGCATATCCGGCAGCTAAACTCGAGTGCGCCTTGTACTTAACGGAAAAAATTTTAATATTTTTATAATGAAACATCCATAAATTTTTTTATAAAAGTTAATTTTAGATTATTTAACAGGGCATAATTTTACTAAATCTAAAATAAAACCGTAAAGACTTATAAATTCTCTGTACATTTAGAACATAAATAATATAATAAATTCCGCTGCTTTTACAATCCTACACTGTTAAATATTTAAACTAAAGCTGGATCTCAAAAATATGTACGCATTAAAGCGAAATATTTATAATCGCAGACTCGCAGCAGCCGCCGCAGTCGGCGAAAGTTTCGCTATGGATTAGCCATTTGCTCCCTACGCGAGCCATTGTGATGGCTCTCTTAAATTCTGCGATCTCTTAAAATTCGGCGGGCCGCCGGTTTCATTGTCGAAAGCCGCGTCTGTCGAAGAGAGACAGAGAGATAGATAGAGAGAGAGAGGGAAGAGAGCAGAAGAGAAAGAGACTACGTCGTAGATCGTCGAACTGTCGCGGGCTGTTCGGCCCATTGGCGGCTTTGTCTGAAAGTCGAAACCCGTGTTTTATCTCCCCCCTTCCAATGAACTTTCTGCCTTTTGACGATATCGCGAGCTGCCGAAAAAGTGAGGAAAGAAGAAAGGACCGACGGGGGGCGGGAGGAGTCCCATCGTTCGAAAAAGAAAGAGCTGCGGGGAGGAGGAAATTGGCTTGGGAGTTTCGGTGTTTATTGAAAAGCTGTCGCGACTTAAAAGCTCCTCCTCTCGGTTACACCTTTGCCGAACTTGCGCAAAACGGAAGGGGAACGCAGAAGTGATCTACTTGTAGTGCCTTCGGAACTTCTCCAGGTGTTAATTTCTAACCGAGTGTGTGAACTTTTGAGTAGTTTGTAAGTTTCTGATGAATATTATAGACTATCACTGATGTTCTGAAAGCTGCTCTCTCTTCTATAAAATAGGATCAAATATTTAAAGTGAAAAGTAAGCAAGAATGAAGTGAATTTGCACCTAGGAATTCAATTAAAATTAAATTAAAACAACTACTTGTTATTCGATTAAATTGAAAAAAGTATAATACTAACTTTTGTTGAAAAATATATTTTTCAATTACAATCACCTTTGATGTACTCAATAATTACGCGTTTATGCGTATAAAAGATTTCCTATTCGACAGCTTCGGATACGTAATTGGCATCTGCAAAAAGAATGGTATACTTCCTGTTCCGAAAATAGTATCAATTTCCACCAGGAAGTGTTAAAAAACAAAAAAAAAGTAACTTAGCGAAAGATAGACATTTTTCGGCATTTGACTCGGGCGAAAGTTTGATGAAAAGAGGAAATTTCGAAAGCCGAGCAGTTGGCCCGTTATTTGGCGTAATTCGTGCGTCAGCGCCAAACTGAGGAGCATCCCATGGCTTTCGAGATCAAATTAGGAAACTCGAGTAGGGGCTGACGTGGAGAGTCGGGCTCTCCGTCGACGCGTAACATTTTCGGCCACGCCTCCTTATTTTTATGTTGAAAAAAAAAAAAGAAAAGTACAGGAGAGGGAAAAAAGACGGAACCGATCGCAGCCGTTAACCCTCCGAAGGCTTCGCCCTGCTATTTTCGATAAAGTCAGTGAAAAGTTTTCGGGCCGCTCGCTGGAAACAAACGCGCGGCATTAGGCCGTCATCAGTCGGTACAAAGGGAAAAAGAAGACAAAGAAAAAGCTTGCCGGAGAACTGCTCGCTTACATGTGCGGATGTGTCCGAATCTGCTGACTTGGAGAAACAAAAAGAATTCGTACGTGCGCCTCTGCCGCGCTCTTGCACTTCGGAGTGCCGGTCAAAGTTAATAACTAAAGTCATTCTTTACTTTGGCAAGAAAATTTTTAAGCGGCCGCTTGAAATTATTTTCAATGGGATAGATCAATTGAAATAAATATTAATTAAAGGAGTCATTGTTTTGTATCAATTTTGTTTTTGCAAGATTCTGTAGATTCCCGAGAAAGTTCTCAACCGTACTCGTTGGCAAATGAACAGCGTCGCCGCAGAGGGTGGTATTCAAAAGAGTCTGGAAAACCCGATTGTAGCTTGTCTGCAAGCACGCGCGCCGATATGCAGAGACTCGAGCAGTCGTGCTCGCAGCGGTCTCCGCGAGCCAACACACAGAGAGAGAAAATCAGAGAGCGCGTTTTCGCGAAGCGCGTGTTTCTCCTTGCTCCCGGGGCTCCTCACTCTCTCTCTCGACGGGAGTAAGGTCGCGGCCTCCCGCGCCGAAGGAAGGAAGGAAGGAAGGAAGGAAGACGGTGGCCAGTGACTCGGAAACGCCGTAATCCCTTTTGTGCCCTCGTCGCCGAAACAAAATAGCGGGCGCAGGGAATCCAATTCGGCCGAGTCGCGGCCCGGGGACTCGATGTTGATTCGTGGCCGGCCGTGCGTGCATTCTACCCCCGTACGCCGCGCGCGCGAAAGTCCCAGAAACAAGCCCCGGCTGATCTTCGGCCCGCCCGTCCCGGCCGCTCCCGCGCAGATTTATGCGGAGGCATTTGCCTTTTGTGCCGGCTCGAATTTGCCCGGCCGGAATTTGGCTTTTCGCGAGAGCGCCGCCCCGTCTGCAGGCGCTGTCTCTCCCGCCGCCGGATGTGCGCGAATGCGTATATCGCGCCCGATAAAGAGGGATCAATCTAATTTCTTTATTTCCTTTCGAGCTTTACGGAATTTTCCGGGCTTTTAAAGTTGACTTGTTTCGCGGGAACTCGAAATTTTTCCTTAACTCTATCTCGATTCTTTAAGAAAATTTGTTAGTAGTAAAAATAGGTACCATCGATTTTATTTTTAATTCTAAAATATAATAATTGTTTGCAATTTTTGTGTCTTCAAACAATAATCAAAACTTTTTAAAGCACTAAATCCAACAGCTGTGTCACCTTCATTCAAACTCCTATATTAGCACGAAATCAGATATTTAAAGCTCCTAAGCAAAAGAAAGCCCCTATAGAAAAGCAAGAAAAAGAAAAGACTCGCCGGTGGCGGGAACGCGGCCGCTACCCCAGTTTTGCCTAGCAGCTCTTAGGGCTCGCCGGCTCCTCGCACCCCTTAACCGTGATAAATAGAACAAGTTTCGCGCAACATGTTGCTCCTCGCTTGCTGGCCGGCGCGCGCGTCCCTCTTCACGTCGTTATGCAATACCGTAAGCTAGGCGGCGCACGCGAAACTTCGGCTCCGCAGGATTCCCGGGTGACTCCGACGTGCCAACGCCCGCGCCTTTGCACTGTCGCCCGCCGCCGCCGCCGCCGCCGCGGTCTTATAACTTTGCGCTCTTACGGCCCGCCCGCATATCGAGGCTTCCTTAAAGGAAGTGCCAGAAGCCCAACTGCCTGAGGTTGCGACGCAGCCATTTTTAGCCTGTCGGGACTTTGAAGGGAGGAGCTTTTATCAATTTCGCGCGGTTTTAACTTTCGGGTTCGGGGACAGATTCAAGTGCTTTTCAGTTGTGAAACGTAGTCATCAGTTTTTTGGTGGAAGCAAGAAAATTAATGGTTTGTATATTAATGGATTTGAATTGTGTAAGTTCATTTCAAAATTGAAGGCTTTTTATCACTTGAAAAGCGTCTACCTAAATTAAAGTAATGAATGAATAAATTTACAAAAACAAAAAAAGAAAATTTCGCACTCCTACTTTAATTCAATAATGGAAGATAATAGAAAAACTGTTAAAACGCAAGTTTATATTAAAATTTTACAAAAAAAAAAGTAATAATAATAATAATAAAACACGCGAAGGAGTGATAAAACATAGGTGGCAAGTTTACTAATTTATTCATAACGTTAGAAACATAAATTAAACCTAATGAAACCTTAGTGAATCCCAAGTAGAAGTTAGTATTCACACGATTAACCAGTAACTGTTTTCCATATTTGAATGCAGTGCATGCATCTGCTATTATTTGTTACACTATACGCTTGTGCGTGTTTAATCCACAAGAGAACTTGCAAGATCGAGAGAAGCAGTGAACATTACCGTGCGCGAATTAAAGGATTAACGTTGAATTAATTATTGTTTACTTATGCAGAGTGCCTGCTGCCAAAGGAGATAATTACACAATGCATAACAGCAATTGTACTGTAAACTTTGAACGTTAATAATTTGAAATACACTTTGATCGACGCACAGATCTCTTGAATCGAACTTAATAGCTTAAGGTAATCGAGATATTACTTTTTAGGGGGAAAAGTATCAGGGTTTTTTGTAGCTTAAACGTCGTTACGAGTATCTCTTTACAAAGACGGCGGGAGACATAATCTTCATTTCTGTCGACAAAAAGTCATTCCCCCCTCGTCATCAAGCCACCACATAACGAAATCGTCTCTTCTATTTCTTAGGATAAAGAAGTATAACGAGAGGAAGATCGAAAATTTACGAGACTCCTCGGGAGCAAAGTTGAATGCAGCGCGAAATTTCCAATCGATGTTTTTCTCTTCCAATATATCCCCCGCTCGCGGAGCCCCGAAAAAAAGAGAGAGAGAGAGATTAGTTTTTGCTCGTTTTCTCCTCATTCTTCATATCTCTTTCGCATTTCTGACGTGTACATCGATCCTACGTATAGAAGGAGGGTGGCCAAGCCCCGGCGTAATGCAATTCTCCTGCAAAATTACTCGCACGAGAGTGAGACTTAGCATCCCCGGGGGAGATGAAACGGGCGCGTAACTACGTTTCTAACTCGATTTCTCACTGCGATCTTTTGAAACTCCGAGAGCTGCTCTCGAAAGCTCGGCGCCGAGCGGAGGGGGATCCGGGACCCCATGGATCCTCCTGATGTACCCCAATGCGCCTCCACTTACGCTCCAGTCGCGGTCTCTATGGCATTTACGTAATCGCTCGGCAGTCTGATCAGACTCCCTTGCGTTTTTATCGCTTCCGAGAATTCTTTGAGACGCGACTTTTTTGGACGTTGTGCTTCTTATACGGTAAACTACTACTTTGGAGCGTTTATGGACAATGTTGTCTTTGCAATTAACAATGATAAATATGCATGAACTATTTTAAGAAACTAAAAGTGTAAAAATGCAAAAGAAAAGTGAAAAAAGTAATTAAAACCCAGTTAACCCAGTATATATTATTTTTTAATGTTTCCGAAGAAAACTTGTGGAATAAAATTATTTTGAAACGAAAAGTGTTAACATACACGAAGTTTCTACATCTCCCGGGAGCAAAAGCTACTTTCTTTAACATTCTGCGACACGTGCGCTCAAATTCAAGTTTCAAATAAGTAAAATAAAGTAAAATAAATCGCTTTTTAAATATATTGATTTATGAATATATTAAAAAAAACATTAAAATAATATAATACTTTTAATAGCCTTCAATAGCAATTAGTCCCGCATGGAAAACGTTCTTCACCTCGTATTTGCATTCAATTTCTAATGGTATTTGATGTAGGCGTAGCCCCGAGCATTTCATCCTTGTTATCAGGAATTTAAATACACCGTGAAAACCACAGCCCGCGGAGAATAATAAGCTCGCACAATGAATTGTTTGCAAGTGAAATCGAATCCTAACATGCAATCTGCAGCCTTCTAAATCCCCCAATGTAAAGCGAAATTCGTAAGCCAAAGTGTAACTTTGAGTGTTGAGAAATCGAGTGAGATTTCTTATTCATGACTACACAATCCTCATAAATCTCCCTTCATCACTGTAGCCTAAAGCGAAAATATCTTCAGTAGTGTAAAGAACAGTTCCCCCTACGATATTCTTTCTTGTCTGCCCTCCCTTCAACGCCAATCATTGTACGCCTTATGGTTACAAATATGTAGATACTAGTATTGTGAAATGGAACGAGGAATTTTAACAACTTTTCACGGAGAAATAAAAATCATTATAAAAAAAAATGCGGATAAAAATATATAAACATTAAAAATTTAAGATTCTGAAGTATTTATAAACAAACATGTAAACAAACATTTTAAAGTATATTTACATATCACCAAGTAAAAATCCTTCTTGTAAATTCAAACGTTCATTTTCCGATCAAACGAAATCGTTCTCGATTTCAGCACTCAAACTACCAACGAAGGAAAGAAGAAAAGGAAGCTAACTAAACGAAATTCATAATCGCAAAGAGTTAAAGGACGATCGCGAGGAGCAAATTTACGTGGAGACTCGTAGTACAAAGAAGCAAGTAATACATTCGCAGGACTGGTCTTAGCTCGGTCGGCGGATTTCTTAGCTGGCGTTACGTGCCCGCGGTGAACTCCGCGTATAAATATATACAGTCTCCCCCCGGCGCATCTTTTCTTCTATTTTCCACATACATATGAGAGTCGCGCCTCCCTTTCTACCTCGTCGACGGCGACGAGGACGAGTCGAGAGTCGCTCTTTTTCCCCTCGCCGCGGCATTTTACCAGCGGCCTGTTGACGTGCAATCTTTCTTTCTATGTCTCATTATTTCTCTCTCTCTCTCTCTCTCTCTTCTCGGCGAAAGAAGCATTGTAACGCTCGAGAGTTTAAAGAAGAGATGGCGTGGAGGAGAGAAGTAAGGGCCGCGCGACGCGCGCTGACTTTTCATAACAACTCCAATTCACCGCTGCACTCGTGACGAACGACTGTTTTGGGAAAAACTGACTCATTTATTTGCTCTCTTGGCTTATGTAATTTAACGACGTTAGTCGGCTCGTTGTTCACCCAATGCAATAATGGGCATTAAAAGGCGAGCTTTTGCTACATAAAGCCGATAATTACATAATTTCGTTCGGAAAGGGATTTTGTTTCTTTTGAACTTCGTGTAAAAGAACATTTTAATGGCTTCTCGGAAACTTTTATTACATTATTTAATAATGTTTAAAAATTTATTAATATTTAATACATATAATAATCTGTTAAATTATTAGCAGCTTAAAGCAAAATTTAAAAGTAATTTAATTCTATAACATTTAATAACACAGAATAGTACTCTTTAATTTAAAAATTTTAATAGAATAAAATGTAAAAAGCTGCATCGAGTTATTATAAAAATCTAAAAAAACGTTCAATTTAGAAAACCAAAAGTTTACCGCAGGAATAAAAACTGTACGGCACAGAATGTTGAAAAATGCCATGCATCGATCAGCGGGTCAATTCATCTCCTCCAGCGTGGCTTACATAAAAAAGTACAATATGACCAGTCTCCCATCAAATCCCATAAACTTGATGAAATAGGAAGAATCCCTTGGCGAAAAAAGGAAAGAAGAAGAGAGTGAGAGAGAGGAAGACAGCGCCCGATTCATTACTGACATAAATTTGAAATAACGAAAAGGAAAGAGAGCCGAGAGCGATCGATGCCATTATATCGACATTGCTTAAAGTGCCGCGTTTACGCCGTTACGCTGCTCTCTCTCTCTCTCTCTCTCTCTTTCTCGAGCGTTTAGATATCGCGAGCGCAGTCCGCTGCAGAGCGGCGTTCGGTTACGAGCTCGTTCCTATCTCGATGGAGTAACGAGTCGGAAGTTCGATATCTACGATGGAAACTGGCGAATCGAAAAGGATGACATAGCGCTCGAAGAAAAGAAGCGCAGAGAAGGATTGAGAAGGAACGAGGGACGCTGAGATAAAAGAAAAAAATCCTGAGGGATGGCTGTACTACCGAGATGAGAGTATTGAAAAAGTGCGTGCGCTTAAAGTGACAAATTCAAATTGATCCTCTGCGGGAATGTTTCTTCGCGTTTAAGACGTAGCTTTGAATTCGGTAACGTAAAGAGACGGGCAATTAGTTGAAGTATTTGTTCAATGTGTGTTTCAAGCTATAATTTTGGGGAAAGGATGTTCTTTATAAATGAGTAATAAAACAAAGCTTATTAACAACGATATGGATAAAAAAATCATTAAATCCCATTTTTTGACATTGAAAGCAAAACAATAATTGAAAAAACCGGCTTAAAATATTAAATGTATTTTACTAGTACTTAATATGTTAAAAGCATAGACGCTGTGTAAATCATGATATCAATGAAATATTCATAAAAATTTAATTATTCTGAAATGAACATTTTCTCTCGTCAACCTCCAGCATTAGCAAGATTCCAGATTTAATTAATAAAAACCATTGTAAAATTCACATCGTCAGTTCACATTATCAGTTCCTATTCTATTAAATTAAAAATATAAAGTACAAGCAAGCGGTAATTCTTCATATAATATGTGCACAACGCAGCTTTCCACTGAAATCTCGACATTGCGCCGTATAACTAATAGAATAATTAAATTTTTTCCACTCCGCCTCGACAAGGCAGAGTCGGAAATAAAGAAGCGCAGATAGAAAAGCCCCTAATCACAGAAGCGCAGACTGCTGTTCGCGTCTACTATACGCAGTGCGCAGTCATTACGTCCGATAGGGGCACGCGAGAGGCTATTGAACTTTGGCCTCCGTCGCACCATCCATCCCGTGTTCCTGTGTCCATTTTTCTTATCATTCCTCCTCCGCCGCCGCCGCCGCCGCTTCCGCGTATTCTCGAGTCGTCTTTCTTGTCCGGCTTGCGACGCTCCTCCATTCACTCGGCGCGCAGTGTGTTTACCTTCAGCTCTTAGCGGTTCTCCATTGCCGGGCGCTTTTTATCACGACCCCGGCGAACAGTAAGAGAAATCGCGGGGAGCTTGAAAAAAGAGAGAAAGAGAGAGAGAGAGAGAGAGAGAGAGAGAGGGAGAAACGGGGAGCGGGGGAGTAGTCGAGGCGTAATGACAAAATCGCGCTCGCTTCTCCTCGTCAACGTCTCCGCGCGCCATTACGGGCTTTTTCCCGCCGCTGGCCAGCGGCTTTTTCCCTCTCCGCTTTTTCGTCCGGCAACCTTTTCCGTGATCAACGCGACACCGGAATATACACTCGTTGCCGCGTCATTATTATGCCGCGGGTTTTGCGGCGATATTGCAAAGGGAAGAACCGTTCGAGTGGCCATTGAAAGACGGGCTCCGCAGGCTTTATTGTTAGGGAGAATATGGCGATTTATGACTATCGGAAATTTACAGTCGCGATTAAATGAATGCGCTTTAAAAAGTTTCTCGCTGTTTATGGGATGCGGATCCGATCGATTGCAGTTTTTCCTGTTTACGTGCTCGGACCTCGATAAATAACGATGTAAATGCACTTGGGTTCATTAGGAGGACGGGAAACGAATCAAAGGAGTAGCATACGCATTCTTTGAGTTGCTAAATATTCATTTGTCTAAATGTTCGTTTTGCAAAATTTATAAAGTTTTTGGTTAATTTAAGAAGTTAATTACTAAAGTTAATGGAAAATTAACAAATGGACTAAAATTGTATAAATTTTGTTTTACGAAAATGCTTCTTTTCTTGATTATTTAAAAATAAATTTTAAACTCTTTAATTTTAATTAAATTCCTTTGAATGACAAAATTTTAATTCTTCTAAAGAAAAAAAAAGTGCATGCAAATTTTAATGAAACGATGTAATTTAGAGTTTTTTTTTAACAAACTAATTTAGAAAAAGCAGTGCTTATGTAAAGTTGAATTACAAGTTGTAGAATCAGCAGCATTGCATCGAAATTAACGATATTAACTGCGGCAGACGCAGCCTTTTGCCTCTCCACCCTTTGAATAGAAATTGCTTGAAATCAACTTACTTATTAGCGGTAAAAGAAAATTAAGTTCGCTGTCGAGAACGACTCAGTGATCTCGATTACGATTGCATCCTTAATTGCGTGACTGGCTTTTCTTTGACCGATGTCTTATCGACTTTAAACTCGACATCTTCCAGCTTCATAAATACTCAAATTTTTAACTTGACCGTGTACATCGACTTGAACGTAAAATAAATCACAGCTTTATGCGAAACATTTAAAGAATAACATCGACATATTAAGATAGCGCAATGCTGATTGGAAATAAAAGTAGAGAAAAGGGCGGCCCCGAGCTGTTCATTAGTTCGCCATTTACTCTCATTACAACGCGGCGAAACGCCGATTCTAGCCCGCGATAGGATGAAAATCGCGCGTCCATAAATTCAAATTAGTGAGCTCGCAATTTCGGCATTTACTGAGGGCGGAAAAGCCTCCAGCCACTATACAACTCTATTTATTTAGCTGCTGTTTGTTAAACTTTCATTTTCAAAACTCGTTTCCTCTTGACACAGGACAACTTTTTCATTGTTTCTATGTACGTGTTTCTTCAAACAAAACAGATCGGAATGACAAATTACGTGTCGGTTTACTTTATTTACTTAACTAATTTAAAAAATGAACACAAAATTACAGAATTGCTTTTAAATGCATTTTTTTAGTGCATTAAAAGGGAACCAATTCCTTTTTAATTTGTACGTTTAATGCACATTGACACTTTTTCCGATTCTCTAAATGAATACTAAAAAATCATATTTATATGGTTTTTTTTTCATTATGATTGTTTTAATAACGTTTTTAAACAAAACACGTATGTTTTACCACAGTGGCGCTTGTTTCGATCGGCAGAGACTAGGGCCTTTGAGTTCGTAGTCCGAATAAATTCACTTCGGTCTTATACCGATCGAGTCACGGAAGACCCGTAGAAATGAATCAGGCAAGTAATGAGGCACTCGAAGTGCCTTATGAGGCCCTGACGCGATTCAATGCAACAGCCAACCTTATTAGTACTCATACACTCAGCGCAATCATTGTAATTAATAAAACGGCTGCAGATCAGGTGCATCGTAATCCTCCAGAACGATCGACAGGTATGAGCTCCACCCTCATCACCGAAAAATTCGGCAGATATTTCTTTAAAAATGGCTCTGAAAATTTTGGACTCACGCCCTAAGCGAATGTAAGAACCTTACCGCCTGAACCAAACACCGCTATAGACTAATTTTGTTTTTAATTATTTATATGCAAAATTAGTCGCATAAAAACCAAATTAATCTGGTTTCATGGATTTGAAGTTAACCTTTTTTCGAAAAAATTAAGTGTTCTCCTAGTAGATGAATTTAAGAAATTAATTATTATTTATTTTTATATTATTGATATTTATTTCTTACCTCTTTGATGACCGATATATGAATTCGCAAAATCTAAATGTCGCAAAACTCAGCGACGATGTTCTCTCGTTTACCAACCTACATCGAAGCCAGTCGCCTTTTTAATTATTCCAGATTCATTCGTCATCTACTTCGCGATCAAAGGGCCCTTGGTCAACAAAATAAAAAAATAGAGTTATTTTTGCATTATAATTATTTATAGTTGCAAATTTGAAATATTGTATTAAAATATATGCGTATATAATAATTGAATAATATTTCAATGTTTTTTGATTAAAAAAGTAATTATGAATTATTCTTTCGCGATTATTATTTTATAAATTTGTAAATTCTGAGAGCAGATAAATACTATAAAATTTTCAGGAACCACAATCGAAATATTTTAAAATTCGATTTTATGACATAATATAATCAATTAAAGAAATAATTTTTAAAAACTATCGGAAAAGCGTCCCGCATAATTCGCACCACAAATCCGGCCACTCTCCTCCCCGAAGAAAAAAGAAAGTAAAAAATCTCGGAGCACACAGCGATTCGCAAGCCTTAACTCCCTAAAACGAGTTTCCCCCGCGATTTCACGACTTTCGAAAGTGCTCAAAAGTAGTTGGCGCGCGAAATATCGGGCAGCGCCGAACTCGGTGAAATAAAATTTGAAATTTCAGAAAAATTTCGCGGCGGCGGCGCGCGCAGCATATCGCTTCTCGGTGTGAGAGAGAGAGAGAGAGAGAACTTTGTCATCCAATTTCCCTGAAGCACCAATCGCCATGTCCGGGGCTTCAAAAGTTCATTCCGCCGAAGACAATGTCCCTTAACGGGCTCGCGCGCGCGCCCCGCTGGATTTTAACGACGGGCCTTTACGCGCGCGCTCGCCCCGCACCTGGTGCTTCTGCACCTCTTAAGGAAGCGTTTTCTCAGCGCATAACCCGCATGCGCGCCCGCGTATACATACATACATATATACGAGGACCATCAGGGAGGAAAGAAGCCTGCTGCAGCCGCCGCCGCCGCTGCTGCTGCTGCTCTTTCGCCGTTACCTTCTCTCTGTATTTTTCTCCCGGCCCTTCCGCGTCCTCCTGACGCAGCGCTTGAGTGCCAAGACCTCTTAGGATGGCTTGAGGCGAGCCACGACGGAAGAGACAGTCTTGGCTCTTGGCCTCGAAACTCCAGACGCCGACGCGCACTCATTTCACGGGCAATCGCTCTCGCGCCGTCTTCTTCGTGTGAGAAAGCGGACCTGCCCCCTTGCTTGATCACTTCTAGTTTGCATGCATATTACGTTCTTGGATAGGGGCGCCCGATGATTTTTACCGAGCTGATCGCGAGTATCTAAGAGCGGATGATTTGCAATTTTTTTACGGCCTTCTAGAGTTTTCGATTTTGGCGAGAGATTCGGTCTTTAAAACTTTGGTAAAGCCGCCTCCTAACGGAAGTTTGCAAAAATATTTCAAAAGTATATATTTTTAAGCAGTTTTTTTATTTGCTATTCTTTATTCTTCTGTTTGTTTGCTACTACTGTACTGTTTAGAAACCTTTTTTCACGTTCGGATTATTTTAAGAAATTTTTTTAGAAAATTTTGGATTCTAAAGGAAGCGAAACGTTCTATTAATTCTTTACTTTCAGAAATCATTTTTTATTTCAGACTAAATATTTTAAAGTCAGTCTAGTTCATGTGCTTGAATAGCAGCAATAAATTACGCTGAAAAAATCGTCACGCAGTAGTTAAAACTACTTTGGATTTGCCCATATACATATAATATTCACTGTGAATTTTATAGAATTTCAGATGGCAACGTTTCCTTTTTCCTCTGAAAAAAAAACGCAATGCCAGGATAGAATTCAGGAATTAAAAGCAACGGAGGGCGGAATCTGGAAAATAATGTTACAGACACAGGTCTTTTCTTATTACTTAACTTTAGGTTTTATTCCGGCCTTATTTGGCCAGCCGTATTTATTTACATGACATATATTTATTTGAATTTGAGAGAGAGAGAATCGAGGAGTCGCGTACGCGTGGACTCGACGGCTAGCAAAGCCGGTCCAGAACGAGAAAGAGAGTGAGAGAGAGAGAAATTAGAAACGCGAGCGGTTTAGTTCTTTCAGCGAATTTTCCCGCGCCGGAGAGATTCTCGACGGATCTCCCTTTGTAATAGAAAATTTGTTGCATCGATTGTGCGAGTGTGAGAGGAGTGTAGCGAGTAAATTTCAGATTCAATAAAGTGTCGGTGGTTAGCGGGAAAAATAATTTTGTATTTTATTTTAACCATGTCACAACTGTATTTATTGTAAAGATTATATTAAGAGGGTTCTATACCGAAAAAATTTCAAAAAATCAATTTTTTTTTATTTGATTTTTTGATTCTATACTTTATCCACTACT
>JAWWEO010000036.1:5187509-5224560 GCA_035582975.1 Ormyrus labotus
GGCTCATTTGATTCAGAATTAGCTATATTTTTAATATATAGATAGTATAAACTATTATTAATTTAAATTTCTTTTTTTCAGGTCATTTAAAACCATGTCAACGATGGGTATAGAACCCCCTTAAGTAATGTAAAATTAGTTGTGTGTGTGAGTGCGTTATTAGCGAATGGCGGGGGGGATTGTCCCTGCTTAAAATTCTAATACCGATAGATTGGATAAGAGAGAGAGTGTACAAATCGCGATCGCTGCGCCAGCGATCGTGGCGCGCAGAAAGAGATGACAGCGCCACGCGGCGCGACATCTCGCGGTTTTTGTCTTTTTCGTCTACGTTTCCGAAATAACGCGGGCAGAGAACACGATTTCGCGATCCAATTTTCGAAGAAAATAAGGATAAAAAAAATATATCACGACACGAGCCTTACTACCTGTATAATACGATAGATAGCTGGCGGCGTTGGGAAAAATTTACGTGTTTGAACTGAGCCGATTATTAAATCAAAACAAAAACAGATAAAACATAAAACAGACTATAACACAAAAGACACAAATGACGGGGGTTGGGATGGCAGGTTTCGCAATGCTCCGTCCTTATGCGTTCCAGACACCTACTTTGCTTGCGGATGCGGCGGGTAACCGATAGCCGCCTAGCGATGATGCTACGAACTAGTCGCGCTTGACTTATTCGCTTGCGGGAGCGAGCACCTGTTATAAAATCAACCTGGGATGCCGATTGGTGATAATGACTGAAAATCTTATTCTATAAGATTTAAATATTATTAAGCATTAAACATTTTATTTTTGTTTTTGTTGTGTTAGTTCAGATTTACGTTGAGTATTAAAATACACAGTAATGTATCTTACTTTGTTTGCATTCATAGTAAAAGTATTTACCTTATATTGTTATTTTCATTCATTTATGCTTGCTTTATTGTAATCCTCTAAAAAAATCACTACGAAGTTGGCATCACGCAGAGCAACTAATGAATTCTTTGATCACCGTCTGAAGTTTGACTTTAAAGTTTCAATTCGATATAAAATTGATGTCTCCCTTTTATAGGTGGATGGATACATGGAAATAATACTGTTGGTACATGTGCAAAACGTGAGCTTAGGCCTCCCTTAGCTTAAAGAATTATTAACTAGTTCACTGTTAAAAATCTGTAGTTTTTAGCTAAATTTTTAACTACAAATTATGTATTGCTTAATCCTATCGGTGACTTTAACGTTTTAATAACTTCTTTAAATTGAGATTGGCGTTTTGAAAAATCTTAAGTTATTTTAATAATTAAGAACCCACTAAAGAATCTACCAGAACATTAGTTATTTTAATGTTTAGCGTACTTTATTCAAATAAATGAAATAATTGCTTATGTTATGATATTCGAATACGATATCAATGTGTGGTAAACGAATTTCAAACACTCTGCTTATCTATAATTTCATAACATAGCTGCAAACAAGGAGAATAACAACCAGATGAATATATTGCAGTAAATTTCGTGTGAACTTTTAGTAGTAATTCACGCACTCAAATGAGAGAAAAGCAGGACCGGCAAAGTCATACATCATATTTCAGATTGACAGTTTCTCTGCTATTCAACCCTTTCCCTCCGCGACCTCATTAGTCTACGCTGAATAGTTGCCATTCGAGTTGTATGCGAGCTAATCATTTACAGATAACAAACATGTAACATCAGATTAACTCGCGCTCAACTAATTAGTAACACACCATCAATGCTAGCACCGAAAGCTCCTTGTTAACTAAACATACAAAATGTTTAAATTAGATGAAATAGATTTCAAGTCACCCGAAAATTAATTTAAATTTAGATTCTAAGTTTATGTTATTTAGAGGAAACTTTCAACGAGGATAGAGAAATTTCATGATTTACAAACAATGCACGAGATATAATCTCTTGATCGCAACGGCAAGATAATCAGGGTAAAATCGATTAAACGCATAGTCTCTTTAAGTAAAGACTTGCGCAACGGAAGATAGCTAGTAAAATGTGGTTATTCTAACACTGAAGGCGCAAACTGCTGATCGAGATGCATCTTGCAAAGTACCGATAATCGCATTTTCCTGCTTCTTTCTCATCAGCGAACGTTTTAACGCTCTTTCTTAAGCTCTGTTGCATGCTTTAAGTTATTCATTAGGTATTTGATACATTAATTTCTTAAAATAAAACTGTAAGTACGAAAGAATGTCCAATGATGATTAAATAATAAAACAGAAACTTTTTATAAAAAATATTTCTAATTTTTCATAGTTGAAATTTACATTCGTTTATTATTCAACTGCTTTAGTAAATAGTTTCGCAAACGCAGTAAAACTCAATTGCAAAATAAGTTTTGATAAAATATACATTTTTTAATTATTATAATGGTAAACACTAATAATATGTATTTAATGTTAATCTTGGTTAAACGTCATGATTTTCTGATTTGTTTCAAAATATTGATATTTAAAACATGAACTAATTTACTCTTTGCTTATATTACAATCTCTTCGATGTGCATACCACTGAATTTCGTTACATAATACATTAAACCGAGTATATTGGATTTCAATGAAACAAATTCAACTAAATTAATCGTAAATTTAAAATTATCTATGCATTTTAATTACTCGAGTATGCTGTTTATACAACAACAATATTCCCAATTAAATTAAACCTTTCATATAATTCATGATTCACTTTTCTATTTATAAATTCTAAGAGAAAAAGGGGTGCTTAGGGACAGAGGTAGAAAGAAAAGAGGTAAGAAGAAAAAGGTAGTAATATGAAACAGCATCGTTGAATTTCACAAATATACGCGCAGAATTCCACGTTCGAATCATCGTGGTTCATCTTTAAAATGTTTTCATGTAAACGAGCATAAACAAAAAAAGTACCAATCGAAAATTAAGAAGCAAAAATCTATCACTTCATATTGACATTTCTAGTGAAAGATTGTTGAAAAGAATATTTTTATTTTGTATAAAAACTATAGTTTGAAAATTTCTTTTAGTTTTTGTTTTTTTTTTTTTACTTAGGTGCCTAAACTACCATATCACTTAGCTACAATTATTATTGTATTTAGTGTATTAAGACATAATAATTTGACTTAAAATCGCATCATACAAAACTTTCTCAAAAAAGCATTTAATGCAGCATATATGTAGCTCCTCAGAAAGACTGGAAATTTCGCTCATTTACTCTTTCCCTCGGCATGCGTACTTTCAAACGCACGATCCCTCGTGCCCGCTTAATCCGTGGACACGCGGGCTATCTCTCTTTCCCTCCTTTCTTTGTGGGCAACTCGCGCACGTACGCAGCGGTGCTCAGCCCGGCGCACTAAGTGGTTCCATTTCAGAAAGTGAATCGCTGAATATTAATTAAAGGCGCGGCGGACTAGAGGCGAGAGGGAGATGAAAGGCGAAGCGCCAAGGCAAAATCGACATTATCGAGGAATGAATTACATTTCGCTCGGGATCGAAGGGGGGGGGGGGCAAGAGACTCGTTAATGTACGCTAATTGACGGAGTTTTCAGCTGGTTAAGCGCTGAAATTTTTCGAGGGTTATCGGTCGGTTCTTTGAACAATCACGGGGAGAAGCTGATGCTCGACGGAGCTGTCGATCGAGTAGCTTTCGCATCAAGAAATAGTTGAAATTTTCCGAGTTCTTTTGCCTGGAAAGCTTGCTTTGACGCCTTGCGCTGAATAATTTTAATCAATGCCAATTGCGTTGCCAGCACATGTGCAGGCTTTAATTGCTCGATTGCTGCCTTTGTCGGATACAATTCTTTCGTTCTTTACAAAGCCGACGATCCTACCTAGTCGTAACTAAATATAATTAATGAAATTCGTTTAGAAAGAATTATTTAAATCTCTTTCTGCTGATAATTATATCATTGTTAAATAGGGTACTTGTAAAATGTACTTTGTATTGTATTTATTAAAAAATTAAATATTAAATTAAACAGTACTCTCCTTGCGAGAAAACTTCCTGGATTCAATTTGTCAGTCTCTGATCAAAGAAATTTTTTTTTTTCTAGCGCTCGTGCAAAGTTAGAAAACAAGTAGTCGTTCATTTTTGAGATATAAATCTCGCGTTCGTTTTCACCTTTCTTTTCTGTTTCGTGCAGGCTTTTCCCAAGTTTCAAAAAGCACCGGGGCACACCGCCACCATCAAACTTTCCACACACGAGCTAAGCAAATCAATCTTCCCTTAAACGGCCGAACTAAAAACTCGCGCAGATTCGGAAGGCAAAATGAGAAATAAACGGCGCCTCACGCTCATTGTACATGCAAGCGTGCGGCCCATCTTTCAAGCGCATTTTGCCCCCCTCTCGCATTTTTGCTTCTACTCCGAAGGCTTTTTCCTCGCTGCTTTTTCGCCCTCCCCGTGTACGCGCAGCCTTCGAGTCTGTGTGGGTGGCCGCGCACTCGTTAGCATTTCATTTTTATTCATTGACCCGACGGCACTGAGGGCTCGGCGAGAAAGAGGGAGAGAGGGAGAGAGAGAGAGAACGCCGCCGGTATAAACTAAACCACTGGAGTATTATCGTATCTGGCGTAGGCCGCCGCCGCTCCCGCCGCCGCCGAGCTACCCCCGGGACAATTTTGCGCGCGCGACGTTTTTATGTGCGTCGGCAGCGAGATGCAAAACGCAAATCTTGAAATTGAGCGATATGAGCAGCAGTGCGCGAGGCCGGATTTTCGATTGCGTTCGGATCGCTTCCAAAAGCTCCTTCGCTGCAATTTTATTTTCGAGTCGCTTCAAACATGTCGCGATATTAAAATTTTTGCGACTCTATAGTCAGATTCAAGTTTTTCATAAAAGTAACGTAAACAATATTTTCAGTTTTAAACTAGGATTTTGGCTTGATTTAAGTATAGACATAAAACTTGATTTTTATCAACGACAGAAAAAGAATCTTTTCGAATAAAACCAATTAAAAAGGTTAATACAAAATTTAATTACCTCCAGAATGAAATTTTCCAAAAACCGCAGTAATTTTTCGAAAGTGAAATTTCTTATTCTGGGTAACAAAAAAAACGGTAGCAATCTCGGCGCGAACGGCAAAAGAATGAAATATTAAAAAATTAAATTTTTGAAATCCACCGAAAATTCAAAAGCGCAGACGGGCCTTCCGCTCGGCGTACACGTCCGCGAGCGGTGGCGGCGATGCACTATGCAAACAGCCGCATGTGGACTTGGTCTTGGTCCAAAAATTTCCTCGGGCGCTCGGGGGCCGCGCAGAGCAGACGCACAGATGCTGCGCCGCGAGCCTTTTTCCATGCGACAAAAAGTAACGAGGAAAGCCGAGGGAGAGAGAGAGAGCGAGGAAAACTAAGGGGTCAGATCCAGCAGAAGCTAATGGACAATAAGGAGAGAGATGCGATCTCTCTCCGGTCGGCTAAAAATTGGCCGCAATCTTTGCGCCGCTTACGGACAATTACCGATGGGATTGCTTTCGTCGTTTCCCATCCCCCGCGCTTTTCACTCCCGCGAGACTCGCAGTTTACGCGCAGCGGCTCCTCTCCTCCCCCCGTTTCCCTTATTCGTATCTTTTTGATTTTTACGTCCCTTTCACTTCCTTCCTGCTCGCCGGGCTTTTTCCTCCTTTTTCTTTAACGGCCTAGACGGCACTTCCTTCCTTTTGCTCGCGCTGCGGCATTAACCGTATGGGTGTGCGTTCGGGCACGCAATTGTGGGAATACGCAGGGCGCAGATTATGGAAAAGCCTTCCCTCTCTGTCCCCCTCTCTCTCTCTCTCTCTCTTTCGCTCTGCGATTTCGCGCGCTCTGCTTTTATCCGATGGCCGGGGGAGGAGAGAGAGATAAAAGGAGGGAGGGAAGCGAGGAGTCCTGTACTTTTTGGAATAATTCGATAATGAGCTTTTTACGGAGACGTGCTGTTAGATAGCAAGTTCACGTGCAGCGTGAGAGGCGATAAACGATTATGTGAAATCGATAAAAGAGTTATTGTACGGAGTGATGAACTGTTAATTGATTTCAGTGGCGTAGAAAATTTAATCGATCTTATTAATTGCACTTTTATTTTCTTACCTACTTACCGTATGGAATAATAATGTTTTTTTATTACGTACTTTCCTGCTTTTAATTCTGTTGATTAATTTACAAGAGGAGCATGAAAATTTAATCAATTTCAAAATTCAGTGCGAACAATGCTACACATTAATTTCCAAGAAACTGAATACGTGAAACGATAATTTTAAGCGAATGAACTACATTCATCGTGCATCAAAGGAGCAAGATTCAATCTTGCAGCAGCCGCGAGAGATACAGCACGAATTCCCGAAATAAAATGAGGGGCAAATCAGAGCCCCGGGAAGCAATCAGATTTGATTGGCGCGGTAAGCAAGCCCGGAACGGGTTATGTATGACGAATCGACTCATCTCGGGCGCGTGACTCGAGAATTTGCAAACGGGACTCTCCGGCTCCGGCAATATTTCGGTCCGGGGGCACACGAGATCCGCCATCGGCCGATGGAACGCAGTCTATTCGGATGCCTCGGCGTTCGATTCGGTCGCGCGCGGCGAGAGGGACGAGAGAGAGAGACAATAGGGGACTCGGCAATGACGCGGAATGAGAATCGCGCGCGTCTATATCGCGGCGAAAGACAGGTCGCCGAGAGCGAGCGAGAACGAGCTGCAACGACAGGTGGAAGGAGGCAAAGTTTTCCATCCCAGCGGCGGCGGCGGCAGCTATTGTCCCGGGAGCGTTTCGTTCTTTCTCCCCTCGCAGGTACTATCAAAATCCTCGTTTGCATACGCTACTCGCGCGCGCAGTTTGCATCGCCGGATAATGCGGAGAGGAGATCTCGCGGCTATCGCCGTCCCGTTTCTTTTCCGGCTCCCCTTCTCTCTCTCTCTCTCTCTCTCTCTCTCTCCTTCCTTCCTCGGATTCGTATCGTTCGTTTAATAACCGCTGCACCGGGGAATCCCGCTTTATTCGCCAACGATTTCCTTCCTAGCTTACAAGCCGGCTATTACGCAGAGATACGCCTCTGGCCCCGAAAGCCGTGTGCGGTGTGGCTTACGCCGCTGTTTTCATCCCACCACAGCCGCAAGACGACAATCTACCGCTTTTATAAATGAATTTTAATTAACTTGCCGTGCGCGTCCTCTTCCTCTCCGCGTAATTCAAAAACCCGCCGAGAATCGGAGAGCTCGTTACTTCCACCGGCAGCTCCGACTTTATTTCTGCCCCGTAAAAATTTTTGCCGATTCCTTCCGTTTATATTTATAACTTTTTATTTGGCTCGTTCATTCAAATCCAGCCTATTTTACGGCGCGCCTCCGGTGGACGACGAATTTAATGAACCACCTCGCTGTTCCACGGCAAGCTTTCGAAATGAGCCGAGCGTGCGAAAGACGACATTCCGTTTACGAGGGGGGTTGTACATCATCCATAAAGCTCGCGCTGCTCGATAAAGCTCGGCAAACACACGACGCCTCGGCCGCTCTCTCCTTCGGCCGGCAACAGGGGCTAAAACAAGCCGTTGATAACCTAATAACATGAATAAGCCGATGGTCGTTGCCTTGGCCCTAGAGGCGGCCTACTCGATTACACGAGGCATTGTAAGACCACTGGGCTGCGGCCGCAGGCCTGCGGTCGTGACCCGCGCTCTCTCTCTCTCTCTCTCTCTCTCTCTCTCTCAGGCCGGCGGGGGCCAACCTTACCTCCTCCAGATGCAATAATTAGCTCTCGAGGCTCTTCGGGCCTGTATAGTCGCTGGTCACGATCTCTCCATCATCTTGAATATTGTTCCGCGAGCGAGAGGCAAAGCCCGCCGCGCCGATCGTCAAAACCGTCAATTACGAGAGAGCCGCCGAGGTGCAGGCCTTCTCTCCCCCTCCCCCTTCCCCCCCGAGCGGTAATGACCTCCTCGGGCAAAGAAAATGTTTGCTCGGGCAAATGCGGGGGCGATGATCGTTAACGATTTCAATCTGCTTTGTAAGCTGACGGTTTTCTTAGGAGGCAAAGACGTAACTGACGCGTTTCTGGTTTCAATCGGGTAGTCTTTTCTGCTTTATGCATAAATAGTCCACGGGGACGGATCAGATTCTTTTCGACAAAGCTCTTCGTTTATATTTATTTCGGGTGCCTGCAATTTAAAAAGGTCACATTGAAGTTCTGCCTAAAGATAAAAGTAATTCGTGCTACACTCTTTGAAAGTAGACCTGTGTCTCTTTGTAATTGGTCAAGCATTTGTTACTCTCTCTGTAAGAACGAGATCAAACGAACACTTCAAGAGCGGTGCCATTGTGACCGCTGTGCCATTTGAACAAGTGGACCCTTTTCAAATAAGCGAAAGAGGATTTTAGACTGTCAGTTAAAAATGATCGTTATTTAAGAAAAGTTTTTTGACTCGTCGTGTGCACTACAACTTAGGTTTTCTTTAATTATGAACAATGAAAAGTTGTGTATTGTCATAATTGCTTTTATGCCACTTGATTTTTGAAGAGTTTTGTTGTGCAATTACAAGTGCCTAATTTCAACTCTGTACAAAAGCTTTGAATGAAATATTTTTTCTATTTTGTAAGATGGACTAAACAAAGAAACTTTTTCTCGACAATCATAAATACAAGACATATTCATAGCGGAAAGTAACTTTCTTTAAAAAACAGATCTTTAAAAGACTTTCCGGAATCGTTAAAAAATCACGAACCGAAGCACAACGTACACCCCCAACGTTCCCAGAAGAACCGGCGCCAAAGTCCTAAACGAAACTTGCCCCGAGCTGATAAATGGTCGCAGCTCCACATCTGGCGTCGCGTCCGAGCGCATTGTTTTGTCGCGTATTTAAGCGCAACGTACACCCATAACCTCCGCGAGCACGCCAAGTATTTTGCTCGCCGGTGGCTTTCCGTTTACACGAGCGACGGCGCACACAAGCGCCGCGCGCACAGCTCCTCCTTCTTTCTGCCGCGGCTCGTTTTCCTCGCGGCCCCGGCGTGGATTGGGCTTATTTATCTTCAGCCCGGCGCGATACTCGTCGCGTGCGAGCTTGCAAGCGCGTCGCTTTGAGTGATTTTATCGCTCTCGCGAGCAGCCGCACACGAGCGTTAATGCGCAATCTCGCGACGGGGAGAGAGAGAGAGAGGGCTTTCCTTATAGTACCGCGAGGCAAAGAGGCCTCTCATTATAAAAATGACATTGCGTGCGCTCTGGCGTTGTGGGGCGCGCGCGCGCGAGCAGCTGAATTGAAAATTTATAGGGAGAAAAAGAGTCTTTCTCTCGGAGAGGCGAAGGGTAAGTGTTGGTTTGATATGCATGCTTTTTCATCATTTGCATATTGCGCGAGAGAATAAAAAACGAGGGGGGGGGAGGGGCTTTAAGACGCGAGAGAATTTTCGCGAGTGTGGAAGTGCGAAATGCCGGTGCTTGGGATCGTGATAATTTTTGCTTACTTAGTATGTTACAATACGGATTTGAAATTTAAATTTAAAGCAAACAGTATTTGTGGGATTTTTTAAGTGGAAAGAATTTTTCATTTTATTGGAGGGAAAATGGTATTGAATCGTTTTTTTTCTCTTCTTCATTTCATTACGAGAAAAATCTGCGGAAAGTGGTGAAATGCCGAAAGGAATAATAATCCCATATTTATTTTTCGTTACAATATATCTTAATGTTATTTGAATTGAATGGAACCGATACTATAGTACGTAAACCTCATGCTAAGGATTAATTAATTTTCTTAAACAATTATTACATTATCCAATACAATGCTTTTACTCTTTTGTGCGATTTATTAATTAATTAAATAATTAATCGAGAAAAATGAATAAATGAGTATTGAAAATGGCATTGAAATATTCAGTTTGACTAATACCCAGTCAAAGATGGACGCTAAAAGGATTCTTAACCCTCGTATCCCCGATGCATCTCAACAGCTTAAAAATGCTGAAGGGCTAAAAGCAATGTAAAAGGGACTCGACCCTTGTGAAATAGTTCTCCGTTCACTTTGGCCATTAAAATTAGTGCTCTAATGGCGACGGATCCATGCGTAGCTTGAGTAATATATTATACAAATTGCGCAATAAGTCATCCTTAACTTCTCGATTACAGTCACTCAGAAATTCGCCAATTGAAAATATTCTAAAGAATTTAAAATTAGGAGAACGCGTACTAAAATATCAATAAGACTTGACGACGTTGAATTGTTAATCACAAATGTTAATAAATTACTTAACATTCTGTTATAACTTTTGCCTACAATAATTATCTTTAAAACGCAATAATGCATGATGTATGGTACCTTTATTTAACAATCGTCCAACCAGATTTAGAAAACCGACGTTATTTGACATATTCGCATGTTTGAAACGTAAGCCAAGTGCCTGAAAATCCTCAAAAGGCTCATTATTACCTGCGCGCAACGACGCACTCGGGCGGCAGCCTCTTATTCGGGGGGCCCGCCGAAACGCAGAAGCGAGATAAATAGACCGCGAGCGTCGAAGCGCAAAGGGAAAAGAGCGCGAGCGCCGGTAGGCTGAGCTTTGAGTCGAGGCGCGCCGCGCTCTGATGTAGTAGAAGAAGGCAGGGCCTGAAAAGGGCCGAGAGAGAGAGAGAGAGAGAGAGAAAGACAGAGTAATATGCACCCCCGACACCGGAGTTCGCCGCGCGGAACCCCGCGAACAATGAGCCGGCACTTCGACCGCGTAATTGAAGTTAATAGGAGAGCTCGAGACCTTCCTGAGGGACCGGCGCTGCACACAGAGAAGGAGCCGGAAAAGCGACGGCGCCGCCGTGCAAAAGAGCGGGGGGGAGGGGGATGAGGGAGGGCGCCGCAAACGAATTCTCGATCCACGCGGGACCTCCTGGAATTCCTAAAGTGTCCACCCGAAGTCTTACTTGTTATGAACAGCCTGTCGCGACGCACAATTTATGAGGGCCAAGAGCACTTTCTTTAGTCTTCGCTACTTCTTTTTTTTTTTTTACACCCTCCGCCGCTATTTTAATTACATTGTTCTAACTAACGAATGCTCGATTCTTTCATGGCAAGGTGTATTAGAGCATTTTGTCGGAATTGCGCTTTGCGAATCTCGAGAGGCGAGTGTAAATGCCTACCTCTTTCGGGCGAATTGCGGTAATTAAAATAGATTTTTTTTTTTAAATTTATTTAAAATGATGAATTTCTATATTTTACGAAAATTACTGTGTACATTCAAAGCACATTTTACCTCGAAATTTCACCTCGCTTAATGTTTGCTTGATTAACTTTTAACAAATTTATTTTAGTAGAACATTAATTTATTTCCGGAGAAGACTAAAATTTATTGAAACACCTTTTTCACTAATTATTTTTGCAATATACGTCGGCACTAAAAACTAAGTTTTCAATTAATCTAAAAGTTTAATTTAATAATACTTAAGAGATTAAATTGAAATTACTTCAAAAGCAATTGTTTTTAATAGACTCCCCTCACAAAGCCCGAGTCCGCTTTGAGCAAAGGCCAGGTTTTAAATGTCAAAGCATCAGCTGCAGGCCTGAAAAATAGCTTTTTCAATCAGCGGCCATTTCCATCCCTCTTCTCCCTGAAAAAAAAAAAAAAAGGACTGCGCTCAACTGCAAACATAAATCCCGTTAAGACCTCCGCCGACGTCACGAATCGCTAACGACACGCGCGCTCCTTTCTCCGGGAAAGCAGCAGCAGCGATCCGCTCCGCTCTGCACTCGCTCGTATTATGCCTTAGACGGCGGGGCTAATTTTAATGGGAGTGTATCGTTATTGCACCGTCAAAGAAAACGGGAGCAGAAGCGCGTCATCGGAAATGGGAAGTTTCCCGTTGCGCGAGGGAGAGAGCGCATTACAAAAGCCACGCACGAACCAGGCACACCCCGGCTAAATGGACCGTTGTACATAATCCAAAGTCCATATGGCTATACGGAGCCTCGGCCTCTATTAGATTAGATTAGTATCGGCCATCCTCCATTGTTGCGGGACCTTATTCGTACGCGGACAAAGAAGAAACTGGCTCGAGCGTCGACCGTTGAAGGACTGTCGCTGCTTATTTTGCTTTGAAAGTTCGAGAGCGCGATTAACGTCACTTTCGAGCACTGCCCGACACGCGTACACCTATTTTGGCAAGTGGTCGGGGTGTAATTATTTTAAGATGGGGTGCCAGAATGACTTTATTCGTAAAAATTTTACGAAGAGACTATAATGTATATGAGATTATTTTTAGAGGGGAAATTGCAGTTCACCATTCGCTTAGTTTTATTAAAAATTAATGCATTGAACTTGTTTGTTCAATGTCAATTTCACGTGTAAGTTTAAAATTGGAAATAAATCAGAAAAGAAATACGCGCACTATTTTTGAAATACTGCAGCATGGAAGACATAAATATTTGTTTTCAAACACAGATGTTTGTGTCCAAAAAGGATGTTTCGTGTTATTTCTATATTAAAACAATACAAGTTCTATTAACTCAATGGTAATAACAAATTTAAAAAAAGCACAACACTGATAGATTGAATCAATATTGAATATAATATAATAATGCGCAATAGATAATCAACTATTAAAAACTTTAATTAACCGTTTTAAAGCAAAAATTGCTGATAGAATGTTCTGGATTACAAAAAAAAGCAGCCTGGCTGAGGATAATCTTATTATAATACCTGAATTCCCGGGGGACGCTTGGGTAAGTGATGATAAATCGTCAGGTAGGGTTGAAGTAATATAGCGATTATGGCGATTGACGTTCTTTTCATTTTATCTTAAGCTCACTGAATCAAAATGCTCGGCTTACAATGGACCCTTTTCCGAATGAAAATTAATTTCGAATGCCTAAACCCCATCACAAAGATCAACGTTACTGAATTAACAAGTGACAGAAAGAATCTTTCCCTTTAATACGCTAAATTTTTTTCCATTAAAATTTAATGAGCTGGTCTTTGACGGGAAGACTTTTTAATTGAAAGGCGATAGCATTTATGTTTATTTAATAAAATTAATTGATGCTTCGTACAATTTTTTTTGCACCGGAAAAGGTTTGTATTTCCGAAGCTACTTTTCTGAAGCATTAGTTCCAATTTCATTGAACAGATTATATAATTATTGATTAAGCGAAAATTTAATGAATCAGTGAAACGCTGCCGTTAAAATACATCCAATAAATCGAAAATCGCATCATTAGTAATATTACAGCATCAGCACAATTCGAAAAATGAGCAATTAAAAGTGATTTGACACTCAATTTCTGAAAAACAAAGTACGCCAGCGAGCCTCGAAGTACGGCGGCGTTTTCCGGTGCAGTTCCGCAATTAATTTCCCGTATCCGAGGAATTTATTACGAGACAGCACGTAATGCAGCGCGCGTCGAACGAGCTTTCATTTAGATTGATGCATGCACACAGCCGCCGGCCGTGCAGCCATTCACTAATTGCGTCGGGGAGGGGCCAAGTAGGAAAGTGAGCCCCGAATGATATTTTATCGCGCGGTTGCGTTATGCCCCCGCGCTTCAAAAGCCTAGATTCCCCGTTATTTAAAATGAGAATCCGCGGCCGCAAGGGCACAGAGCGACATCAGCGGAGACACGTACATACGCGCGGAGAGGGGAATTTATGCCTCGTCCTACTCGCGTGCCGGATACCATGAAATTAAAATATTTTATAGTTCTGCAAGCGCGTATTACCCTCGCGCTCTCTCCTCACTTTGTTCGGTATAAATTAAACTTGACTTTAAATGGCTCGTATTTTTTTTTCCGCGCGGCGAGCACCGCGAAAAGATTAGGTACAAATTACTGATGAAAATAGTTCTATCTTTCCGGGTAAATTATGTGCGCTTATTAAGCGGGGCGTAACTTTTCTTTTCTTTTTTTTTTTTTTTTATTAAATCAGGGAAGAAATAAAAGTATGTACGGATCTCGGTCGTTTCAACGAACGTAGTTACTCAAAACTTTTAATTAAAGCAGACGTCAACAAAATGCCTCTTTTCTTTAGAGTGAAAATATTTTTATGAAACAGACTAATTGTAAGGAATTTTCATGATTAATATATTTTATTTGATTCTTATTAATGAATTAATTAAATTAAATTGAAACAGACATTTCTGCGATTTATGAAATTTAACTTCAAAAAATATCTGTGAATCACATTTTTTACTCATTATTGACATACTTAAACCCGAACTACAGTAATTTACAGTACTTTACTAGAAAAGTGAAATCAAAAGTAAATCAAGAAAGAACTCCGGATACTTTCTTTGATAAAATTACAGTCCAATAATAGCACAGTACAATAAAGTAAGCAGCCATCAATACTCTTCTTACAGATACTCCTAATGAAATGCATGAGCTGCTCCGTCAATGATGCATCCCTTCCGGCTGAAGAGCGGAACCGAAGCGGCACCTGGAAGCGTGTCGCCCAGGACGGGGCCGCGCTACATCAACGCCGGAGATTTCCGTGCAGTTTTACCTGTCGGCGTCCGCGTTCCCCCGGCGCGTAATACGCATATGAATCACGAGCCGCGAAGCTGCCGGTGACGCTGGCCGGGCAAGGAGAGAGAGAGAGAGAGAGTGCAGCACATCGGCCGGGATTGCGGAGAGGCTCCAAGCTCCACGACGACGCGACGCCGAGGGGCAGCAAGTGCGGAATCTCGGACGCGGGAGCTCAGATGGGAATTACGCCGGGCCAGCAGCGGAAAATTCGAGAAGCCAAGAGGTGAGCCCTGCGCGCTGCAACCTGCAGACCTCGAGGAGAGAGAGAGAATGACAGGGGCATTATTTACAGCTCCGGCCTGCGCGCCGAGCCGCGACGCCTTGCTTTGCATATACTTGCGACGTCCTCGGCGCTTTCTAAGGATCAAGCTCGGGAAGAGGGAAGCTCATTTTAATGTACTTAATTAGCAGCTGATTTTAAAATCGGCGCTCTTTAAGTTTACCGAAGTTTCTTGTTACAGTTTCGTTTTATTTGCGTAAATAAACAGCGATCGTAAATTAAAATCACGCTGAAGTAATTTGTTGATTTTATTGCATCAACATTTTGTTATTGTCGTTAAAGAAATAAATTATTTTAAAATCAATATTAAAAGACATAATTACTGATGCGTGATTTTGAATTATAAATACTTAATACAACACATATATTTTATAATCCTTTATTATGCGTATTAATAATAAGTTCTATATTTCTTTTTACATTTAAATCTTTTACTCGATTTTAAATATTTCACGTTAAATAATTACGTTAAAGCCAGGAGGGAACGTCGGGTTTCAGTTTCATGAAGGGTTTATGTTAGAGGGTTCAAAATCGGTCATGGAAATCAATTAATTAATAACGATAAGATTAATTAGTCCGTCTGAATCCTGCTGTACATTGCATTGCTAATCGGCGAACGAAGTTAGGAGGCTTCGATGAAATAATATCCATTTAGCCGTTCGTTTATTGAATCTTTACGAGCAAGCTGTATGTTTTATGTAAAATCGTCACATTAAATAGACATACTGTTTATTTTTTTTTTAACTTTTTTTTTTAATCTAGTGATCAGTAACAATTTCAATATAATTGTAAAATTACTTAAAATCATAAAAATTTCACTACCGAATACAAAGAAAGTAAAATAAAAAATTATTTTTATACCCGAACTTTCTCGCGCCGGTACTTTTTACAGCTTCCGAAGTCCTAAAATATATCGCGGAGCCATCAAGCGCTTCCTAACCGACATCCTAAACGGCGAAACCGAAGGTGGAAAAAAGAGAGGCAAAATAACGGCGAAAAACAATGCGGGAGGCGAGAGAGTAGAAGCGGACGAGATAAATGAAAAAGACGAAAGCCAGATAGAAATCGAGTGGCTGCTCCCGGGCGAGAGAGAGAGAGATCGACAGCAGAGAGAGTGCGCGCGCGCGCTGCCCGGTGTTATACGAGGCGCTCGATGGGATCTCTATGGTGATTGGCTACCGTTTTGCTGATCGTCTCTACTGGCGAGAGCATGCATATGGATATGGTCGCGAGAGAGCCGCAGTATATGGACGGTGACGTAAGCGTTATGCGGGGACGCATCGATTATACGAGCTGGCGTTGCGTACTTCTCTGACGAGCTGACCGTCCCCCATCCCCCCCTCCACCCCACCTCCCGTCCAGCTGCTGCCGCTGCACCCCCGCGTAATTGCTGGGCACTTCGGAGGAAGCTATACGCGCGCGACTCTGGATTCGAAAGATACGCCTCGCCGTTTCCAACGAATTGACGAGCTAACGATCCGTCGACCCTGCCTGTATATCGGCTTTCCGCGCTCCGGAGTCTCTTTTTTTTTTTGCGCGCGCGCGCGATTGCTTTGGAAGCGAGAGCTCTTTTTTTTCCTGCTTTTTTAAAGGAGTCCGTTGCGGCTGGGTGCTTTTAATTTTTTACCGACGCGTTGAACTGTCAATGTTGGCTGCGCTGTTTACGCGATCGTTTGTTTCGCCGGAGTAGGATAAAATTTGCTTTAGAAAGCTTTTTGGTCGGAGTGTACGGTTTCGTCGATACGGTTAATTATTTTAATAATGAAGCTGAGGGCCATTTGTTGTTATTTATGGCTTTTAAATTTAGACGGAATGGTAGAATTAATTACTATGCAATGTGGTAAATTTCATTTGAATATATATGCATGAATTTTCCATCATTGGTTATAATTAATCAAGTGAAATGAATATATACATACTGATTGATAAACAATCTATTTTTTACATTTGGAACGACGAGTGTGGGATTGTGTTTCAAATTTTAGTATTATTATTAGAGAAAGCAGGAAGTACGGCCATAAAAAATAATAATAAATTACTTATCGTGAAAATCTTCAATTATGACATAAATCTGCAATTATTCGTACTATCTAATTTATCGGTATTGATATGATAAATAAATCAGAAATATTCGAACAGTATACGTAAAATATTGCCTAATGCGATACCTATTCATTACAATGTTTCTGTAATTCCATTGCAATATCGGGAATTGTATAAATTAAATTTTTTATTTCATTATGTCAATCACTGGAGTCTAACGATCAAAATTAATTTAAGGCTTAAACAATTTTTTTTGTAAATTCCAATTTATATAATTTTTTCATAATAGGATGTAGTAGATAATAAATGATACTGTAATGAATAATTGAGTTGAAATAGAACCAATATTTTAATATAATTCTCTCTTTTTTTAAATGTATTAAAATATATCTTTATTATCTAATAAAAATTCTCATCTAATAGTCTAATAAATTGTAGGACATGAACAAAATTTTTGTAAAATGCCATTTCGGCTCTGCTTGAAAATTTGCCAAAACACAATTACATCTATGCATTGTCTTATACTCAAATACATTGTTAGTTCTTGCTGTAAAATTTTATTCTGCTTGCTATTTTGAAATTGCGATTATTAGGCCACATTAAAATTCAAAGTCCAAATGTCTGGAATTTGCATTTTTTACGACCATTATAAAAGTTAATTCAAGCAGTTAAATAGAGCATCTACATTATTGAAAGAACCCTTTTTAAACTGCAGACTTAACCGGAACGGTAAACGGAAAATTCTTTTAAAAACTCCGGCGGATTGATGATTTATGCCATTTACCTTGTTTCAATATTCCTTTTCAGACTTAACTTTACACCGAAACTTAAGCTTTCAGACTTGCTTTCTCTCAAAGCCGCATCTTTATTTATACATCAATCTGGCCTTTGCATTTTCCCTCCTCAGGCGTACGTCAGGCGAGCGAGCTCTCTTCCCCATTCCCTTTCACTTCCGTCTTCTTATCACACCTTGCTCCGAGACACACATATTCTCAGCCGCGCGGACCTTCGAGAGGTGGGACGTCGAATCCCAAAGGGCCCTAAGCCGCTTACGGGCGAATCCTCGCAGCTCTTGATTCGCCCGTGTCTTCGCAGCGTCTCCTGCGATGTTCGTGCGCCAACCTCGGGGTAGACGAGGGGGATGCTGCTACCCGCTTCGCCTCGCGTACACCCGGCACGAACCCTCTGATTGTAGTGCATCCTTTGCCGGGCTTGTCCACTGCGGATTTTCGCGCTGCATCTACAGCAGCTCAATAAAGATTAGAGGGAGCGCGACCGCAATTCTAGGGGAGGAGCTTGAATTTTGAATATTTTTTAACAGATTTGAGAAAGTTTATTGAGGTGAGTATTCACAATTTAAAGGTTAATTTAACAGAATATTGTGCTAGTTATCTTACCGAAATTTTAGTTCGAGCTATTGTAAATAGAAACTTTTGCTTCCTCAAGGAAGAAGCTTTGTAACGGCAAAAAAAATTTCAAAAGTTGTTTAAAATCATGGTATAAAAAAGTCATTTTGGAGAAAAAAAATTTCGTGTCTATGTGTATTATGGAATTAATTGATTCTTCATCCCCTATAGTTTTTTTATTATATTAAACTATGTTTGGGCGATTACTTTTAAACGGACTCAAATGAAAGGTTATTTTGAATATTGAAATTCTGATGGCAAATTCGTATTCAGCAACCCCAAAAACGTACTAGCAGGTCGTAAATGTAGTTTCAGTGTGTACAAAAAAACTCATGCATTTTAAAGACAATTAGATCGAGGATAACGCTGAAGCCGGGGTATAATGCCAATTTATATAGTTTATTTATTAATAAATAGTTTTAAAATATTTTAATTTGTTAATTTTATTAAGGTGGGTCGAGCGCTACGCAAATTAATGCAGAATTATTTAAAATTGAAAAGAATGATTATTTATAAAAATACATCTTGCCAAATCTTAGATCAGATTGCTGAGTAAATATAAATATAGGAATGATAAATTATGCTGGAGGAAGCTAATGAATTTCCAATGAATTTGCAAAGGTTTTTTT
This sequence comes from Ormyrus labotus, assembly GCA_035582975.1. NCBI lineage: Eukaryota > Metazoa > Arthropoda > Insecta > Hymenoptera > Ormyridae > Ormyrus > Ormyrus labotus. Next base: position 5,206,328 of record JAWWEO010000036.1, read on the forward strand.
ATTCACCTTATCTCTTTCTAATATTTTTATTTTAATCAGAGTAGAAAGATGAACTTTCAAGTTTTAGATCATTATGTAAAAGTAAGTAGGTATTACTTATTCAACTTTGTTATCTACTGCAAGTAATAGGAGAGGGGGGGGGGGGTGAGTTTTAGTAGACTGTGTAGGCAGCCCTTAAATCTGCGGTACTCTATGCAAGAACTATGATTATGCTAGTAGCCGATCGGGAATCGATTTACCGCCTCGGACCTTCCTATTTCTCGGCTCATCTCGTTACGTTTTGCCGACGTGGACTACACGCTGCACGTCATTTAGGCCACCCTGGAAATGCCTCGTCGTTACTATCTACTGAGCTTCTTGTTAACGTAAACGATCTCATAATCAAATTTCAAATCCTTTTCCTGAAACGCTATACCCTTGCAGTATTCAATTTCTTTTCAAATTGCAGGTTCTTACATAAACAAGGAATGATTTTTCGTCAAATTTAATTTGCTAGCACTACGTTAAAAATGATTTAATTCACATTTTAGCTTGCTGCCAGAATTTCAAGTGTCTAATTTTGAGCAGCATCATTTTACAGGAACGCCTTATATTAACGTTTAATCGAAAGCCGTTTCAGAGTTATGCAATATTGTGCCAGCAGTTTCACAAAATGACATTACAATACATTAAAACTATCTTAGCTGCGTTTTAGCAATTCACTTCCCAAAAAATATCCAAGACAATGAAAGGCTCAAAATTAGAACAGCATTGCCAGCAAATGAAGCAAAATTATTTACTCCCAGATTATTCGCCGTAACTTAGCCATAAATGAAGTACCAGCTACTATGGAATATAAATTTAGCCGAAAAGTGAATTTAAGCGTGCGCCATCAACAACAGTTTGAGCTCTCGCGCCATTAATTTCTCGTGCGCCTTTTTGTGCGCCGGTGCGCGCAAACATAATGGCCACTAGGCAAAGAGAATCTTCTCCGCGAATATAAACCCAGCCAGGCCGGCGGCGCTGCCTCCTCTCGCTAAGAAAATTAGATTTGCGCAGAGCGAGGCTGTGTTGTTGCGGAGCGCCGCCTCGCTCGCCGTCATTCCGCGACACAATGCCACTCTCTCTCTCTCTCTCTCTCGCCCCTTGGAATATTCCCTTCGTTTTCGACAATATCTTGTCCTCTCGGCAAGCAAATTTTATCACTCGCGAAAAGTTTAAACGAGTGAGTCGCAGATAAAAGGGACCCTCTCTCTCTCTCTCCCTCTCTCTCCGGCCGCGGCTGACAACTTCAAAAGACCGAGTTTACACTCCTCGGAGGTTATCGCATTTGCCTCGGGATCCAGTTCTTGAACTCTCGACTTTTACAATTCAATGACTTCGAGGTTTCTTCTTTTCTCCCGGCGTGGCTTTCATTGCTTTCGGCAAAGTCGCTACGGAGATATTCAATTATTCAATTCTGAATTTTAGAAGCCGAGAGATAACATCTTGATTACGATCTCAAATGGCCTTTAATCAACTGGCGCGGTTTAAGTTTTTTGAACGAATTTTAATCTCGAAATCAAAATTAAAATGCTTACAGACCTTGGATGACTTTACATTTCGTTCAACACGGACGGTAACATTAATGTTGCACTGCGGTAAATGTAACAACTCGGATCGCGTAATCCGCAATTTCAATTCAAGCCTAATTGGAGTTTTCTAGCGGGATGAAACGATAACCGCAATCGCTGCTCTCGACAATCCAATGGAACATTCATTTTTACTTTTTCAGCTTTGATTCTCCTGCATCAGAGCATATACAGCTTAATAAGATACATTAACTTGAAAAGCTGCAAAATTCCAACTTACTTTTAATCTTTATTAAACAAACATATTTATATAAAAGCATAAATTAAGTCCAATAGCTTATCCTTCTTATTAATAAAATAAGTTGTCGGATCGTCTAATTGAATTTCGGTGCAATAACGGAAGCCTTATAAATCCTCGAACGTTCAAGCTCCGCCGTACTGGTTTATTTGCTTACCCAAACCGCAAAACATCGAGGAAAAATTGGAATAGCTATCAGTATACGGAACGAAGCCCGGTCCGCTCACGCAATTAGAGCAAACGAATAACCGATGGAAATTTGGCGGAAAAAAGCCGGGGCATTCGAATTGAAATACGCGCTCGGAGCGACGCGCAAACTGCAGCCGGGCAGACGCGGCTTTTCCAGGTACAGGCGGTAGAGATCGGGGGAGCGGAGTTTGCCCGCTGCAGCGCAGTCGGACGTCGCGGATCATAGCAATACATATTCTCTGACGGTCGGGCTTGCCGTAACTCCCGGGTTATGGGGTTACACGCGCTCGCGCGACCATACAGGGAGAGAGAGAGAGGGGGAACGGTATCCAATTCGAGTTAGTAAAGCCAGAACTAAACTACATTAAACGGGTAATTTCCCATCGACCGGCGGCGGCGGTGGAGCTGCTGGTCGCCCCGCCGCGAATTAGGTTTATGACGTCGTAACGATGGAAATATAAAATGCGCCACGGCCGACGGCGAGTCTCTCTCTCTCTCTCTCTCCCTCTGTGTCCGCGCAGTCGCTCAAAGATACGAGCGCCGCTCCTGCCTTAGGAACTTGGCTAAATCGAAGCGCGGCTGCGTTTTTAACGCTGCTTTTAGTTTATGGCTCGAGTTTTAAAAGGATTTCGGGCAATTTTTGAGCGCTTACGGCAGCGGATGAAGAGCTAATTTTGCTTTCTAAATTGATAACGTGTTCGATCTTATAGAGGTGGATTTTATGATGATGGAATTAGTGCATCGAAATGTCGTTTTTAAAGTAAATCTTTAAGAATGGCCATACATTTAAAAGCGCAAAATTTGGGCCCAAGAGGTTATTATAGAACAGTATATGAACGTCAAATAGTAATCAATTATATGCTAACATTAAAAAATCACATTAAAACAATATTATTAAAACTTACTAAACTATAAATTTAAATGAAGCATTTACTCTTTTTATAGTACGTATAAGATTTGTAACAAATTAATTCTAGACCGATTCAACAAGAATACATAACAGATATACTTTTGGTATTTTTCAATTTATTATATTTCTTTTTTTGTTAGCGTTACGTAAAAATCACAATTTCGTCTCTGAAAAATGTTCTAAAATCTGAGTAACACTATCTTTGGGTACATACGTTTCATCTAAATAAAGTAATAAAATTAAAAAGATAAAAGTAAAAAAATAGCCGCAACGGAAATAAATATCTCGTTACATTACAAAATGTACACGTTTTAAAAATGTTTCTTTATGCAACGAAAGCTTAATGAATTTTATAATTTTAAATGTATAAGCTTATTTACACTAATTATTATACATTGTAATATTTAAAAGTATTTACAAATAAAAAAAATGATAAATTTTACGACGTACTAATTGCACTTATTATTATAATTATTGTTTAAGCCCATAAATAGCGGCTGTTTTTGCCGAATTACAAGGGAATGAGTATAATTCGGAATCCCAGAAGCGCGGTAAATATTAAAAAATCATCAATTATGCGCTTTTATTTCGGCGCACCAAAGGGCAAAGATAGAGAATCAATGGTTTATCGATCATTACAGTCTCTGGCCTTTCATACTGAGATACAGGCCGCTATCTGCGGGAATATCGCGCGATAATTACAATGAATCGCATAGCGATAATACGGAATTATGTGTAAGCCGAGTTAAAACACGAGGCTGCAGAATTTCCGTCTCTCTCTCTCTCTCTCTCTCTCTCTCGCAGAGCGGCTCTCATAGCGTGATTTGTAGGGGCTTGCCGTCCCGGCTCCAATAACGCCGCCATAATTTATCGGCGCAAAATGGACCTACGCACGTAGCAAAGCCAGAGAGCGACGCTATCGTCCAGCGTCTTTCTGCCTTTGTCCCGCCGTCCTTCATTTCCGATATCCTTCTAGCCGACAAAGCAACATGTAATGAAACTTTTTCCTCTGCCGTCCTATTCATCGAGAGCTAAGTACTGAGATACACAGAGCAGCGAGAATCACTGCGTCTCTCTCGCTCTTCTCGACAATAAAAACACGCCAAATATTATCCTTTAGAACGTTGGAGAAAAGTTTCTTCTTTTGTTGCCGGGCAGTCGAGACTTCTTTTTCTCTGCTCTTCGTTGTAGCTTCTGCACTTTTGGAATCAAAAGCGCGTAAATTACTGCAAAAAAATTGCCGAGCAGACTTAAGGAGTAGAAAAGCTCTATTAAAAATCTGCCAATTACGTTGCCCGAACATTTCTTTCAAATAAACCGCTTTTCTTTTTATCTATCGTTTCGTGTATTTCTCTTCCTTCGTTCTTTGTGCATCTAAAACTTTTGAATTCAACTACACCGTCTATTATTACATTAATTGCAATAAATCCCAGTTACTTAAAAATCCTTTTAATTCGCATTTCGCAATTAAAAGGGCCGGGAAATAAAAAAGCAGTATTTAATCGCCCATTGTTTTCGAGTAAAGACAGTAAAATCGAGGGCAAAAAGTATCAGACGTAACGGTTTGAGAATGTCGTGTAGAACGCAATTTCGGCAGTCACAGAGGCCGATCACGGGGTCGTAGCTTGCTCATTGATATGGAAATGAGTTACCAAGGAATTACAATAGAGATGCAGACACGGATAGCTGCAGGACCGTCTGAATAATGGATTTGCCGAACTTCTCGCATAACAATGATCTCGTGACCCAATATAGTGAAAATAAATCCACATTTGGCATTATCTGCCCTCCTCTTTCGCGAGTGTCTAGCTTAGATATCGAAAATCAATAACAATTCGATATCCGCATTTACCCCTTCTTTATCACGTAACTTTTTGTAAAAATGATACTCGAACTTTTATCCTGCACGCGATAATATTCACTTCGGTTTGAGCCGCAGCTATCTGCTCGGAGCGGGAAAAGATGCCGCATTTATTACGAATGCCGAATTAATTGAATGGAAAAACGAATATATGCTAAGCAGAAATTATTGAAATCATAATGGAATTATTATCAATTGGTAGATGCTTGCGGAGTTTGGCTTTGTTAACCGAATTACGGTATCATTTAATGCGAATCGGCAAATTGAATGCTTTATTAACGGAAGCATCCTTTATCTAACGCCGTTCGGACAAGTTTAATAGCTCGCTAAATGCGAATGTTGGATGTTGTTGCAATAACAGCAAATCTATTCACCTTGCAGGCAAGATAGTTTCTGATGCTCGTTGCTTAATTGCCGAACCGGTGAGTACACATTATCCAGACCCTCGTATGTCTAGTTAGACGTAGACCTAATTGCTGCGATCGAATTGCTTTATTAATCGGGTCGATCGTCACCCTAGCTTGCTTTTAGGTGATTGTTGGTTACTCGAAGCTTCCGTGTGTCCAAGCTAAGGACCTCACGTCGTCTTCCTTGACCTACCCTTTCTTTGATTGGGTCTCTGCTTTAGTAATTTGAACTGACATTGCGGTGCGAATTAGACAAGATAATTAAGATAAGAAACTTATTAAAATATACTATAATTTAAAGCCGCTGCTTTTTCTAAATTGTTTTTAAATTTAAAAATTACAGTTCTACTTTGACTTGACAGAATATTGTGTGCAAACTTCGCATTACGAAAGTATACATTTAAGAAGCAGAAAATTGCATTCCTGAGAAATGTAATAAATTTTTAGTTAAGAACTAAAAAGCATGAGACGGAAGGACTTCCGAGGGGTTTTACACCTTTAGCCAGTTAGAAAACACAAACTTTTTAACCTCGCCATAATGCAATCGCATTCAGAAAGTTGAATAAAGTAAAATAAATTTCAATTAGTCCAAGAAGTCCGTGACTCTCGAACAATTGTGCAGCACGAGTTAAAAAAAAAAAAAAAAAACAACACGAAGCAAGTACAGTAGATTCATTAATCCAAGACACAATCGTTTAATATTAGAAGCGGACCAGCAACAACGTCCACTTCATTTCACATAATTAAACAAGCGGCCGGAGCGGTGAATGTAACAGCCGGCTCCATCCTCTACGGCTTATACCGCTAAGCGATAAAGCTCTATTAACGCGTACACGCGCCATCATCAAGAAAGCGAACGAGGGCGACGACTAATGGGGATGGCGGAAAATTCGAAAAAAAAACGACTCCCTTTGCTTTTTCTGAATGCCTGCGTGTTCTTAAGATGGGGGAGGGGAGGGGGGAGCTCGAAAGCTATTTCGCGCTGATGTCTATATAGAGGGGGCGCGCGGGCAGTCTAGTATATCGTGTGCGAGCGCCACGAGCCGCGAAACGAGATTTACTGCGGCTGGTGCGCATCCTCGTGAAATGGCATTACTGACACGTACTACCCTCTCTCCCCGGCGAAGCCTATGCACTGCTGAGGAAGGTACGCGTTTTAACTGCTCTCCGGCTCTCCCTGCACCCGCTCGACTTTATCATTTCATGAGCTGTCACGTGTACAGGTCGTAATGAGTGTAATGCATGCGCTAATTTTGATGCCTTTCATTTTGCAAATCTATTTTCTTGATTAACTGTTGTTTTCTGGTTACCAACTGGGACTTTTCGGCACTTTCGCGTGAGGCTCTGTGAATAAAGTGCCGGAATTATATTTCATCTTCATCTCCTATACCAGCAGGCAGTATTACTGATTTCAAGTATAATTATTGGGTTTATAAAATAATTTACCTATTTAAGAATATCAGTAGGTTAAATGAGCCTAATTCGGCAGAATTTATCTACCTTGCATCAGACCATTTTTAATAACCCAAGTAAAAATAATGTACTTAATTTTTATCAAGATTTTAAACGAGTTTTGTGAAGATTTGATTTTATACAATTTGTATATAAAAATATAAAAAATATGAGCTCTTCTGATAATCATCGGTTGCTAATTTTGCCATGAGAAGTGTAAAAAGTTAGAATGCGTCATCAAACGGCACCAAGCGAAATTAATTTTATGTTTACGTTGGCGCATTCTAACTTTTTACAACACTCATGACAAAATTAGCAACCGATGATTTATATAGCAATTTTCCCCATAAATTCGTTGTTTTCAAGAAAAAAATTCAGGGATTTCTATCGGCACCGCGTGAGTCAAGCGTGCGTTTAACTGACTTTGATTTCCATGGTACTTTGATTTGGAAACGTCGCAGAATCATTTAACCACTCTTGTGTAGTTTTCTTCTGAAATGATTTCGCTTGAAATGTGAAATCTTTGCTTACCTGCAACCTTAGTGCAATTGAGATGAGTGATTCGAAGCTCTTGAATAAAAATGAAGATGGAAAGATGAATGCATGCAAAAATTAAAGATTTAATTGGAAAGCAAGGCACATTAATCTGATACAATTATTGTAATCGAAGACTTTACAATTGTCAGGCAACGTGTTCGAAGACTTTACAGTTATCAGGTAAAGTGTTCGAAAACAAAGTTCGACGCTCTTGTTTACAAAATTTGTACTCTGAGAGGTCCAAAGCTTGAAACGCTACAGTTAAAAAAAATTGAACGCGCAGTGGTTCAGATTTGAACCTCTGGGAGGACAGATATCGTAAACAAAACTGTCGAGCGGCAACCTCTGGCTGTTCAAAAGTATTTGAATACTCACAGTTCTAAATTATTTTCTGTATGGAAGTACTAGCAGAAAATTGATTTGTCATACTAGCTAACATATTGAATATAGATTTTTCAGTATATATAGCCGCAAAATCGAATTACGCGGCTAATTATACTGAAAAATAATGTTCATAACACGTCCGTAAGAGATTTTTCGCATTTTGCGGACTTGTTATGAAAAATACTATTAAAGCCTATATATAATAATTTTTCGTCTTTGAAACCTTCGCCGATAGATTTATGTAAGTACGTTTCGGGATTGTTTTTATAATTACACCAACTTCCGCAGCTATCATGAATATTGAAACAACGATCTCATGCCATTTTTAAAATGTTTCCTTGATTTTTAGCAACGCAATAATTCAAGTTTATTTGCAAGCTACTGATTGCTACGGCAGCAAGTTCTTTATGACTGTTCTTTATTTTATACAGTTCATTAACAAGTCCCTTGCTGGTATAATTTTTATATGCTTGCTTGACAACTTCTTAATTACTAAAATTATGAATGACACAAATGGAGCTGCTATTATTGTCCGCTGTGACAATGCGTACTTCTAGACGGCATTGCGTTAAAATTAGATTATTTTTGGTTAATAACACAGCAGCGTGAGGTTACATTCCCTTTGCACTGCCCACATAATTCAACCTGCAGTTGTGATCCTCTACGGAATGACCAACATCACACATTTTACATTTTCGGTTTAATGTTACATAAGCAATGACCTTTTTAGACAAATAACCAACCCCGTACCTCTAATGAACCAGCCCATATTATAAGATGCTGCAATTCGGACTATATTATTTGGTGTAATATTTTGATTTTTATCTGTATACGGAAAAATAAAACCTTCACGTAGGTCTGGAGGCCTTAATAAAAAAAACATAATAATAATAAAAAGTTATATTTTTTAATTCCTTTATTTTTATATAAAAATCATCAACCCCGAAAAATCGTCACACCATCTACCCACTTTTCCCATTTCATATTAAATATATTGTATTTTATAACTCTGTTGTTATTGCATTATAATTTTAACAACTGTTTTATTACATAGTTTGTAGAGACGTAAAATATTGTCGTGAATTCCATACGAAACAGGCTATCCTAGATTTTATAACAGTTTCAAAAAATGTTGTAAAATTTATCGTCATTTCTAGAGCACTTTTTCTACATCTCTGTACTATTTTATGGTTGATATAAAATCCCGATAAATGTTTTGTTCTCGTAACCGTATCTTTTTTTCTAAACTATAACGTTTAAAATACATCTGCATCTATTCGGTTTGCTCCCTTTATTAAGTTTGATCGCGTTAGCTTTACTTTAAATTAATATTTTGAATATTTTTATCGCCACCGCAGTCGTAATAAATTTTATTCAATAAAATTTATTTGTGCAATGCTTTTGCGCAGTTTATCAATATTTACGTAAAAATGATCTGGCAATAAATCAAGAAACGCTTCACGGCCGGATAAAATTTGCATAATATATTATTTGAAAAAGTCGCTTTTTCAAATTAATTGAAGCAAAATGCATATCTTACGCTTTTAAAAGCATACATTTCGGAGTAACGTATCATCAATCTTCGTAAATATTTTGACATAAGCCACGAAAAAGAAAACCTCGGAAAGATTACGCCGGAAAAGAGCATTAGCCTCTCAACATCGGGAATTCGATTTGCAATAATATTTTCCGCTCTCTCAAGCCGCGTTTTAACGATGCGGCGCGCAAAAGAGCCTCCCCATTGAATACAACCTGATCCCTCGAGCGAGCAGTGCAGCAGCAGGAGCGCGCTTTTATCTGATTATCCGCGATAAAGCAGGGCCGGCGGTCGCATTTTAATTACATCTGGCGGCGCATCAATTTTCCAGCCGGCCGAGTATGGCTGCGTTCCCAGGCTGCGCAGTTGGCTGACTTAGGGCGGCGCACTTTAGAGCGACTGAATCCATCGTTAAATAACAAAACGCGGCCGTCAGCGCGGCCTCCCGCGGGACATCCATCACCCGGGGGGAATATCGAGCCCCCGCGGGAAAGTGTGACGCGTGCGGCGTAGAGTCGCTGCCTCCTGGAAACGAGATTTGCCGCCCGAGGTGCTCCGGGAGACTTAGCACTGTCCGCCGACCAATTTTTTCGAGGGGAGAGGCGCGATGGCGCATAATGCTTTCGCTCTGCTGGCCCCTGATAAGATAAACCGAGGAGCTAATGACTTAATGTGCGGATCAAATTGCGACCCCGGATTATTGCAGGGATCGAGTTATTAGACGGCAAACAATCCCGCCTCTCAAATACTTCATTTGGTGCTCTTGAGATGACAGTCTAAATATTCAGTAAATTAGATCTGTAAGAAAAATTGTAACCGAATGAAAAATGAATCATTCAATTAAATCCACGCCCACCTTTTGGGTTATTGGTTCCCAATTCCACCAAAATTCTTTTGGGAATTTTTTTTAATTTTTTTTTTAATTAAGTAAACATTTTAAAGCATCTTTTTTTTATATTTACAGCCTACCCGAGTCCTCTTTTCGAGTCTTATAAGGCGCTGCATTGTTGCACTTGCGTGCAACAACGGGGATGTACAGTTTATAGTGGATTCCGAACCACTAATAGTTGATGTTATTAGACACTTATTTTTTAAAGCTTCTATGTAATCGATAGATGTATGCTAAATTTATGCTCGACTATGAAATAGTAATTGCAATAATTCAGGTCTATCATACCTCTGTCTTCTTCTTAGTAAAATCTTTGCATTTTGAGAAACTTAAACAAGTATTCTCGCGTTTAAAGCGCCGCACACATAATACAACTAGCTGAAATACCTACCCCGAAAATCAGTGACTTAGCAAACTTGTAGAATTTCCAGACATTTCGCTGATACTCTCATCCCTTGCCAAAGGGAAGACACACCTTTGTTCATCGCCCGGTCCTTCTCTCGCGCTCCCTCCTTCTTCCTCAGTCTCGGAGCCCCGAAACGACATACACTCACTTAATTGCAGAAGCGGCAATGGCCTTTAATGCGTTATGCTAATCGGCCCGAGATTTACGGCAGAAACGTTTAAGAGTTTAGCCCGGTTAAAGAGGGGTGCGGTCGCGTGCGCCGGCAGCGGCCTGCATGCTGTACATTTACATGCGCGCGGCGCGCTCGAATTATTCTGCAAAAATTTATTGCTCCGGCCTTTCTGTATTTGCACATTCGCGTACGTAGAGTGAGATCGTCGCTGTTAGCCTTTCGCTTACTGCTCTTAATTCCTGTGATTTCGATTATGGAGTGTTTGTGGATCTGTGCTTGTTTACTGCGCAAGCGGAGTTTTTTTTTTCTGTTTGCAATCATAGAACGTTGCTGTTAGCTTATTGCTGGATCTGGGTATCATAGAGCTTCCAGTATTTTCAAATAGAGATTAGACTTTGAATTTAAAACAGTGCGTACTCCAGCAATTAAAGTCCATTTTAATCAACCTTTCGGAGTAAATGTTAATAATAAAAATGTATAAAGCTGCAGGTAACTGCGGCAGTCACTAATTGAATAATATATTTTTTACATTGTTTCAATTAGGTCGACGAGCCAACAGACAAAATTTTCCGCACAGATAGGCCGTAGACAAATAAGCCCGGGATTGGAAATCATTACGTATTGCCTTTGCGCACATTGCGTAAAGCATACAAACGTGAAACATGTAAAACGCGGGCTGCACATTATACTAAAGCATGTTATGAATATTGCCATTCGAGTGTGCGGCGCTCCTCGTTGAAACGCATGCATGAAATTCGAGTGCCTACGTGCGGCAATGACACTCGATCGATGAATATAACCAAAGCGCGCTTACGCACATCTATGCCTCCTTCAGTTCTAGTTTAACTTTATAACTATTCGCCGCAGCGCCGAGCGCAAAGTCAAAGGCCGCTAAAAATCCCTTCGTCATTTTCCCCGAGTGTTCTTCAGATCTACATCGCAAATCGTGTAGATAACAAAGCCCGACGAGAGAGCTGCAAACAAGGCTGCTGGATTTTTAAAAATAATAATATATAGCGAGAGCTTCGTTTGCTAAATTTAGGAACGGGTGAAAGATAATATTTCAGACATCAGGCACTCTTTAACGAATGGCACTCTTCGTGTTTTCATTAACCACCTCATTAAAACGTAATCCTTAATAACGCCAACGAAACTAAAAGCGATCGCGTACAAAACTGAAATGCGCCATTAATTACGGGGGGACATAAAAACAAGCCCGGTCAGACTCTGTCATCGCCGTTTCGTTCGGCTCTTTATACCCCCGACTCGCCGTATTTATTAATTACGCGATATTGCAATCTCGGTTGTGCTTGCGCTCGTGTCGGATAATTATCGTAATGGCCGGCGAGGAGTTTTCCGTCGGTTATCGCGCGCTCGCGATAAAACTTATTGCACGCAACGTTCGTCGCGAGAGAGAGAGCCCTCCCCCGGAAAAACTCACAAAGCTCGGATTTTACAAGCTTACGTGCTGCCCGCGGCGCACGACATGCGCCGGTAATGAGTGCCTGACAACGATCGCCAGCAACGAGGAGAGGAGCGCCTTTATATTTATGCACCGCGGCGCTTTGCGCTTGCTAAAAGCGAATGCTGCCGATTTGTAGACCGATCGAGGCGACAGGCAAGTGTCTTATTTTGCCGGCTGTTTATTGGCTTTGTTGGATTGAATTTAGCAGGGGAATTGAATTTAGTTAAGGGAGAAAAAAGTTAGGAGCTCGCGGCTCGCATGTTGCGAGCGAAAGTTTGAACTTTTCATGCAATCGTGAGTGAGGAATGTTTTTCAGGCGTAATTTTTTAAATGGATATCGTGTAATTTAATATTGCTGTTTAAATGCAGGTAAATTAAATGCACAGTTGAAAATTATGTGACACTGTGTGGGAAACCCTTATTTACTTTTTGCGCAATAGAAAAGTTTCCTAAAACTTATTAATTAAAGTGATTTATTTACTTTCAAGATAAATAAATTTTTCTGAAAAGAGTACACATGTTACGTTGCATATATTTTAATAAATCAATAATCATCAGAAATCAATTTTGGAGCTACTTGACAGAGAAAGTAAACATTATCGATCTAAAAGTATTTAAGTTGAGGTGCTTCAAAATGGATTGAGATTCAATTCAAAGTAGCCGTTGCTGCATTTAACAAGGTATATATCTAGCGAAATTATTTTTCATCTAAGATAAGTTTGTAAGTAAGGGGTACTTTAGGTCAAATTCTGCGCGTAGTTCAAGATCCAGCTTAAGTCTTGTATTAACTCCCTACAAGTCTGGTAATTACTTTCCGTAAAAAACTTCTTTCTCATAACGTTTCGCGGCTTTACATTAGCAAGCATTTGTTCTAGTTTTTATGTTCAGCAATAAAAATAAGTCTGCCTTACGCTAGACTTGTTTTCAGGTCAGAGTTTAAGTTTTCTTCACGTTCTTAATTCCAGTATTAGCGTCGGCAATTAATTTTTTTAATTAGATACTTTAGCAATTTAATTTTCATGCGGCCTTCATTTTTTAATAAAAGACGTACTGCCTCAGCATTTTAAAATCTATTTAGCTTTAACGTAATCACTATACGTCATCGTAACTCGCGCAGCCATAGCAACAAATTTTTGCGCGGCTAAAACTTGGCGGTACACAAGCAACGCGAAGCATTAGTAAAAGCACTTAATTTACATGCTGGCATAAAGCTTGCTAGTTCACATGATATGCGTAACAGCGTTGCAGTCCGTTGTAATAATCGTAGGGCAGTCTAAAATACATACGACCGAAAATGGCATAGTAAATGATAAAAGCCAATAGTCGACGAATTGTATTCCAGAATAGCTCGAAGCATCGTTTGTAAATACTTCTCTTGAAAAGCAATGTATTAAATTACTTTGCAAATAAGTTTATTTTAAGTCCCTTGATAAATTATCTGTCTGAAAATTCAATTTTATTTCTTTTTGCGTATAAAGAAGTATATCGGTGCTTGCTGAAGATTGATAAATAAGCGAAAGTTCTTTTAAACCAATATATTGGGAATCTCTAGTAAAAGAACTTACAAATAATAGGAAAAAGCAAGTACTTCTAATTCGCTCTTTTCGAAACACATAATTAATAAATACTTATTACGAGCTCCGCTCTACGACTACCAAAAGTTAAATTGCAGTTAAAATAGGGGCTCCACGATTCATTTAGGTTCTGAGCCTAGCTTATCTACGTCGCAAATACACGTCAGGCAGAGCGCACTCAAGGGGGTTAATCTCCGTGCGAGCATCCGCGGAGTATCCTGCAACGCTTGGATGGGCCCTCTTTAACTTGCCTCCCCCTTCCCACCCACTTTCTTTCTCTCTTTTCGCTGCCAATAATCAGGGATTTCAGTCGGGATCGCGCGCATTTTTAGCATTAGCTTTAAAAAACCCGCTTTTCCAATTTCCCATTTTCGGTAAGGCTTCGCCCGTCTGACCGATTAACTATTGCCGCATCCTGGCTCTGTAATGAGCTAACAACGTCCCCATTTGGATTTCCGCTGGCTGCGTATGTGGATCGAGATGGCCGCTACGCGATAAGAGGAAATTGGAGGGAAAGGATCGGACGAAATGCGAGGGTAGCCGAAAAATATCCAGGAGGCAAGCGACGCTTTTCGATTGCCAGACATGCATGCTAAAAGACCCCATGTCAGATATTTAAGTAGCTAAAGATTGTAATTATATTTTTATATTCATAGTTTCAGTGCTAATAATTTTGAAATTAAATCTTTCAATAGTATCACTTGATGAAATTACTGTACTTGAACAGGTTAATATTTGATTTTTAACAAGTGAAAGTCTCGAAACTCAAAGTTATGAAACAAAAGAAGGACTTTCTTAGTAATTAATTAGCAAACTCTTCAATTCATCCAAAGCTATACTAATTTAAAACCGCTGCCAAGTCATTGGCAATTAGCTTCCTCCTAACTAATTTATTGTTCCATTATTATCTCGTTTGTATTATTATTTTATTTTAATATGCCCATTTTAGAATTTAATGAACAGCTAACAAAATTTAAATATAAATTTTGTTATTGGAATATTTAAAGTCCTAGAAAACAGAATTTTTGAAATTCCATGTACAAAGCTTGATTTCGCGCAAGCTTGAATAAAAATGCATGCGCTAAATTAAGCCATATGAAAATATTAGCCAAAGAAAAGTAATTCTTTTTATTTTATTTGAAATATATTGCTAAAACTAATGTAAAAAATCATTGTATTGTATTGTATTGTAATTTATTGTATAAAGAATACAAAGATGGACAGCAGGCGATACGCTGTCCATGAAAGGTTTAGTCAGTTTTAACAGTCAAATTTTCGTATTATACATATGTGTCATGTAAGTCAGTTTGTAGGGTAGTTTTTACAATACATTAGTATAATGATCAGTCTAATTCTGTGAAGTGTGTCCAAGCCAAGCCATATCGGCCATCATAATAAAATAATAATAATAACAAAAATATGACTAATGTTATATATATAATCGCAATACCATATATAATGTAAAATCGTTATAAAACAAAAACTAGTAGATGAACTTGAAAAATTCTATATAATTTTAAATTATTTACGTATTTTATCATTGAAAATTACCAATTATTCACTAAGATACAGCTATTCAAAAAATTGAAAAGAAATAAATAAAACCTTAATATCTTATGAACTAATACATTTCATAAGCAGAAAAACTATACAATTCTGAACATACATAAGATCTACCTTTTCCCAAAATTTCAAGTAATTTAAAGCCTTCTTACTTCCGTAATCGTTGCACATAGAAAACTCATTTTTTTTCAGTTTTCAGCTTTTTATTCAAAAACTAATTAACAAAATGGCTTGAAATTTTTACAGATTATAGTTCTAGAGGTTAGAGATGGCCGAATAAGATGAAGAAAGAAGAAACGACTTAAAGTTTTTAAAAATATAACCTTTTAGTCAGGGTTGCGTCGTTGTTTGCAAACTGCAAAGCGATTTTTCTCTTTCAAATGTATTCAGAAAGCAATTTTACTCATCGAAGAAGAGTAATATATATTGAATTCAAAGAGTACCTAACATCAAATAAGTGTTATTTTGAATTGTCAACTGCATTTCGTTTATCGAGTTATCAAAAACGTACGCATAGTGATTTTTATATAGTGTTTATATTGAAGAGATGAGCTTTGATGTTGCAAAGGATAATAATTATATACTTGACTATTCATAAATTGATTTCAGTGCTTTCGTTTGTTTAATTTTTATTACTAAGGTCTAAGGTGATAAGATTTCAATTCTTGTTTAAGTTTAATTTGTTAATATACTAATTATTGTATATTTGACTATTTATTAATTGATTTTAGTGCTTTCGTTTGTTTAATTTTTATTACTAAAGTGATAAGACTTCAATTCTTTTTTGTTTAATTTGATAATATACTAATTATACACTTGACTATTTATAAATTGATTTTAATACTTTCGTTTGTTTAATTTTTATTAGACATTTAACATTGGCAAGGTTTTAAAGCGATAAGGGATTACAATAAACCATACTTGTCTTTATTTTATACTTTCTTAGATAATAATTAAACACAGATCATTGAAACTATTAAAACTTGAGCTTAATGCCATTATTTGAGGTTCTAAATACAGAATACTTTTTTATCACCCTTGATAAATACAATTAACAAGGGTACGAAACGAAACTTTAATAACTTCCTTTTTGACGCCGATGCATTATTAAATGACAAGTCTCGCACATGAATACCGGCGATTCAAGCTGGCGTAAAAAAGTTAATATTAAAATTGCCGCGAGATCCAGTGCTTTCAACTTTCTTTCAAAGCTCATAAATAATTTTGCATGAATGATGAGCAGCATCGAAATTTGCATTACGACTACCAATATGTAAATTTATGTAAACGCAAAAAGTCGTAGGTAGCAACAAACTTTTATATACTTTCGAATTATGCAACACGCGGCATTTTGATCCAAAAATGCCAGTACCGGACGACTCGATAATCCAGTTTGAAGAGCAGAAGGAAGGGCTAAAAAGGTAACCTGCCAAAAGCACGATCGTCGCTTTGTGTGCTCGCAATCGGCATACGCGAGTCACCAAGGCTCGATAAACTTGTTGAGGAAGCCAGCAGTAGCAGCAGCAGCAGCAGAGTTTCTTTTCAGCGGCAAGGGTTCGCGCGAGCGACCCATAGAATCGCCGATGTCGCAGAGACACACGCGGTATACGGCGGAAGATAAAGCACCGTCTGCTCTCGTTCATGGAAATCGCGTGCAAGCCGAAATCTAAATATTTATGTTGCCGATACGTGCGCACTTGCTGAGCTGTCTCTGCGCGGAGCAACAGTACGGAGGATGCTTCTATATCCACTTGGATTCGGCTATGGATACGAATGAGCATGCGGATATATTTAGGCAATGTCTCTTTGTATAAAGTCACGGGAGATAGGCAGATAGATAGGACGAATGGAGGTTTATTTGCATATTCGCGTACAAAATAAATACTGCACATAGCACAGTTCTATTACGTCAGCGATATATATTATTATTATCGTTGGCTAATGTAATATTTATAATGCTATAAAAATATTACAGTGAGTCAGTCTTACAGAATAAACCATTTCACAGAGAGAGCAGGCAATTGAACTAACGTGGAAGGACATTCCTGACTTCTAGGATGTTTCAACGTATAATATTGAGACCGCGTTAAATTTAAACGTTTATCTTCGTACAATGTTCAGTCGATGTCTGAATTTAACTAGATTGAAATTCTTGCGTTGATACAATTGTTGAAAATCACTCTCATCTAAATTGACAATTTAGCTTGCAAAAGAATCATTTAAAGAGAATTCCAAAAGTCATATGGCTCCGTGCTTTCAGGGACGCTGTTACGCCTCCCTTAGATTTTCCGGGTTACTCAGCTCCACTGCGGTGGAGAAGGTTATCTCGGGAGAGAGAGAAAACGCGCAATAAAATTCGAGTGTATATTTTCCTCTAGACGCGCGACTTTACCCGCAGTCAGCCGACACCTTGGATTACTGGGGATTTGCAAATGCAAGGGGCTTCCAACAAACCGTATTGTATAGATAAGATTTTGCGCGTTCTTCTACAATCCTTTTTTCTATGACGCCATTAACTCTTGTTAATTTAACGTTTTGCCACTGAAACTCATTACCACTGAGATAAAGTTTTCAATAAAAATTCATATAAATTTTAAGATGAATTACTAATATACTTTCCGTCACCGCGAAAAAATTTCTCTTTTATTAAATTTTTGTATACAGTCTAGTAAAATTTCAAATTATATAATTTTTATATACTGTGCATAAAATTACAATTTTTAAAATCGTTTTCTTTTTCCCCAAAATTATAAGTTCTGTCGATTTCCTGCATAAGACAAGTTTGTCCCTCGTTTGATAAAAATGTAGTAATTTTTTGGTAATTTTTCTCAGCAAACAAAATGCATAAAATTAATGTTTATTAACTTAGCAAGTGATCAGGG
This sequence comes from Ormyrus labotus, assembly GCA_035582975.1. NCBI lineage: Eukaryota > Metazoa > Arthropoda > Insecta > Hymenoptera > Ormyridae > Ormyrus > Ormyrus labotus. Next base: position 5,224,404 of record JAWWEO010000036.1, read on the forward strand.
TTATTTAATTAATCTTTAAAATACTAAAACTAACATTAGCAACTATTAAGGTAGCTCTATAGTTTTTTTATTTATCCAAAACCATGTTAAAAATTAGTTAAAAATACTCATTAGAACTTACAGAATATACTGAATAAAATTTGAGGTGAGTTACCGT
>JAWWEO010000036.1:5224660-5258110 GCA_035582975.1 Ormyrus labotus
CGTGCGAGAAGAGGGCGCCGGCGAGCCCGTCATCGATCGGCGATCGAGGCGCGGAAGGGCGAGCGCGCCGCCAGTGTCACTTGAGCATCGATTGAGAGAGGGTGTCTAATTAGTGTTGCGTAAGCATCGATAGAGAGAGGGTGTTCAATTAGAACAGTGTCACTTGAGCATCGATTGAGAGAGGGTGTCTAATTAGTGTTAAGTCAGCATCGATAGAGAGAGGGTGTCTAATTAGTCTTACTCCGTTATCGTTAGAGAGAGAGGGTGTCTAATTAATAGAGAAAGTGTTCAATTGGAGTATTCAAGCAGTTTCCCAGTCGTGCGGACTGTCGGGTATAGAGTTTGCGTGAAATCGCGATAAAAGCAGAGACTGTGCGAGTGCAGTGCGAGAAATTGCCAGCCACCATCGCATCTGGAGTACGAGAGGAAGCTACAACGAGACCGTGGAAGGAAGTCCAGAGGCCAAAGAGGAACCTTCGTCGAGAGGCCGAGAGAGAGAGAGGCCGGAAGGAGTTGTAGAGGCATTGTAAAGTAAGTGGTAGCCAGCGGGTTCGCGTAAAGTTTCGTCGCGTGTCGTTGTCGCGAGAAGCCGCGGAGAAGCCGTGCGAGAAGCGGCCAGCGTGCGCAAAACGTACTAGCGAATCGGGGAGAAAGTAGAGGCCGAACGGATCCGTGCGCGAAGAAGCCGGTAACCGTGCGGAGAAGCCGAGTGGGTAGAAAGAGAAGGGAAGAATAGGCTCGCGGTTAAAACTCAGGTTGATTCCCGTACCTGAGCGACTCAGCGGAACTCCCTTTTGGAGTAGAAATCGAGATTAGAGCGGGACAAAGAGCGAGAATAAAAATTGTTTGTATGCGTGGTCGGGAAAGCGAAAGATTGTAGTAGAGTAAGTGTTAATAAAAAGTGAATTTGTGAAAAGAAAAGATTTTTGTGTGAATTTATTTATTGATTTAGTAGTGTATAAATCACCACGTTACAATTCATATTTATTTCAATATTTATTCTTCCTTTTACTTTGTCAATACAAAATTCTGATAAAATTAATGAATATACGCTAAAAATTAAATTACTTTGTTTAATGATCATAGTAATAAAATTATCTGTATTTATCAATGTAAAAAAAAAAGATTTATCAGAAATAATAAAAAGTTTCGAATTAGCGGTATTAAGAAAATTTACAAAAGCATTTGCGTAGAGCAAAAGGAAAGAACTCATTTCGCAGGTCAAAGTCAGCGGAGGAGAAAAAGCCCAACGGGTAGCCCAAGGCAGACTCGTCTCAGCGGGATGTTTGACGTAGCTGCCTGAACGGCGTCTTCGCGTTCGCGCAGCCATATCCACGTATATAAGGAAAGGGTGTTGTTCCGCACTAATTCAAAACTACATATTTAATCCTAGGCAAAGTCTCGAGCTCGAGCCGAGAGTACAAAGGGCCGGAGGAAGAGAGAAAAAGAGAGAGAGAGAGGGAGAAGTTTGGTCCGGCAGGAGTTGACGCCGCGAGGGACTCGTCGGCTCTCTCGCAAATGCATCTCGGCTGCAACCCTCGCGAGCTGCGACTGTCTGGGCGCGCATTACCAAATGGAAAACCGCTGAAAGACACGAAAGGGAGGGAAAGTGAAAAACTAGAGAGAGAGAGAGAGAGAAAGAGCACCGGCCCTGATGCTTTTCGAAATTGCTCTTTTTGGATTACCAGGAAAAAGGAGTAATGAAATTTTTTAGGGATTAAATGCTTCGCGGAGATTCGATTTCTTTTATTGGAATTATTTGTATTACTTGTTGTTATGCAGAAATCTTACTTAAAAAGTTAATTAAATTCTTTGATGAGTGTAATGAATTTTATAAGGCGAACAATTTAATTAAATTGATTACAGAGTGCGTGTAATTAAACTTAAAAGAGGAGGAAAAGTTTTGCGAACGAAAAGAATTTTAATTTGTTAAATGAAATATTTACAATATACGTGTATGATTGAATTGACTGACTTAATTATTAAGTTCGAAAATTGAATTATATATATAATTTTAAAGAGAACTTGAGGCAACATTAGTATTTAGTTATTTAGTATGTTACTTTATAAATTTTCGCATGCCAGATCGACGAATCGGTAATTTATTTACCTCTCGCGGATTAATGTTTATGCAGTATATATCAACATGTACGTATGTAATATGTATAATATATTCTGGTCTTATATAAATAAAGTAAAAGTCAACCATTGTCATAAACATACATTTACAAGCAGTGTATGAATTAGTTGAAAGATTTATTTTTGGTCATTTAATTTAAAATTTAACAAGAACATTGAAAGTGTTATTTTTTTTTTATCCCTTAGATAACATAAATTATTATACTCGAGAGTACGAACCCACCGGAAATAAAGTTTCTATTACAATATCCTAATGCTTTAGGGAGCAGTTCCATTCGATGATTGAAAAAGGCAGTTTAGCGAGAAAAGGTAGGCAGAAAATAGTGCCAAACCGGGGAAGCCATAATAAAAGTTTCGTCTAGGCGAAGGCGCTTTGTAACGGGGCCTCGGCATCTCTTTGAAAAGCGTACCCCCAAAGAGAGATGCAGCAGCCCGATGTCTGCGCCGAAATCCTTCAATAAGTGCGTGCGCGACTGCCGTCTGCCGGTTCGATATCCAAGTGCGCGCACTCGCCGCGGCGTGCAGTGCGCGTATAAATGCGCTCGAGGGGTCCGCTCGTTTCAGAGGAACCGCTCGTGCGACCCCTTCGTGAGCGCGCGCCGCCGTTAAAAAGCTGCGGAGGTTGCTTCTTTTCTTGCCTGCTCTTGATACTTGACCTTACATGAAAGGCGGTCTGCACAAACGAGAAGCGAAAATCAATAGGCTCGCCCTTAAAGATGGATCAGAGGGAAAATTAAGGCTTTGTCAGCGGCGCTTGGTGTATTCAGCAAGGTGGGTATTTTTTTTTAGTCTGAAAATATTGAAAATTTAGTTTATTAAACTATTGCTGTTAAAGGCAATATTAGCGTTTGTTTGCACGTTGAGGTTTATTAATTATTATAATCTATTTTAAGTTATTGCAGGAGGAAATATTATTCTATTCAACCGTTAATCAAATTTTCGCAGCTGAATACACGTTATGTAGAAACTATTCTATTATTTAATATTGTATAATAGCTTTGTGAATCTAATATTAAATCGTTAAAATATTTATTAATTATACCATTATAACTTCTAACAAATATTGAAATACTCTATGATATTGTTAAACGTAGAATAAAATGATGAAAATGGATGCGCAACCATTTCAAAACTCATCTATTCATAAAAAGCATAATGTCAATTTTTTTTTTAAGTCTGCGTTTTGCGCATATGCCGATTGCTTATGAAATTACTGACACAACAATATTTCTCAGTGACATTTTTTGTTCATGTGACTCGAGTATTGTTCAGTAAATTCTACTCAGCGAAATAATACTGATCAACTATTACCTCAAACATTCTGCGTTATTAATTTACATTTTACAATGTTAAAGTAAAATCACAGAATTTCAATACGGAATTAGAGAAAATGTTTCGCCTAATTACTTTCTTCTGTATACGATATAAAATCCAATAACTGCTGACCTATCAAGAATCCGGAAAAACGAGACAAAGGAGTTGACTGCCCTTCGAAAAATCAAACAAAATCTACGTGACGTTCCATCGAGCACAACATTGCTCGGCACTACCCCCGATGACCGTACATATACGAAGCTAATTCAAACTGACAGCGATAGACGAATCACGAGTACGACCCTTTTCCAGACTTAAATCAAAGAGCTTTCAAATGTGGACTCGAAAAAGGAAAAGAAATTAGGAAAATGGAAGGACAATGACAACTTTAGAAAGTGGATTCGACATTGATCACTTTAAAAAACAAAAAGGAAATCTTTTATTTGGGAAAACTTCGGCTCTGATTGTTTTGAGAAAAAGGTTTTTTTATTAAAGTAGTTTGTTTGTTTAACGCTATTTGCCCTTCGTAACTTTGTTAATCTGAATTATGCAGAGACTAATGCTTAATTTTATCGATATACTTGCACAATTAATAAGCCTCACTTAAAATCCTAGAAAAGTTATACGAAACCCTGAGTATATATCAGGATACAAATAATGTAAATATTCTTTATCCTGTACACGATACTAATAGTACTTTTTTATCTGATAAACTAATTGTATTAATTATTTTAGTCACTGGATACCAATATCCTCAAGTCGAAACGTAAGTAATTGATTTTTTATAGTCGGTATTTTGTTTCGGTAAACATGCACCGTTATCGCGCTTGAAAAAATATTGATGATATACAATTTTTCTTGCAGCATCAAGTAGACGGCCTGTCGTAAAGCTACAAGTACTCGGGGCATAAATAAATTTCCAAAAGAAATAATAGAATCTCGATAAATACGAAGTATAAAAGCCCCGTAATAAATAAAAGTCGTTCATCGGCGAGGGAATAATCGAAGCCAGAGTAAACCAACTCGGACGCAAGAATCAATAGCAGGTTAAATCTCGGATTCAAATACATTGAAGTCGCGGGGCAAAGGCAGGGAGATAAGGGAAAATGAGAGAGAAAGGAAGTGATGCGCAATCAAGTTGCGTATAAAGGGCCAAAGCAGTAGGTTATAGGTTGCGAGGCGGCAGCAGCTCAGCGCCGGCCGAGAGAGAGAGCGAGAGATTACCCAGGCATTAGAAATAGATGGGCAAGCTACGTAGATCCCCTTTGGATCTCCCGGGGGATTAGAAAGGATTACGCCTCGGATTAGGAGACCGATTCGGCGATTCCGGGCGTCGATTGAGATTTAACGGCGGTGACGTCTTCCTCGCGAGCGTCGCCACACTCGACCGGTCCGGGCTACGCTCGAGACGCCGCGCTGCCTTTTTTGCCATGCTGATCGAGTCGAGAGGAAGAGACTGAAGTTTGTCGCCGGCAAAGGGTTGTAGCTCTCGTCTTAAGCTTGTTTCCCTTGTACCTGCTTTTTCGGCCGGCCGAGATATACGGGCTATTAAACGGACCCTGAGCTATTAGGCGCACCAAATCCGTACGGGTAGGGTAATTGTTAAAGAAACGTTTCGGTAAATTCTGATATCATGCTGGTAATTTGAGATTTAAATTTAAAGACGTAATTGAATATTAATTTCATTAGTTTGGCTATTTGAAGATAATTTAATAATTGGAAGCGTTTCAATTTAAAAATACTCTAAATCTTAGTTTTAGTAAATAGCCTGATTAATTAAATAATAATTAAGGGTTCCATTTTTGTAAACTTTTATATTTTAAAGTCTTTATTTATACGATGCTTAAATTCAATTCCTATTTTTTAAGGAATTGTATTTCAATTTATTCAGAAGACAACTTCGTAATTAGTTTTTGGTAAGGTAATGTGAACATAATTTTCATAAAAGCGTAGATAGTAAGTTCATTTGCAAATAAATTGAACTATATTCGGCGAAATAAATCTTTAGGTTATTAATTTCCATATATCTAGAATGCAGCAGAAGTAATTATTCATAGTAGCTACACACAGCTCTACTCCAGAAGCAGTCAGTAAATCAACGGGCCAGCAAATTCTGATGATTTTATAGAGCAGATAAGACGAGACTACCGCACAATTTAGCTTATCCGCAACTATCAATTATTGTTAAATGACGCTCTTACTTTCTGCATTTAATATTCTTGAAAAATGATCGATGGCCTAAAAACGTTGATTTATTAGATGGAAAAGAATATATCGTCTGATAACGTTTGAACAAATATTATCTTCACAATCTTATTAATTAGTTTATATTCTTAATGAAGAATCATCACTAGATAATTAATTATGTTAAACTAATAAAATTATTGAAGAAACTGTATTTAATAACTAATTTTATAAATAAGTGATATAAACCGTATTTTGTCAGACGCGGCCACTTTTATGATTAACTTTGAAAAAGTTCCTATTGTTTGTAAAAAAAATAATAATAACTTTCTTTTACGTTAACATGTCAATTGTGCAAAATGGTTTTATTCTTTGAAATGCTAAATTTTCTTAAGTACGATTTAAAAAAAAAACAAATTTACCTCCAACGTTCATTCAATTCCCAAGAAAACTTTTTTTATAAAAAAAAAAAAGTAACATTTCCCTTAACTAAGTTTAACCCTGCCTAAAAAGCGTCTAATTTCCATAATGGCACGCGTATCCAAACACGAACTTTTTCACTGCAATGCTCTCCCTCCGAGAATGATTATCATTCTAATAGCCTACCCTCGAGGGGGCGGACTCTCCGATAACGCTCTTTCTGCAAGATCGTATTTCCCGGCCGTAGGTCGGCGTAAAAGTACGTGCGTATCGAGTAGATAAAAAGGAGCAAGGCACACGAGAGAGCCCGACGAGATGACCACTTTTGTTTCATAACGGCAGCCAAGCTCGGCTGAAACCTGTCGCCGGCCAAAGCTCGTAATGACGCCGGCAAACAGGGCTTAGCGGCTAAGACGTCGTCCCTATTTATTTCTCCTTCCCCTCACGCATCGGATAGCGGTAATCATCGGACAGGAGTTAGGCGGGGTAACCGTCGAGAGAGAGAGAGAGAGGAGACTCTACGTGTTCGTGTGTGTGCGAGCGCCTCTAATCCGAAGCCCATATATATAGGCGAGCGTCTAGATAAAGCTGAGGGGTGGTGGAAAATCTCGGCGCTTCTTTTCTTTCTCGATATTCGCCCCGACTGGCGTCGGACCCCATTGTCGTCCCTCCGCGTCTTCTTTTCACAATAAGAGCATTTTGAGATGGCTTTTCAGCGCTCTCTCTCTCTCTCTCTTCTTTTGCTGACTTCCGGCTAAGGTAGGGCGATTGCGCCAGGGGTAACGACTACCGTAATGATGTTCATTAAACGGGGGATGAATGACAGTCGCGTGCCGCGCCGATTTTTTTAAGACGCACAATGGCCCCGTCTCCCGGTCCCGCTGCCTTGATGTGAAATCTTAAAGCTTTTCACTGTTTGGCAGATTATTTAAGCGACCGTAGAGATACTGCTGCAAGGCGTAATTTATCTGTACGTAGGGAGGGTCTCCTACAAAGGGCATATCCTATGATAATAAAAAGTTAAATAATATTCGGATAAATTTTCAGGAAAAATAAAAATACGTCTAGAAACGAAAAAAATTTTTTTTTTCATTTTTCTACTATTACTTTGAAGATATCTTTCAAGCAATAAAGTTCTAATTAAACTCTTAAGAAAACTTACGCCAAAAATGCTCCGAATTAAATGAACTAAATTGTCACAAATTTGATATCAAATAAATTAAAAAATCAAAGAAATAAAAGTTCAAATAATACTATTGATTACATTTGCTATACTATATGCGAATAGCTTATGAAAATAGAAATCATCATTTGTTCTACTTTTAAGCTTAAATTAAACCAGTTTTAAATTTAGACAGACCAATTTAATCTCTATATTTATATTTGTCTTAATTACTTCTTTTTATAATTCCTATAATAAAATTTAAAGAAAGGAACCAACAAGCCAAAAATGTTTTTAATTTATTTAAAACTTAATTTTCGCTTGAAAAATTGAACGTCTTTTTAAATAAACGTAGAATAAATTTAATGGCATCTGAATTCCAAACTCATTAAACGTGACTTCGGCTAATTAATCAAGCGGTCACTTAATAAAATGAATTCGCCGTATAATTAAGCCGGCAGAAAGACTTTCCAGAGTGCATCTTCAACTTGATCAAATTGACTAGGCGGCCAGCAGCCATAGAACGAGGAAAGCCGAGCAAAATAAAAACATCTTTTAATAATGTAAAGAGATCGTAGCTCCTTAAAGAAATATTCGGAATAAACTTGCTGCTCTCTCCATCCCGGGACTTTTTTGCCCTTCCCATCGGCGACGAGAGCTGCAGCGTAAGACGGAGCAAGTCGAAGTTCGCGGAACTGCAGTCTTCCGGGTCGTTGGCCGTCAAGACGCGGAAGGTAGTCCTCCCCCTCTCGCTTCTTATATTTGTCTGTCTACAGCCCTCCCTTCTTTTCTCGTTCGAGTAGTTCGCCACGGCCGCATTTGCAACTTCCCGAGTAAATCAATTTTTCGCGTCCGCCAAATCGGATTCGTCTTACCGGCTGCTCGAGCGAAAGGAAGAGTTCGAGAAAGAGCGCGCGCGGCGAGGGAAGAAAGTAAGGTCCGAAAAAAGGACGCGTTAGCGGAGAAAGGGAGGGAGGGAGGCGACCGTCCGATCGAGCGTCTCTTTCGATTGCACGATCCCCCCAAGTGCAGTCGTTCGCGACTGAATGGCTGGACGTATTGGGGGACTCAATTGAGTAAGATTTGGATCGCTTCGTACACAGAGTGTCGTCGTAGCGGCGCGCACTCGTGTCATTCGCCGGGGTTCCGCGTTTAATATACTTTCGGACGGACCGAGTCGATGAAACATTTTTGTCATTCGGAATCCATTTTCCGAACTAAACTTCCTCTTTTTCTCCCCGGATCCTTTACTCGGACTTTTTTTATCTGAATTCTTTTCAAGCGCGCGGCCGAGATTCTCCTGAAAAATGGATTTTATTCCCCGCAAAATGCAAAGAATCTCCAAAGTCGGATGAGAGTGGATTTACGCTCGTAAGTTCACTCGAGGAATACACGCTAGAAGAGTGTCGAACAGTAATACCGCTAAAAAACAATGTATTTGCGTGCAGTTCCTGTTCTTCAGATAAGGGTGGCGGGAAAATTCTTTTTAATAAAATGTCGGTAGTAAGAACTGTTAAAAGTGAATTTATAAACATTAATTATAATTTAGAAACTTTCATAATTCACGTCAATTTCACAAAAAAAAAAAAAAACAGCGGAGAAAACAGCCAACGCGATTTCCCTTTTGAACAAATGCACCATCCATAATAAAGCCGTAAGACACCCGGGGCAGCATTTCCATTCCCGCTGAAATCGAGTTGTTCTCCAGCTCCTTTATCAGTCCGCTAAATTTTTCCTCCCCTAAAAAAGACGCCCTCGCGCGGCGTCGTAAATAAAAATTTGCCCCTCCCCCCCTCCCGTTGGCCGAGATAAAGCAGCGTGTTTCAGCGGCGTATCTCCGCGAATCACAATAGTTTGTAACGCCGGACAGCTCTCTCTCTCTCTCTCTCCTCGCCACTGCGGAGGGAAAAAAGGTGGTAAAAGCTATGGCCCGCGCTGCAGTTAACCCCGATCCTTGTCTCGCGCGAAGGACGACGCAAACAGACAAGGCTGCTTGCTTGCTTGCTCGCTTTCTCTCGCCGCCGCCGCCGCCGCCGTCTGGAAAGTTAAGCGCAATTTTACGACGAGACACATAAGCGCGGACCTCGTAGCGCCCCGAATCGCGATACGATTGTCTACCGCCCGGCCGAAAGAACGCATTGGCGCGCGAATCGCCACAGTCATTTTCGCAAATCTCGCACTTGTCCGCACGAGGCACTAAGACTGGCGAAACGAGCGGCCCTGATTGCGGTGCGCCGCTCTCCCCGACTTATTGCCCGCAAGCCGCCCAACGACAAACAGTAAGCTCGAATTTAATTTCTAGAGCTTTCGTAAAGCGAATTACCTACCCGGTCGTTCGGCCGAGTGCTTCGGTAAGAAGTTGCCGGCAGGTATGGATCACGGAGATATTCTCGGAGCTCTTTGAGTCATGCATGAAAGTTTATTCGAGAACGGCTCTTTGTTCACTCCCGGTTCCAGTGCCCGCGAATTTTCAGCTTTTAATTTTTCCGCAAGTGTCCTAAAATTGTGACATTTAATTTAATGAACGTTTCGAATGAAAAAAGGGAGTGGACTTTCATCTTTTGAATAAAATATAATCCATCGAATGAAATTGAAAAGCTTTAAGGTTTCCTCAAAAATTTAATACTGAAACTATTATTCCATTTTAATCCCGAGCCGGTAAAATTATTACGGAGGGTAATTAGAAAGACGGGGCGGCGAGCGCGCAGAAATCTAAAATAAACCACTCAAAAGCAAATAAAAGGAGAAAGCGGGAAAAAACAACATGCCCGCAGATTCATAAAGCCGGAAGGAAGGTAAAGCTTGAAAGGGTGAAAAAGATAGCACCGAGGCGGATCGTTAATGAAACGCAGCCTTGATTTCTTCTTTACTTCCCTCGGAATGGGCTCTTAACGTGGCGGAAGGAACGGCCTCCATAAAAAGCGAGTCTATCCACGAGCCGCCGACGCCGTTGCACAAGCCAGAGATCACAGCAGCAGCCATTTGTCCTGTCGGCACACACCAGCTAGCCGCCCTTTTCCCATGTTTTCACCCTCGTTCGAGTTCGGCTCGCTGGCTCCGCTGTTTTTCCCTGCGCGACTCTCCCGCGCATATCGACTACCCGGGATTTAGTCTTTAGAGCTCTGCCGCTGCGGAATAAATAGGAGACGCCCGGAACGCTCTCTGATGTTTTTTAATTAAAATCGTCTAAAAATGTACGGCGGACAACAGAAAATAGCGAGAGATTCCGACGGTTTTTTAGAATATTTGTGCAATTAAATCGATATTTTTTTCATTATTTCTGACTTTTCCTGTAACTTTGGCACGTTTTTACAACGTTGTCACAAACTTGAGTTACAAAAAATAGAACGTTTGAAATGCTATGCTTAAAAAAAAAAAAAAAAAATCAGCTAATAATAACTTGATTGAACAAACATGTGGATAGCTCACTTTGCTGAAAAGTTACGCTAAAATAAAAGATAAGGGAAAAGACAAGCTTCTAAAAACTACACTGAAAATCTAAATAAATAAAGTGGCACTGATTTTTAAAAAAAAAATAAACCGAAAGAAAATAAAAAAAACATACAATTCTTGAAAAATGAAACGATCGTTGGCGGATCAATCTGCTTTTCACACAACTTTACAAAATAAAAGCCAAACTGAGCCACAACCCAAGGATCCTGTCGAAAATGTCCGCGCGGAGGCGAATGTTTCGAAGCCGGCTGAAAAATGGCCGGCAATAATTTAAGCCGCACCGATCAGGCCGAATCAAGCCAGTGGAAAGTAGAGAAAGTTCCATCGAAGCCAGCCGAAGCTTTTATTTTCCTCGCGCACCCCATCGACGTTTTTCCTCCGACTCCTTCCCCCCCGATCGTTATCGCATCCTTCTTCCCGTATCTGCCTACTCGTCGATCCCTCGTTCGGTCCTTTTCCCAGCCCGGGCTTCGGCCCTTTTACGAGCCGGCCTTTGGATTTTTATACTTCCGGGCGACGCGCGCGCGGTTTTTGCCCGCGATCAATTTCCCCTCGCGCGGCTGGACGCCTCTCTCTCTTTCTTTCTCTCGAACGCCCGTAATACATCGGTCACTTACGGGCGGAAAAGTACTCGGGCCATCGGCGCTCTCTCCTCCCGCCGGAAGATATTAGCAATAAACGCGGCGATATATCAATCGGGCAATCGCCGGATATGACCAGCGGCGAGCTCGACCTTTGCTCTCTCCTTTTACTTGGCGATTGTGAGCGGCGTCGCGACGAGGCGGGTTATACACGCGGGAGAGAACGCCCTGAATATCCCGCGCGGCTGTTCGACAAGTCTGCCCGGAGCTTTTCAAACACGCCGAGCATTGTGTCTACTGATTGTTTTCAGCGCCCGGCTGGGAATTATGACCTCGGGGACAGGGAACTTTGCCGAGCTTTAATCGAGTTCGCTTCTTTGGAGAATATCTTTCTGCGGTAGACCGAAATCTATTTCGTTTTGTGAAACGCACTTACTCTTTTACTTATTACTTATTTGCTTGCGAAATCGATGGGTTACCTTATTTCGAAATTCGAAATATTTTTAGTTTTTATTTACATTCGAAAGAGTAATGTAAAATTTACGGCGGAAGAGCTTTTTTCAAATAATTATTAATAAATATTTTCTGGTATTTTATGAATTATTATTATACTTACTCAGGTACTTTTTTAAAACATTTTCTTTTTCACGTGACCCTTTCAAAGTAACAATTTCAAAATATTCATTTATTTATCCGTAACATATAATACCTTTTTGAAAATCTCAATTTCATTTTGTTACACAAATTGCACCCCTTAATTTAGCATTTTTCAACGAAAAACTTTTGATTACAATAATCCGCAAAGACAGTCCGTGTAATAAAACTCTTATATAAAAAACTTTACGTTTTAGACGTATCTAATTATTTTCAAGGATCATAAAGCAACTTCATCGCTGCAGTAATTTAACGGCACCCGGCGGACGCAGGCTCCGAATTCCTTTTAATTAGACCGTTTAGCGGCGTTTCGAAAATAAAAGCGGGCAATGCCTCACTCATTGTCGCGGGCGAGCCGTGTCGCAAAGGAATATTGTAAAAGTTTCGGCCCCGAATGAATTCCTGGGCGCGCGAGCGCAAGCGGAATGTTATTGAAACTCCTACTTACCGGCGAAGAAATTCAGGGAACTCGCGGAAGGGCGAGGGAGGGGGGGGGGAGAGGAGAAAGCTTAAGGGTACCGGCGTCGCGTGCCGGCTTAGCATAAAGGACCCGGGTTTCCTCAACTTCCGTTGCAGCAGGCCGTGTATAACCTCAAAGTCCCCGAGCGGCCGAGAGGTGACCGTCCAACTTTCCGGCCGCGCCGCTCTGCCACATGATCGCCCAGCATCAATGCGACGAGTACAATCCGACTGCTGTATATACTTCCTTGAAGGGGGGGAGCCGTCGTTGTCGCACTGCGCACCGAGTGTATCTTTACATTTCCGCCGGTTCCGGCTTGCGTAATGTTCTCTCTCTCTCTCTCTCTCTCTCTCTCTCTCTCTCTCTCTGCCGACACACGTGTGTGATGTTTGCTCGCCGACTGTCGTATTGCGCGTGTCGGTTGCGCGATGTCGATTCCAGACGGGGGAGACACGACGCCTTTCTTCGGGGATTCTTGTATGAGCGATTTCACGCTTTATGTGGATTTAGTCGAGAAATGGGATTGGGGGAGAGCTTTTATTCACTGTTGTGCGTTTGAAAGTCAAGCTTTTATTAATTACCATAAAAATTAAGTTTATGACGTAGAAACTTTTGTTTTTTAACAATAATAATTTAATTAATCAAATTTTATTTTACTTATTGTTACAAAAATAATATTATGTATACGAGAATGTCTAAAAACTTACGTATTTATTATTTTATTTTTACAACTAGGTATCAGTCATTCGTGATATCTCTAGTTAACCTGATTAGCAAGCCGCTTATATCAGAAACTATAGGTTTGAAGGTTCATGGAAAAAATAACAAATTTTTAACAAATAATCATTCTTTAATGTTTAAAAGCGTTATAACATTTTAATGTTTGTGTTTAGTGGTTTTTCATCATTCATTTAGATTTTAACCGGTTAGACCGGATAAACAGTTTCCGTTTTTACATTTTTTCGTCACTATAATAAATATATATATTATATGTATATTTTTTAATAAAAACATTATTAAAGTTAACAATTGTATATACTTCAGTGAATATTTAAAAATACAATACGTACGTTGGGGATTCCCGGTCACGCCAGCGACAATAAATGCATATGTAAGGTACAAACAAGCTACAGTTAAAAACTTCATTTTGGAATTATTCAGAACTGATGGTGGTAACTCGTCTGCATGAGTTTATATACTGCTAATTGATGCTGATAAATATTGAGTAATTACATACAAAAGTTGTTTGTTACAATTTGTTACTATAAAAATGATAAGGGGTCTTTAAAATGAAAAACATATTATTCAAGGTTTATTACTACAGATATTAGTATATTTAAAAAACAATAATTGAAACCTATATATTTTAAAAAAGTAGAAGCAATTTGATAATTTTTTTAGTTTACCCGATGTAGTCCGCGTTAATAAATATATAATACAAGCACAATTGAAGTACAATAAGTAAAATTACTTTATTTATTTTACTAAAAATTTACAGTGCCAATCCTGCGAGGTTCACTATGTACCTGCTGACCATGGTTTACTTATAACAATAACTTCAAGGTGGTCTTACTTATTAAAGTTAACATGAAATGTAAAATTTATAATACTTCACTTATGGTATCTAATCTACTTTTTCAAGTTTCGTTTAATAATCGCAATTTAAAATGTTAGTAATTTTTAATAGACGAAATTATTGCTCTTCTCTCTCTCTCGTAAGTAAAGTTTTAAGTGATTGTCTATTATTCGATCATTATTCAGTCTATATTCGACTAGTATTCAGCCAATATATTTTAACCATTATTAAAAATTATAATCAAAATAAATTTCTCATACAAATATAACGAAAAAAAAATTTTTGAATATACACATGATACTTTACTTATTACGTATACGAATAATACGAGAATGTCTAAAAACTTCATCTTGCATAACATTTTACTGCCTTAACAGTAAAAGCAAAAAATATTTTACAATGCACTTTGTGTATTCTTTACATAAATGTAAGTGGATTTAAAAAAAAAAATTAATATTAAATATCGAGGCAGAAAGCAAAGAGTCAGTAAAAAAAAGTAACGCAAAAAATAAAAGTTTAATTAAACTCTTGTTACTGCTTTAATAAACCACTGTTCGCACGTTTGAATGCCGCGTTTTTGAAAGAGATTTTGATTAAACAATAACTTTGAGCTGGGGTTTGTTTATATTTCACATCTTGAAATTTAATAAAATCTGGCCAGCTCGTCCGCAAAAAAAAAATAGGCGAATCTTATAATCCGCCCTAAAATTCCAAACATATTACCGGCTGACCCGGTCTGCGCATCGTTACTTCCTTAATCGAAGCTAGCTCACACTTAAAGCTCACATTCTTTTTTAATGAAAGCAAAAAGCCCGGGTTCATAAAAAAAAGCCCCGTAACTTTCGATTCGCGCGGTTAATTAGAAGCTAATGAAAATCCTCTTCGAAGGCGTTAACCGGCCCCTGCCATCCGGCCAGTCTTATTAAAGAAAATTGTCAGAAGCGCGGGGCGCGGGTCAAGTTTATGTAATTTCGGTTTGGCGCTCTCCCGCGGTCATTCTCGTAATTTGCGCGTATATAATCCAGCGTTTCATTAAGCGAAAGAGCCCCGCGGCCATTGTCTCTTCCCTCCGCAGAGCCGCCCTGCCGGCGTGTTCGCGTTCGCGAGAGAGGCGCGCACGCCGGACGGTCGTTATATCGCCAGCGACTGTCCAAAACAATGTTCCCCGAGACCCCCTCCCCCCTTCCCCCCGGCAGGCGAACGTTCCGCAGGCTCGTCATGAATTTTCATTTCGCGCGGGATCCCTTTCCGAAGCCAACGATAATGACGGCCAAATTGTCACTTCTTCTTCGCGCGGCAGCCTTGTCTCGTTATCGTTTCGTTCCCGCGCCGCTAAGACCGGAAGATCCAGTAACTCCGAGATATTGCGCGAGGAGCACAAAGCATTTAGAACGAGAGAAGATTTAGGCTACGCGGGAATTTTCTAGCACCCTATTCGACGGGGGACATCAAGTACTTAAGACCGTAAGTACGTGCTGAAAAATGAATTATCGTACTGCGACAATAAGGAGCACTGCAAAGTCTTGTAATAAGTTTACTTTTAATAAGTGTCGGCTTTGAGGATGATTATTCTATATCTATACTTTTAGTAATTTTGTTTATTACCTACAATTCTTTTAAAAGTAAATGTATTTTTAAATTTGCAAAAATAAATTCTTTATTGATCCATAACTTATCAAAAGGTGTTAAATTTAATTTAGTTACGTATAAGCAAACTGCATTTTTAATTTATTATATAACCTACTTATCCAAGTGAACCTATACACCGAGGCTTAAAATAGTTCATAAGTAAACTTCGACGTACAGGTTATTAAGAATTAGCTCAATGAGATTAGAATTTCCTTGCACACTATCTATTGCATGCAAATGAACTCCGCATTCAAATAACTTTGCGTAAGTACAGTAAAGTTCTTTCAACACTTTACATTATACGATAAACCTATAATAAAGTAGTTAAACATTTTCTCATAAAATATGCAATTTTAACAATTAAGTATTCTCGGTACAAAGTTAGCCCTTTCTTGCATCCTTGCGTTTCCCATAAATTGCCTAATAAAATAGCCAAAAACAACTTGATCCGCTGACCTGTTTTTACCTTTCATAAAGCGTCCCGAAAAAAAAAAACAAAATAAAAGTAGTTAATCTTATTCAGCCGTTGAAAGCTCTTAAATTCCGGTTTGATTACATCGGATTTTCAGATAAAAAAATCACGTGTCCATTTTGTCAACGTCAATGAAAGCCATAAATTGTCAAACTTGGGAAAAAGTTATAATGTCAATCGACAGGGGATATCAGCACCACCGCCGGTGCACATCATCCAGCTCGTCATCATCTGGTGCGGCTGCTGATGCGGGGCTGCAGTGCAGCACGTGCATAGTAGGGGAGGCTGCGCGCGTTGCGGCGAGTGGAATCCGAACCAGGATTAGGTGTCGGGGGTTGCAACCCGTTGAAATACTACGGCGCCCGAACCTTCTTCATTGATGAAATGAAATTTTCGACAAATAGCCGCAGGGGATTGATGAGAATTACGAGGCCGCGCAGGCTTGATTAGGAAAAAAAAATCTGTGTAAATATTGCTGTTATCCGATAGAAATCTCCAACGAATAGACTGTTAGTTTAACTATACTCAAAGTCTTTGTAAGTTCGTGCTCCAACGTGAAGAAAAATAAAGCTTGTAATCCAAGTTACGAATATAATATGTTCGTAAAAGATACACGATCATGAATTCACGTTGTAATATCACATATAGCTTTAGTATATACATTTTCATCCAAATCGATCTTACTCTATTTAAAGCCGCAGCATGGTACACGTTAGTACTAAAATAAATAGATATCACAGTTATATTATTATTGGACATCGTATATAAGTCATGTCACGTATTAAATGTATTAATGTAACAATGATTGCGTTAAAGTAGAGTTGAAGAGATTAATTCAATGACTATAGAATTGACATAATACTGTAAATATTCTCATATTCGTTTCCAATCTAATAAATACACCCAAATACTACTGAAAGTTTAGTGTGCTGTGGGCAATAGTTACATAAATTACAAACAATTTAAACTTTGTTTGGCGTGAATCTGTGAAGCAGTTCATCCTTAAAAAACTTGACATACTTTATCTAAATATTTTTTATATTTCAATAATATTTATTGCTTAATTTTTCAAATTATTTTCCGTAGACCAAATCTTTAGTCATAAAATCGCCTTAAATACAATAAAATAATAAACAACGTGTTTTACTTTAGCGCTGTATCCAGTTCCAACGAAAAACGATACAAGAGATAATGGGAGAAAGAAAGACGAGGTGGGCTTAGGGGTAGAGAATAAAGAGACAGATAGGTGCAATTTTTGTTAAATGAGAAGGAGAGGCCTAGGGGTGGCTCAGGAAGAAGTGCAACGCGTGCAAACTTGGGGTGACGCTTCTCCGTCCACGAGAGCACATATATACACAGCGGTAATGCCCGATGATATAAGCGCCTCGAGGCTCCCAGAGGCGAGCGGTGCCGTCCACCCCCTCGCCACTTTTTGGGGGTGAACACCCCCACGAGTCCCTCTGTCTATAGACATGTGTATTATCCCGGCGGATAGCCTGTGCGCTCCTGGTTCTCTCTCTCTCTCTTTCTCCCTGTCTGCAGCCTGTGGGAATAATCGTATATCGGGCTCATCTTTAAAGAGAATCGCGGAAAGCTCCTTGAGACGTGATCTGCATCCGACAATAATAGCCGCAATAATAGAGCGTGAGGGAGAGACGCCGTGGACCAAAGCTCCCCTCCATCTAGACCTGCATATTGGTGAATTTTACTGAGGTAGATATGAAAGCGGACATATGATGTTTTATGGGGCAGTATAAGATTTATTCAAATTTAATGCCACTGCCCCGTTGCAATAAGTATTAAAAGGATCGCTCGATCTAATAGTTTCGTGGACTCCAATATTTTACGAGATCGATTTTGGTATCGTCTTTGAATAATTTTTCGATGGTAATATCATCAAATATTCAGGATAATTTAATTTTTAACAATGCAAGGTCGAAACATAAAAATTAATTGATTCAAACTTGAACAAAAAAGGAACAATATACATTTCTTTGAATGCATTATGTTTTCAAACTATAAATGACAAAAGTTTAAAACCACCCAAGTAGTGACGTTTTCGCTTCTTTTTATTTCTATTAAGAATTACTACTTAAAATCTGTATTACTGATAATAAACGATGTAGATTTGCTCATTTACCTTCTTGAGTATCGAAATACATTAAACTTTACGTTAATATTATATTAATTAATATTATATTATTTCTAGTTTTGAACTAGCAGTATAACTGAAGTTGCATTCATTTAAATAACATGGTATCAAATTAGGTAGAATAGCATATTATCAAATATGTTACACTGCAGTTACGAATATCAGAATATATCACTCGTGTTTGAATCAATATTAAACATCGAGAGTAGATCTATTACCCTCCATTATCGGTAATGTAATTATCGATACGAATAATCGGATGTTTAATCGTTTGGTTTTTCAATCAACCAGAAACAAGCAAGAAAATAAATAAACAATTTCTCTTCCCTCGGCTTTTTCCCTCTGCAATAAAATGTTCGATCTGAAAACAAGAGATTTAAAGAGTAGCGCAAAGAAACGAAAGAATCAAGAGCGATTCAATGCCGAATGCACTTAGATAACGAACATCGAGATGAAAATAATTCAAACGAACGTTACCCTGCCCAGTTCCAAGGAAATAAAGCTGCATCGAATCTTCCAACGACGGAACTCAATCGGCTCCCCTCTGCATTTTCTCGAAGCGGGCCTCTAAAGATCCTTAACGCACTCGTAAATAACCTCCGGAGTGGACTGCGCTCGCAGCGAAGAAGTAAAATCGAGAAAGAAAAAAAATTGGAAAAACGCTACGCTATCAATGAACGGGGCCGTAGCCGTTATATTCCTTAGGGCTGCAAAAATATTCCGCATAAATCCAGGCCGAGCGATGTAGGTAGCACCGACGCAGCACAATGCGAGAGGGAGAGAGAGAGCTTTTGAAAAAAGTAGCGTATTTCTTGGGAGCAGCTCTTATCTCCATACTCGGCTCGCGGCCCTGGGCATCCGCGGTATTATCGATATTTTATTCGTATTTACCCTACATTGGCTGCCTTAGAGCCTCCTTTTTCTCGGCGGCTTGCACACTTTGCCAGGGCGCATGTTGAGCAAAGCTCGGCAGATCCAGGAGACTCTCTCTCCTGTGTGTCGGCGTCTTTGCCCGAGTGAGGGAAGGGAGCCGGTGGTTGCTTTGATGCATTCGCTCGTTTCCATGCCTTATTTAACTTGCAAGCCGTCTTTTTATTTCCACGATTCTCCCCGCGGAGAGATCGCCAGTGTCAATACGGAGCATAGGAAGCCGTATTTATCTTTCCCTTTGCCGATTCTGGCTCCGCTCCTTTTTTCCCAAACCCTTCGGACTTCCGGCTGCCGCTGCCGCCAGAGCGTCGAGCGTCAGGCTCCTCTCGCCGGAAGAATATCGATGAGTCAGTATACATCATTGCGGATTTGCGAGTTAGCGACTGAGTGTCGGGCGCCCTTTTTTTCGAGGCGCCAAATGTTTCTTTTGGAGGGGAAATTTTTCAACATCTCGGAGTTTATCGAATGCCGTTCAGCGCTGAAAACCTTGAAACTTTTGATAGATTTCTTCAATAAATTCGTTTTCCTCGTTTATTTTACTTGAAAAAAAATTAAATTTTAATTATAGAGCTTTCACTTGCTATTGAAAGCTGCTTTTAGTCTTATAAAATTCATGTCATTCATCTACAAAAACAATACTTTTAATACAATTACAAACAAAGGAATCAAGGTTAATGCTGCTCAACTGTAATTCCTTTCCCACGAAAAGTGAGCCATCAATGCATCGCGCGTATTAAGCCCATTTTTTATCGTCCGATAAATCTCGCAAATAAGCCGATAAGTTCCATTTGCATTACACACGCATTGCATCTCATTTTTCACCTCGGCGACATTCATCATCCCCGAGCAATCAGCGCCTGGATCTCCCAAGAAAAGAGCACAAAGGCCGCAGTCGACTAGATTATTCGCGTCCCTCGGTGGAAGATTACATTTTGACAAAGCTGCTGCGGCCGCCGCGCATCGGGAGAACACAATATCGAGCACGCCGCCGGCATAATATAAGCAGTGGCGATCGGGAGCGCGGATTGCAATATGATGCCCGTCACTTTCGGCGTTTCGTTTGGGCTTCGGGTGCGCCGGTTCTCGTATATCGATAAATCAGAGGCGACGCCGATTCGCAATACGAGAGACACAATACTCCGGGTGAAATGACGCGGCTTATGTCTACCATATTCCCCGGGATAATCCGGAGCGCGAGCCCGGCAACGATTGCCGGGGGTTTGCTTAGCTCGCCCCATTCGCACCGGCTTTGCGTGTGCCATTGGCAAATGTTTACACCGAGAGAGAGAGAGAGAGAGAGCGAGAGAGCGCCGGGGACCGCGAGACACCGAAGCGAATGTAAGCGCCATCTCGCCTCTCTTTTCTTCCTGACTGGCGTTGTTGGCGGGGGAGGGGGCGGTTAAAGGGGCTTCCGAGACGACGCGGGGAGCTTTCTTTGCGCAAATAACGCCTTTTCGTATACAACCCGCTGCAATCTTTTTGCAAATGAACGCGGGTTTATATCGATCGGAGGAGAGAGCCGATGGACGCGGTTGAATCAAAAATTAAATTAGTCGAATGAGGGCGGCGGAAATTTTTTTTTTTTTTTTTTTTTTTTTTTTTTTTTTGTTTATTAAATGTTATTTAATTTTAATTATCGTTCAATTGGTGTATTTTTTAATTGTTCGAGTCTCGCCGCTCGCTGCAAACGGTATAATATCTGCATGCAATAATTTACAACCAAATGATTACGGTTCAGACGCGTTTATTATTTTACATAAAACTCCGTCGTTTCAGCGACAGTTATCAGTATTAATTGGTGTACCATTACCGTGAGTAGAATTTTATCGTAAATAATATAAGTAAAAGATAAATTAATTACTCCTTCGATCTTTCGAAGCTCCTCATAATTTCCAGCTTCCTCGCTGCACTCTCCCAGGCCTTTGGCCCCTCTCGGAATTTCGGTTTATCTTTTCCTCGGCGAACTTTGGACCCGTCGCCTATACATATAGAGATTCCGGCGAGAGGGTCGAGTGGCAGACGGCGTCTGCCTCGGACTCTCGTCTCGAATTGCGCCAAGCCTCGTTACGCCGCTTGCGCATCCCCGCAAACAATCGCGGCCTACGCGCTTATATGCGCTGCGCACACAGACGCACGTAGAGCTCATAAAGCAAGTAAACTCTCCTCGTCGCGCCGCTCCTTTTTTTTTTCGCTGGCAACTTGGCCTCCCCTCCTCACCCCCCGCGATACGGGCCATTCGGGTTTATAAGCGCCACGGGTCATAATAGCTTGACCCCGTTTTTCAGGCTTTAAACGAGCGGCTAGCATTTGGAAATCGAATCAACAAGGAGTCGCCTTGTTGAGCTTCGGGAAATGGAAATTAGCTCTTTAACGGTTACGATTATGCTCGTCCACTTTTTTTTCGCGAGGACGCGAGAGTTGAATTTGGAAGAAGGCGGAATGACGCGGTGTATGTCTTGGCGTTATTGTTGCCCCCCCCCCCCCCCCTTCCTTCGGAGGCTACGAGCCGTGTGATTCTGACAGGTTATGAGGGACTCGGATTTTCAGCTCCAAACTTTCATCACTTTAAATTGAGTTTTAAATCGTTTCATGCAGCTCGTACGTTCAATTTACTATTTAAATGTCCACGCAGATTCTATTAAACGTCTTGATGGATCTCGTTTGATGTTTTGAATAATGAAGTTTTTCCTTTTAATATAAAATTTACCCTCTCCACGTGTAAATAAAATTAGCGAAATTTCAAGGGAGCAAATTACCAGTTAGAAACTTTAAATTACAGCTGAAATATTTAATTATAAAAAGGTGTAAACGTAAAGCCATATAATAGCAAAGTGAAAAATAAATCTTAAGAAAAAGAAAGAGCGCATTATCACACTTGAAGTTTTCGCAATGCCATCATTATGTCATGAAAAAGTTTCAAGTATTCAGGTCATTTTGTTATAACTACCCTCTTGGTAACACGTTGCCCTTCTTTACGCTGAAACTTCTCAGGAATAATGTTATGCAACTTTTAAAAGTCGAATAAACGGAACCTTTCGCGGCTTGAGAGAAAAAAAAAGGGGAGAAAAGAAATCGCAAGACCCTAAAACAAAAAACTGGAGAAAAAGCGAAAAAAAAACGCCGCAAATGAAAGCGCAAGAGTCATCCGCGAAGAAACGAGGAAGCAAGAAGATGCAGAAAATAGAAGTGTAGAGAAATGAGAAGAAACGTCATTTGATGTGCCGACAGAAAGGTTGGCACGTATATATATATCCGTCTTGCAGCGTTTTGTTTATTACCAACGGCACATAAACTCTAAGATACTACTCTTATAGTGGCCGTAAGACTCGCGAATAAAGCGATGCGCGCGAGACAAAGAGCGGAGGGAAGAAAAAAAAGAACGATCGAAAAATAAAAGCGAGAGAGGAGGGACGAGGAAAAGACAAAGGGAGATGAGAAAATTCCAATTCCCAGAATAGGAAGAGACGCGCGCTCGTTGAATCTCGAGAATAGTGGTAGTATCCATACGATTCGCAATCAAATTTTTTTTTACTCCGCTTCTTGCCTTTCTGCTTCTTTGCCCCGCCACGAGAAAATTAACTGAAATCCGCAGCGAACCTTTTTTTTCTCTCTCCCCTTACCAGGATACTTTTTGGTAAATATTCAATCAGTATAAACGCTCCGTTTCTCATCACGGCACGAGGCTTATTCAATGCTCGTCGGGGCGCGATTTAGTTGTTTTAAGGATTAATGCTTTGTGTATTGTTATGGTGATAGTGCGATAAAAGGCTAATCCCAGGATTAGACTGTTTCTTTTTAAACCACGAAATTAATAGGCAAGAGAATAAAGGGATCAGTGCCTTTTGTTTCTTCCCTTCATTACGGCATGTTAAAAGGCTTTCTAATATTGAATTATTGTCACGATTTATCCCCTGGGGCTTACTTTGCAAAATAATGCGTATTCATAGAATATTAGAAACTTCGTAAATTTAGTTTAATAATCTATTTACACGTAAAAGTTATAACGAAGAAGTCGTCACTTTACAACAGAGAAAGTCGGTCCCGAGTGACGCAAAATGATAAAGCAGTTTAACTTGATAAATATTTGTGAGTGAAATTTTGTCAAAATTATAAAAACTTTCCATAATTCGTACAAAAGAATTTTAAATATTAATACTTAAAATACTATTTATTTAATATTTATTTCAATAAAAATAATTGGACACATTTATAAATACAAGTATATTAGTTCTTTTAAATAATAGGAATTTAAACAGTATATCAATAAATTTATTTAACCCTCATACATTGCAGGCTTAGAAAATTTTCCAAAAGAATCAGTATATCTAATTTATAATAAGTATTTTTAATATTTATTTTGGACCTACGTAGTTTGGACTCCAATACAAAAAATTGAACAAAAAACAATAATTTCCGCTGGTTAAACTCGATATTTCGAGTTCCCTGCCTTTTTTTCCGACGATTTGCTACCGTCATAACTCCCGTTTTTTCCTACGTCGCTGACGTAACCCTAAAAGTAAAAGAAAAGTATGAAAAACGAAAATAAAGCGTCATCAGTCAAATACTCTCGGTCGATTAACTGAACTACGACTGAGTAAAGTGAGAGGCGTTCGCCCCCCATGCGAATCATGCATTTGGCCGTGTTTCTCACGCAAACCATGACAAATCCTGGCACTTGCTCCCTTTACTCTTTCGTTCGCTTCAACCCCATCCCAGGCACTTTATCTTCTGCTCTTTGCCACCCTTATGCTTTTTATGTGCCTTTATTTTCCTTTGGATTATGCAGTTTCTAAGGGTCGTTATTCATCAAATGCGCGTGCTTCATTGGAATGATTGAATACAGGTTTGTACGAATGTTTTTTTGACCGTTATAGTTTTGAATGAAGTAGATTGGAAAATGATGTTATTTTATTTTATTAATTAATAATCACGAATCCCTTAAACATTTATAAAAAAAAAATTAATTTTTTGTTAAATATTATTTTCACACGATCTGAATTCAATAAAAGAATGCTTTCTATTCGTCTATTTTTTCGTGACACAAATTTTGAAATTAATTTTATAATTGGCTCAAATAAACCCAAATATAAATCTGTACGCCAAAATTAATTGAATATCTTAACTTTCACTTATTTCAATTGATCGAGACAGAGTCTCCCCGTGTTTGATTTGCTACGCAGAAGCAAAAAGTATATAAGCCTACCTCCCCACCCACCATCGGCGACGCTTTCCGCCTTGCGGTACGCGTCTCTCCCTGCTTGCCAACGCAGAGGGCAGCGAGCGAGTCGCGCGGCGCGTGGATAATTTGCATTATTCTTCCCGTTGACGCCTCGCGCGGCAGCGGCCCCGACGCAACTTCGTTCCCCTCCCCCCCTCTCGCTCAGTCACTCTCGGCGCTTCCGGTCTCGGGCACACTTCATCCACTGTGTGTCATAATAATGGTACTCCGTAGCTCCGCGCGCCAGCCTACGTGACTCGTAATAATTTTCCGCAGTCGCCGTGAGTTTCAACTTCGAGTTCCTCTCTCTCTTTCCCGCCGAAAGCCCGCCAAGCGAGCTTTCTTTTTGAATTTCAACTGCAACTTGAATGGCATTATTCAGTGGCCTGCGCCGCGGAAAAGCTTTTTAAAGTTTTTTATTGCCACCCTCTGCTCCCCCTCCCCCCTCTCTCGCTCTGTCTCTCTCTCTCTTAAGTTATGCGCTTGATAGTCGACGAGGTTATTTAAAATTTCGCTTTTGAATGTATAAGTTTACTTGCACCGAGGTAATTGAAACACTTTTTCATTGGTACTTTGGCAAAGTGCTTAAGTTTCTGTAATCAATTTATTATAGATTTATGCATGGATATTGATTTAGCTTTGAGGAATGACTATAAATATACTCCTATTGGATCAAAAAACCTAAAATTATCTTGTGACATAATTGATTGATTTATATTAGTACCGTTTGGATATTGATTTTGATAGGATTCTTATTAACGAACTCTACATTCCTGATTAAAAAATGCAAATCGGAGGTAATAAACTTCATGGATCCAAAATTTCATCTGCGAATAATTTTCGAGAGAATCGGTAAATTATTGTCGTGTAACAATTAATTATTATTCGAGCTTCGCGTTTCTCCTCAAAATTATTCATTACCTACTTCTCAAATTTGAAATGCTCTCTGTTCGAATCCGGTTCATTGTGAAACACACTTGTTAACATCAAAGCAATATTACTTTTAAAATCACATTATTATAAACATCTAATCAGTTGGAAACCCTGTAGGTAATGTCACAAGCTATAATCATCAGAGAATGATAATAATGTCAAAAGCGATTCACTTATAATCCTGAAGCAGAAACGCGATTTACCGCGCATATTACAATAATGGCGCCCTCCAGGTTCACAATTATGGGCTGCGTAAATTGAAATAATTCACAAGTCTCGAGCGTGTTTTGGAACTGCGAAAATGAGCTTTCGTACTACAGCGAATACATTCACCGTAAAAAGATTATAATATTAGTTTTAGTTAATCTCAATCTACTTAGCAAGCAAGTCTATCCTGAAGTACTGTAATTACTTCTACTTTGTTTGAAAAGCAGTAATTTATATAAATAAAAAGGTCATTTTGATTTTAAACTAAAATAGTATGCTTAAAATTCCATTCATTTTAAATTTACAAGAAATGTGCAAACGTTAAATTTATAAATAAAAGATTTTACTTAGACAATGAGATGAATGAAACAGTGAAATAATTGATGAATTCTGACTAACTAGGAGAGGACACGAACTTTGGGTCACGGATTTCCTTGTAACTTTGGGATGTGTTTTCTAATGTTAAAATATGAAAAAAGCCGGCGTCCATTCGGTCTAACGTTCGATTTTTCCAAAGTTATGAGCTCTTTTACCGAAAATCTAAAAAAAAAATCGATTTTTTTTTTTAATCACTTATAACTTTTAAACAGTTAATTGCAAAGTACTTTGTTTGACTATAACTTTGAAACAAATAAAGATATTTGGACGAATTTTTTTTTTAATCGATATAGGATTTGATCTCGCCTTTCAAATGCCGGGAGTTAAGTACTTTACAATTAACTGTTCAAAAGTTATAAGTGATTAAACAAAAATCGATTTTTTTTTTTAGATGTTCGACAAAAGAACTCGTAACTTTTGAAAAATCGAGCGTTATACCGAAGGGACGCGGCTTTCTTCATATTTTAACATTAGAAAACATATCCCGAAGTTGCAAGGAAATCCGTGACCCAAAGTTCGTGTCCTCTCCTGGTAAATTTAAAATTCTCAATATCAAATTGATCCCTTCCTCGTAAAGCGCCAATTCGAAAAAGTCTTTTTTCGAAACTACGAAATCCGACTACCCGGCAATTTTCGAAAACACGATTCCGAATCGTGTACGTCTGGCCCTCGCAAGACACCTGCGCAGATAGCGCCTTGGCTCGGTCGCAATTTGAGTTTCGATAATAGCAGATGTTCCGCACGAAGGCAGCTCCCACAGCCTTGCAGCGAAAAAAAAAGAAAAAAATCGAAAGTCGCCGCTCTCGCGAACAACTGCAAAAACAGAGAAGGAGAAAAGAAAAGCTGCCCACGCGTATATGTATTCGCCGAAGCCCGCGGCCTCGTTAAAGCCGCGCGCTCGTTTATTAGCCGCGGTATTTTTTTTGCAGCGGGCAAACACGGGCGGAGGTATATAGGTAAGCCTACGCCAGGCAGCTGCTTACGAGGCTCGCCGCAGCGGCTGCAGGCCCGAGCCGATATTTGTCATGCGGCCTTCGCGGAAGTTTGCTCTCCGCCTAGCGATCCGATCGCCGCGTTCGCGTGCCGTGTGCGGAGGTGCCGACGGAGTGTACAAACTGCGCGGCTTAGGCGCGAAACCACGACGAGCTGACGACCGAAGCCCCCGCAGGTGGCCCGAGGAGACGAAATATCACTTAGCGCGCTGAAATATCGATCCGACTTATCGGGGCCGTACACGGATTTTGGCCGGCGAAGAGGCAGCGCTGTTGGGCTCCAGCTCAGTCACTTTGAAATTGAAGCTTGCCGCTTGTTTATCGAAGCATCGAGATGCGTTGGGGATGAATTTGGTGAAGAAAAATTATGGGACTGCGATAATTCTTTTTTCCAAAAGAATAAAAGGAGGTTATTTAAGCTGTTGAGAAAGTCAGCTAAATTCACTCCGTTTTTAATTTAAATTTAAGCACTGCTTGACAAATAATATTCGTTCGAAAACTTTAATAAATAATTTAACTTTCAGATTTATCTGCTGCGTTAACGATAAAAACAAAAGAAAATTAGAACAACATCGTTACCCCACCTTTGAATTTTCCCCAGCGCCCCGACACGCAAAGAAAGACAAATAAAGAGCCGAGGCGCTTTTTTAGCCCCGTTCGATCTCGGAAAAAGGCGCGCTTAACCCCTTCGCAGCGGCGAACTTCCTTCTTCATTTATTCTCGATGGCGGCAGCCGGGGTTTTACGCTAAAGGGCCCCGGGAAAGCGCAGCGGGAGAGATAGGTCAAACGAGCGGGTCTAAGAGCTCGGCGAAGATATCACTCGGCGCGCACACACGTAGCTACGTGTGCCGTCGATTGATCCCAAGTGACTTGGCCCCGGGAACGCCGAGCCAATAAATACGAGCTTATCGGGGCCCTCGTAAACGCATCTACGTGATTCCGGCGAATATGTATACGTGTGTATATGTACGTACGTATATACGCGTCTGTTTGTCGTACATAAGCATCGCCTTGGCGCGGGGCTACATGTATATGCAGCTGCGCGCTCATTCGATAATCCCCTTTTTACCTCCTTCCTCGCCGGCGACTAATTCTCCTCCATTTATTTCGTTTAGCCGGTCCGCTCAGGGTTTTTTCCCTCTGTCCCTTTCCGCGCGCTCCCGGGTCTTTTCGCCGCTGGTTTTCGCAATGGTTCTCTCTTTTTTCATCTCTCTGTCCGCGAGCGTCGTCGACTCGCGCGCGCGACTCGGCGCCGGCGGCGGCGGAGGACCCCGTAGGAAAACTTGTGCCCCGGCAAGAATCGAGTTTAATGGGTTAAGAAAATCATGTTACGGGAGAGGACGGGGAGGGAAAAACGCCGGAACAGCTGTACGTTTCAAAACGACTCTTTTCCCCCCCCCGCTCCTGCCCCGCGTCGCCGTTCTTACTGCCGGGGCTCGTTCGCATTTTTTTTATAGCACTTGCTTTTCGCTTAAATTCAAGCACGAGCAGCTGACGGTTATTTCGCAGCAGTAAGACGGCGGGGGCTACGGAGAAAAAAATGAAAAAAGAAACTCTCGCAGTCGAGGGAAAATATTATACGCGTACGCTAACAATCACCAACTCATTGTTGCGCAGATCGGAGAACTTGCGCGGAATAGTAAAAATTCGAGATTTCCACTTTTTCCGGACTGTTTACTCTCTGCTTCCGGAATAAGTAATTGTAGCATTACTTTTGTTTCTTATTATTTCGCGGAAATAAAACCTTTCCCTACTTTTTTTCGCGGAGTAATATTTCGCATAGAAATAAAACGGTTTCATTCTTTCAATGAATTTGCTGCTCAAGCGGAGCATGACTTTTAATGAAAAAAACCTTTTTTTCTTTTAAATAAAAGTACCCTAAATCCTTGACAATGTACACTCTGAATATTGATCGCAATTAGTTTAAAGGAGAATAATTTCCAGGACATCGAAGCCCTTCAAGTTCCATTAAGATAATAGATCTATCGCTGGTCCAGCAGTCAAGGGAATACCTTCGATATCCAGAGTTAGGAAGGCTGGAATTTCTCGCGCTCGTAACCACAGGAGAGCAAAAGCTTTCCGATTCTTCCGAGCTTCGCTTATGATCCTTATTTCTCGGGTTTTATTCTTCGGAGAATTCGACGAGACCGGAGAGTGGTGGGCGAATTTTCCCGCCAGGCAGCATTTTCGATACGAGCCCTTCATTTGGCTCGGTTTTACGCTGCGCCGAGGTGGTGGTGACCTATTTACCTCGAGGATCCCTCCAGGTTCCCTCCTGATCGCGCTTTAAGCGCCTGTAATAAAAGTTGGCCCGTTAGAGGGAGGACTTTCTAAACCGTGCGTTGTAATTATGCGCCGGCTCTTTTAATTTCAACTTAACTTTGGACGTCGGGATTAATTTAACACGCTGATTTAAGTGACCCTATTG
The DNA here is from genome assembly GCA_035582975.1 of Ormyrus labotus. Classification (NCBI taxonomy): domain Eukaryota; kingdom Metazoa; phylum Arthropoda; class Insecta; order Hymenoptera; family Ormyridae; genus Ormyrus; species Ormyrus labotus. The sequence goes on from JAWWEO010000036.1 coordinate 5,253,944, forward strand.
AAAGGGGATAATGGATAAGGATTGCAGGAAAAAAAAATTGCCTCGCTACGCTCCCCGAGCTTTCTTGTAATTTTACGAGGCAAGCTGGAATTATCGGAGTTGAACCAACGTTCGGGCTAAGCTTACAAACACTGTACTTTATTGCTTCGGTAATGAGGGACGGTGAACAAAATAACTGCCTCGCAATCAAATATTTCTTCATTTTCTAAACCGAAATGCCTTATTTTATTCTAAATATATATATATGTATTTTAACATATGAAACTAACTAAAAGTTTTTAATAGCTGACTGTGTGAACGAATTTTAGCTAGTAATTACTAAGAAGAAACTTTAGCATTGGGCTACAAATTAATGGTCTAGAAAATGATTCTGGGGAATTGGATTAAACAAGAGAATACTAAACAAAAAACTAATTAATTCCACAATCACAAAGAATAATGATTTATCAAAATTAAAATTATTAAAGTTTTCTTAAAGTGTACAAATAATTAATATTTTCCATAATCTGCAAGATTAAAAAGAGCTTTGTTTTTTAAAACTAAAAATTTACTTTTTCAAATTAAAACTAAAAACAGTCAAAACTTTTACAATAAGGTGCTTTAAAAATTTTTCTTGTTAAAAGACTCTTCTGAAAATACATAATCTTAGATTTCATTGACATAAAAATTTAATATAATTATCCAAGTGCTATTTAAATTATTTCAAAGCTGCAAGTCTGCTATATTATATTCTGTGTTATTTTATGTGATTATATCATTCTTTTTAATGACTAGTATGCATTAAATATTTTACTTGTAATACTAATGCATTTTAAACGGTAGCACAGTACTGTTCATTTTAGCAGACATAGCTATTTTGAGAATTTACATACTTTGCAAACGTGCAACTTTATTCACTTGATTAAAATAAACAAATATCTAATCTAATCTGAAATCTTGCGTTCCTTTGATAACGCAATACTTCCGGCAGATTGAAAGAAAATGTCTCTAAACTCAGCATTGTAAGGTAAATATACCGTTCCTAGAACTTTTTTGTTGAAACGTAGAAGCCCGGATTTACTTGCAGCCACTCTCGTAAATCCTAATTAACGTCGTACGGTCATCCGGTACTTGGTTACTTCGTCCACGAAACGGCGTTTTACCTTCAATTTCCGGGCTTTACGATCGAAAGCACGAAACCGTCAGAAATTAATCTTAAGGGAGAACGGCTTTCTTCATATTCTGTTTATTTGTCGCGGGCGTCTCGGTGCACTTCTCGCTTCCTCGATTCGCACCGAAGTAAAAAAACGTCGTAACCGTCCCAAACTCCATTGTTCTCTTAATCGTCGACGGGAAACGAAAGAGACAGATAGATAGAGAGCAAAAGGTGGTGGGGGAAGCTCGACTGGAAATTCTGGCGCTTGGTTCAAGGATCATCGGGAAGTCGGCGGACGAGTGCGCAGCCATTGTTCTTCATATGTGCTACATGCAATTAACCCAGAAAACGTGGAAGGTTCCCAGGCAGTATCCAGGACGAAACTTCCCACGGAGATGCACTGAAGATTCATAACACCACTCGCATTCTCTCTACCCCCGGCGCCTGCCTCTCTTTTTTTTTTTTTTTATCCTACTCTTCGCGCTATACGCAAAGCTCTTGACTTTATATCCACTCCAAAGCTCGGCTATCTCTTTTCTTTCTAACTCCGCCATTTTCGTTTAGTTTTGCGTTTCTTTTTGCCGCCGTTTTCTTTTTCATTTTTTGGGCTCTCTTAGCTTTGAACTTGCAAACTTTCGGTCTTTTTCCATTATACTGACCCCCGCGCTGACACGTCAAAACAATCACAATCTCTATTAACGTATTACGCTAGGAATCCTGCTTTTTATGTTTATAAATCATGATCAATTTTTAATTTGCAATAAATAACAAGAAATAATAATACATACAAAAAGCTCGCAATAAAAAAGCGAAAAAAATTAATTTTCTCCCTGCATTTCTCCCTCGTCTCTCCGTAATGCGATCTTGAGACCCGCAGGTTTTTTCATATACCTTGCGCGCCGTCAATGCTTTGAAACCCATAGAGATTTAGCGAAGCGCACAACAGTACGTCGACTTGAACTTGCGCATATGCACGAGCACGCACAAACCCTTTCCAACTTTCTCTCTCCGCGCTTCCCCCCCCCCCTCTCCCCCTCCGTTTCTGTAGGAGACAGTGCAGACACGAAAGGAAGCTCTCCTCTTACGTAATGGGAAAGGCAAGAAGTGCAAGGTATATATTCAGCTTCGACGTCTAGACTCTATACAGCCTTAGTCTTGACTTATCGCAGCTTTGATAACTCCCCAAGCTTGTTTCCTTTTCGGCGAGTGATGAGCCGTTAATTACTCGACGAGTGCGGGGAGCTCCTATGTGTCTGAAGTATATATGCTCGGGTGTATTGTACAGCTAATTCTGTTGAAGATTCATTGTGCTAATTCTTTCAAAGGAATCAGTTAGAATTTTATTTGTATTAAGATGGACCAATCGGTGTTTATGTTTTATTATACTGTTTAATTAAGTGCATGTCAACGTGAATATTATAATTGAAAAATTAATAAATTTACACATATTCCTTTTTGGTGATTTTAGAACTTCGTTAGGATCATTTTTTATTTCATTCATCTAAGCTTATTTAAAGTTATATTTAAAGTCATATTTAAAAGGTTATTGTCATATTTCTGTTCTTCTATCTCATTTAACTTTTATATAATTCTGCTGGAAACAAAAGGATTGAAATGTGAACACCTCAGTTAGGATTTAATTTAGGACACGAGATTTTCGTAGAAACTCTCAGCTCGACATTTTGTTGGAAAATGTTTAAACAACATATAACTAAAAGCTCACCTATAGCACTTTGCACTTCTCAACCACACCGCTAATAAGTGTAGACACAGAGCGACGCTGACACGAGAAAATTCGTAATAGAAAACTTTAAGCATTCATTTAATATAAAAGTTTAGGTGTTTCCATTAAAGTTAAATGCATTATTGATGCGATGGTTAGCTTTAAATATATTGCCTAGACAGTTTGTATTGTGCTTTTAACTGAATTTGGAAAATCGATATTAAAAGCTGCGGCTCGTTATTAAATTATGTTCTTTAAAATTATTGTTATTAATATTAGATATAACTTTAATTTAATCATAACAACATCTTAATTGTACCTTGATTATTTCATAATAATTGAGTGCATAAATAACAGTTTCATGTTAATTGCTATGATTCACGACTTTCATTTTGAATTACCTACATTTTAATAAAAAAGCAAAAATAATGTAATTAATCCATATGACAGTATAAATATAACAACACGCGATAATATAAAAAAAAATTATAATATTTATAAAAATTCGTATTTAACGTACAAAACAAGCGACGGCTTGCGCAAAGCCTAAGAAAAGAAAATAACACACCAAAGCTAACACGGCACAACGTCTAATCAACTTAGTCGCCTCAAAATGCAGCGGAATAAAGTCTTGCCTCTGAAAGGGAAATCATATGCAGTCGCGCATTCAGCGAAACTCCTCCGCAGCGAGCCTGCCCCGGACCCTCTACAAAAATCGAACCTGAAAGAAGCTCTTTGAAGTGTCAGGAGCAGAGCCGGCAGCAACAAGACTGGCTTTCTCGGGAGTTTTTTGTACCCGCCGCCGCTGAATGTAGCGCTTACCTCGAGAAAACCGAGAGAGGCGCGGCGCAAACGCGCCTGCAAATGCGTAAACAGCAAGGAGTCCCCGGCTGCACAGCGCATTAAGGACATTGTCCCGGGGAGAAGCCCGAGCCGTATGTGGCCGAGCATTATTTACCCGGCGCGGCTTCCGCGCGCAAACATCCACGCGAGTCCGGAGGGGGAGGGGAGCGGCGGACCTTCTTTAATTAAAATATCGAGAAAGGATTTTAGCGTTGTTTTATACTTTAGGAGGCAACGATTCTTATGGTTAGATTTGGAAATTGATGAATAACTGAAAGATTACTTGAATGATTATTACTTATATTCAGAATTAAACTGTTCCAAGTATTGGAAAAATTGATTTATCTATAATTAATGCGATAACATAGGCATATATAATTGGTCGATATAATTTCTTTTTAAACACTTTATTGTGGCACGAAAAGTATTTAAAAAATATTTTCCAAATTTTTTGTATGTTTTGATG
>JAWWEO010000036.1:5258210-5318851 GCA_035582975.1 Ormyrus labotus
TAAGTTGTAATAAGTATTTTTAACTAATTTTTAACATGGTCTTGGATAAATCAAAAAACTATAGAGCTACCTTAAATATTAACCAGAGGCAAGAAATCCGCGTTTCAAGATATTCTTAAATTATTTAAATCCGTGCGCGATAGAAATCTACGTCACGTATAATTAGAATAGGAGGAAATAGAACATCTTCAGTGGATTGAGTTTTTTTATTTTGCTCTGATTCAAATAATGTCTAAATGTCAAAAAACTATTTATTAAACAAAAAAAGATCTCGAAAAATAGAATAACGCTTGAACACTTGAAGACGAAAATAAATTCTGCACCGTCAACAAATTGAATAAAGCAAAGATCGAGGCAGCTCTAAAGATCTAAAAATTGCAATCATAAATACAGTTAAAAAAAATGTCGCATTGAAACCGGGAGCTCAAGGCGTCGCAGCTGCGACACGAGAGAACGGTTTACATTTGCATCCGCCATTTCCATTCTTCTTTATGCTTAACTATAATACATCGAGTTTTTACGACTTTTATACATCGTCGATTCTAAAAGGCAGGCATTACGCGCCTTCATCGCCGCCCGAGAGTGGCATTAGGCTGGGCGCAAGCGCGAAGGAGAAAACGAAAGCAATAAAATTTGGCAAAGCTCGGGGCGCGGCGCGGAATCGTCAATTCTAGGCGTCGCGCACTTCAAAGCAATTGCCTGAGTTTTTACGAGTTTCGCTCGCGGCGCATTTAGTGCTTTTCAGAAACTGAGATCAGATATTCCGCGCTGGGGAAAACGGCTGCGCCGCGGTGATTGCGGAGGCAAGAGACGCTCCCGGCCTGTACAAATTGTTTTCTAGGCTCGCCCGTCCTTACCCCCAACTTTTCGAATTTTGAATTGAATAGCTTTCGTGACGATTTTCTCAATGTTTACTTTGCATTACGGACGACGCTTCTGAGTAACGAAATTGTTAAGGTGGTAATAATTATTATCGAATTTGGAAGCTATGAATAATGGAAATTTAAGATAACTTTGCGATACTTTTTAGCTTTTGATTATTTCTAGTGCGAATAGAATTGAAAAACTACTCTTTTAAAACTTTCAATTTATATAAATAGCCTGGGGAATAAAATTTTTTTTTATTTAATTCAACGTATACATCTGAAATTTATTAAAAACTTGTTTCCAACAGTGGCCAGCAATCATAAGAATTTAATCAAATTGATATTAAATCAAAGCTTTTGCAAATGTAATTTATATGCATAATTTTATTGCCTTTAAATACAAAAACCATAAAATCTTTTTAACAAAAAATAAAACACGGCCCCTTCACTTGCATAAATTGTTTAAAAATACATATATATAAATTTAAACCTCCCAATTGAAATCCTACCTCTCATCGTTTTGCCCACAAGCGGCATCAAAGTACGACGATCCACAGTCGCTCAAAAAAATCACTGCGGTAAAAGTGTGCGCGACCTCGCGGGAATACCACCTGAGGGGGTTCTCGCCTACCGTGTCGTGACCTCCGTTCGCGGAACGCTCGCGAAATTGGTGTGATTTTCGCCTCGACACTTATCGGTGATTTAGCGACTTTTATGATTTCCCGCCTCTCGGCGCGGAGAGCGATATCTCGCCTCCGAGCCGAAAGCTCCCGCCGAGCGTAAACGCGCGCGCGCGGTAATTAGGAGTTTTATTTTCGAGTTCCCCGTATGCGCGCGGGCACAGCGGCACGTGAGAAGCGGCTCCGCCAGGAATCGCCGAGGGCCGACTCGAGATTTTCCGCGAGCAGCCAACCACTCGTTTTCGAATGATACGGATCTGAGAGGGGCTGGCAAGGCGCGAAATTATTTGCCCGACGCGAGAGATTGCGGGTCCCGATGCTTTTTTGCCATTATTTTTGCAGATCGAATCTTATGCGAGAGTTCGGTTTTATGGTTTTATAATCTTTTGAAAGCCTGGGCTTTTAATTTCGCGCGTGCAAACTGGCAGATAAACTCTTTATGTCTTTACTAAATACACGTTGCCCGTGTTGATTTTGGATTATAGGTAGTAACAGAAAACTAAGTTTAATTTATTGCCTTACGTGTTATTTTTACTGATAATTATTTGTGATAACAGAGCGATGCGAATCTTATTATTGTTCAGTTAAATTTTCCAATTTCGCATAAACAAACATTAGCCCGAGAATTGTAATGCATAAAATCATGGCTACCCCGAGAAAAGTCTTAAAGACTTTTCAGCCGTAAAAAACGGAAAACACGCCGAGAAAAACGTCATCTCGCTCCATAAACTAGCCTTACACCTGTTGGCAGTAAAACTACCGTATTTCTCCGTCGACGCGCGATGACAATTCTTAAAAAAAAGAAAAAGAGAGTTGAAACCGCGTCCTAAACGGCAATGAAAAAGTCAAAATACCCGGGGACTAAGTGCGGAGTGTCAGTCGCAGACGCGAATCTCTCCTGGCAGGCAGTCAGTCGCCGCGAGAGAAAAAAGCGTGCTCGCCTCTCGGGCTCTCGCACTCTATTTATCCGGTTCTCGTGCTCTCGACATGCACATAATAATGAGAGAGGGGGTAGAGCCGAACCTGTTCGGCGAACCTTGCGCGCGCGCGCGGCCTCGGCGGGGCGATAAAAATAAAAATAAACGATGCACTTGGCGCTCGGGGGGCAGCAAGGAAGCGAAAAAAAAAAGCTGCCGGAGGTCGAGGGGTGGGGGCGGGCGGGGGGGATGAAAAAAGAAAATAACGGCGCACACCCTCCTGCCGCACAATGGGGATTTCGCGCTCGTGCTCTCGAGTCATCTTTCATCTCTCGACGCGGCACGCGCCGCGGTCGCATCTGGCGAGTCCACGGGGGGTCAATTGAAATTGTGACGAGAAGCAGGGGCTGGCTGCCGCCGAGAGCGTTCCCCCCCTGCGCCGCCGATCATCCGGAGTCAAGCCAGAGGATTGCCGCGCGCGCGAGGGGCGCGCCAGTCCCCCGGTTGGCAAAGGCGCGCGGTGAACCGCGATTCTCGGATTATTATATCTGTGCGAGAATTCGGCCGCGATGCTTTCTTGCGCAATTCGCTTCGGGATGGCTGATTCTTTTTCAAGGCTAATTACATCAGAGGATTTGCGGATATTGATTTTTTTTCCTTTTTTTTTTTTAACATTTTAGATTCGTACTTAGAAGGAATGTTTATTAATTAAATATTGAAGATTAGCGCGCGCAGTCGTAAAACTTTTAGTCGCTGAAACATTTTTCAAGGGGTAAACAAAGTTACTCATAGGTTGGTGTTGTAATTCACTGCCCTTCCACAAGTTTGATTTAAAGGGGGTGAAATTTACATACATTATTTACCACAGTTATACAACATTCAATTATCTACATGTAAAAAATATCTTGTTGACAAATTATATGGATTGAAAGTCAACAAAATTTGTAAAACCTCAAATGACCTACATTTCTTCAAGGTACATTAAGCTTTCTTTAACGAAGAAAAGAATAGGCATAGGAGTACGAGATAAATATATATATTTTAATTGTAACACTGCAATATTATAGTTTACTTGCACTAATTATAATAAGGATACAAGTAAATAAACGATGGGTTTTTTAAATCGTACTGAATTTAATTTACGTAAAATATGATAATTGAATTTCTTTTATCTAAAAATATTCAGGGAGCATTTTTGCAAAATATTGACTTTTAATTAAAGTAATTGAGAAACAAATTTTCAATATTTTATTATAACATTTCTTTACATTTATGATAATAAATGACTACTTATACGAGTATTAATTTAATTCAAATATCTAGTTGCAGCATTTCAAACTGTTTCAAAACAGCTCTGTCAGTGTAATAAACAATTCGTTAAAAGTTTATACGCGACTGCTGAGCCGCGTCCTCTTCCTTGGAATAATTAAATTAATTAATAAACGCCACGCGGAGGGCCATAATAAAAATTGCTCCATAAAAAATGGCGGATATATTGTCCTCGCAGCTCGCGGACATTAATAAGCTAAATTGCCTCCATTTCGCAAAAAACTAAACGCGTCCCGTGAGGTATGCAGCCTCGCTTACTTGCCGCCCAATATCCCCGAGCAATCATCACCGGCAAAACTAAATGGATATTAAGGAAAAAACGTGCGGATCCGTAATCAAATTTTCCGAGTTATACCGTTTCCTCAATTGCCGCGCAAACTAACTTACGTGTATCTAATCCATTAATGTTTGCCCGGTTAAAATTTGTTATTGTTTAATTAATTACTACTAACTTTTAGTTACACACGAACATAATCGTTTCGTAATTATGCTTGCAAAGCTAAAATTTGATATTTGAAACCAGTCTCTAAGCTCCGTTTTAACCGCGTAAAAATTGTATCGATTCTCGCAAAAACTACACCGTCTGGGGTTTCACTGTGAGCGGTCGAGAGCAAGAGAGAGAGAGAGAGAGAGAGAGAGAGAGAGAGAGAGAGAGAGAGAGAGAGAGAGAGAGAGGGAAAGGAAGGAGCGATAGAAAGGAGCCTTTAAACGCGTTCTAAGTAGCAGACTGTCCAGGGCAGGAGGCCGGCACGAATTCCCGGGCTCATACAACTTGTCCCTCTATGCAGCTACGTGACCCGGTCCGGACCATCCACTTTATGCCTCGCGGTTCGCTCCTTCACTTTCCCTTCCGCAAGTGGAGCCCAACCCGCAGACTGTCTCTCTCTCACTCTCTCGGCGCGCGGCTCCTTCCCCGTTTCCTTCCTTCCTTCCTTCCTCCTCGGGGCCTTTTCAGCCGCGCGAGCTAAGCAAAAGAGAGGGCAGCCGCCGCCGCGCTCGTGTCCAAGGCTCCTGGGCTGATTAACTCGAAAGATCATCCCGGGAAAAGTTCTCGTCTCGGGCGAAGCGCGCGCGCTAGAATGGAGGGGGTGAAAGAAGTTAAAAGGCAAATAATGGCTCGAACGATAACGGCCCTGAGTGACTCCAGCGAGTGCTACCGCGGGGCGCTCCAGTTGGATAAGAAACTGTTCTGTACTTTATTTTTCTTCGGAAGTGGCCGCGCGGCTTCTTCGCTCCCTCGTGGTCGAAACTCGCTTTCTTCCCTCTCTCTCTTTTTTCTAGTGCTGCTTTTTAGTTTATTTCCTCTCGGCGTTGTTAGTCCGAGAGTTAAAGCCGCCTCCTTCGCGGGAAAGGCGATTTTTCAAACGACTTTTTCTCCTTTATCGCCCATGGGGATTTAAAGGTTTATTATTGATGATACGGGCGGTGCGTGGAAGTGGAGCGAACGGCTAAAGGAGAGAGAGAGAGACGGAAGACGGAATTAAAATAGCTCCGAGTTGCTTTAAACAGCGAATGTAGCGCTCGCAGTGGCGTGTACACAGATCGAGGGAGCCGATCGGCGAGCCGGAGATGTTGCGCGACGCAGCACCGACAAATAATGCGATTTGTTTTAAGCTTTAATATCGAACGCGGACTTTTTCTCCTTTTAATGACGACAGAAAGAACAAGTTTGCTCTGCTAAACTTGTCGGATAACGTGCTCGCCGGCTGAGCATAAATTAACAAGGGCAACCGTCGTATTGGCGGATTTTACTCTCGGATTATGAACACCGCACCACTCTCCGGCTTCTTTTTCTTTTCTCATATTTATCAGTGCAGCTTTGCATTCGAATCGTTTTTATTTTCGTACTCTAGCTTGGATGCACGGCACTAAATACTGTTTAATCTTTTAGTTTACTGAAGAAGTGACTCTTAATTCTGTTCTACGTTATTTTTGTGATAATCTTATTTTAGATCGAAAAATTTTCGAGCTGACTTTTACTAAACGGAGATATTTCAATTTGATTATTTTCTATTTTTTCTGTGAATGTAGCACTTGATGTATCAATTTTGCAATGTCAATTTTTAAACATATTTCAAGAAGATTCATTTCAATTGATTTTCGTACAAAATTTTAAAGACAAACCCAGTATTCGATGAAATTTGCAGTATTAATCTAGATTCACTTTAATCTAAAACAAAAAAAAATCCAATTCTACGGCATCGAACCGAAAGCCTAAGAGCAAAGGAAGATCGTTTCCCCGCGATTTCGTTAATCACTTTAATTAAAAGAACGCGCGGATTCAAAGCGGCCTTTCCTCCCGCAGCAAACGCAGCGTAAAAGGTAAACAATTATCCTCGAGGCGAGCGGATCAGAGGGTAAGTTTGTTCCCGAAAAATTACAATTACGCCGAGTGCGCGGCGGCCGCTTTGGGAAAGTTTCATTGAGAACCGGAGCCGAAAGTAACCGATGTACTTTCAATCGACAAAGCCATTAGAAAACGTTAAACGCAGTAAATCGCATTACCCCGAGAGAGAGAGAGAAAGAGAGAGGGAGCGGAGAAAGAGGTGCACGTTCGATATTTGCCTCGGCGAAAGAGGAGAGCCGGGAGAACGATTCGTTGCGATGAACTTTATTGCTGCTCGTTTGAAAGTTTCCCAAACGACTCTGCAGCTCTTTTGCTCTCTCCTCGCCTTCTGTCCCTCCTTTCCGAAACCCCTTGCGGAAAACTTAATATAAAGAGATATTAATCCAAACGTAAATCGAAAATCAGCGAATACGACTCCCGCGCGGCGCTCCCTCAAGACGGCGGGGGAGAGGAGAGAATGCGCGGAAATCGCGCCGAGATGGCGCGACGAATTTATCGCCGAGTTCCGATAAAACTTACAGGTAACGTCGAGAGCTTTCATGACCTCTTCGACGCTTGTACTTCTCGGGGATACAGTTTTTCCTTTTAGGATTCGCGCTTTTTCGCGCCTCGACGAGAGAATTAAAATGGTCGAATAATTTCTATTATAAAAAGTGCCTTTGGGTTCCAGTTGAAAATTCGTTTTAAATAATTGAACATTTTTTAACCGCTTCTGTTCTGCCGAATGGATTAATCAAAACCAATGGGTTGGAAACACTGCGGATGAAAGTATTATGCTTTATGATCCGATTTTTTAATTAAAATTTTCATGAAACGATGCACGCTAAAACTTTCGGGGATGATTTAAATCAACTTACTTGTATTTTAGCATTAAAACAATCAATCTTTTCGTGAAACTTGCGGAAAATTAAAAAAATTATTGGCTTACTGGAATAAATGTTTGTACAATTCAATAAATAAAAGAAAAAACGTACAAGAAAGTGCTTGACCAAACAAAAAGTCAAAAACTACAATCAATTAATTTTTTTTTTTAATATAATAAACACAAGTATTTAATTTCATTTACATAATTAAACTTGAAGCCCAAACCGAACTAAATGAAGATTGGCAGAGCGTTTATGCTGTTGTTTGATATAAATTTTCTAATTAATCTTACCGACAACCGCATCCAATCTTGGCCCACATTCCCCCGACCCGACATTTCAAGAGTGAATACCCGAGAGTCAGTCATAGCGACTGCAAGATCGAGCGTTCCCTCGATCCCTCCGTCGCTCGTTTACTTTGACCGCGCGAGTCCGGCAGCGGTGGAGGGAGGATTGAGAGGGGGGGGGGCACCTGTGGGGGTGAGGGCCGATTTAATTCATTTACCCAGAACGACTCTCTCTCTCTCTCTCCCTCTCGAGCCTGACGGCGGCGGTGCTGCAGCGTGCAAACATCTGCGAACTCTTGCGGGGGCTGCAGCAGCCGCACGCGGCGGCCGCCGCCGACGACGTTCCCCTTGGGGATGAAGACAGAATCGTCGTCGGTAGTCCGATGACGCTGAATTCTTCTCCGTGAGAAAACGAGCGATGCCCCGGCCCCACAGAATGCCAAATTGCGAATCTGAATTGCAAAGCCGCACTTGCCTCCGCCGCCGTGAGGACTTTCCGGCACCGCTGCGAGTATTCTCTCTCTCTCCCTCTCTCTGCGTAAGCGTGTGTATATTTATGATTACGTAAATCGCGTGCTTGTGCCAGGCGGTTCACGCCACTTTATGAGTAGGGCCTCTTTTTGTCTCGCGCTTTTGCGGTCGCGTGCTGCGCCGCTTCCAAGCCCGCTGCTTTTCTTTTAAAGCGGGGCTGGATTGTTGTTTGCTTTTTAGCGATTCAGATAGCTGAAGCGGGGATATAGGTGGTTGAAAAATTTTTGTTGTTATTTATGCACTCGAGGGAACGCTTTTGTGAATGTACAAGTCGCTTAAGCATTTGCGAATGATAAGAGGTTCTATTTACAATCTTTCAAATTTAAAACTGGTCTTTTAATTAAAACTTTATAAAATCACAATGTATCCAAACATACCGGCTAAAACTTATCCAGACATACATAAAATGAAATTTCCTTTCGTTTATCAAGCAGAAAAGCAATTGACTCCAAAGATTTATTTTCGCCCGTTAATTTTCCGCGATAGCCGCGCGGCCGAAACTACGCGTAACAATAACACCAGTCGTTCGTGCATAAAACCTAGTAGAGAAATTCATCGTTACAACAAGCTCCTATCCCCCGAATGTCCGCAGCTGACGAGGTCCATCGTCGATCGTTCGAACGCAAAGGCATAAAAGGGCTCGCTCACTTCCAGGAATCGTCGCAGTTGTAACTGCGCAATCACAGCGACGACCGCCGCGCGCCGTTCGAAATTATAAAAGCCCCGCGCGCGCGCACATACACGTCTCACGCAGAGTCGCGCGCATTACGCAAAGTTCGAACGAACCGCGCGCCGGCATCAGAAGACGCGGAACGACGGCTTTTTACGAGGCAGCTCGAGGCGGCCGGCGCGCGAGTCCGGCCGTCTCTGTATTTGTACAAGGATTACTCTCCGGGCGGAGGCGCGTAAACGTTTTTCCGGCGTCGGGTAACGGCCGGGCATCAGCTGCGCGTATTCCGTCGTAACGCCAGCTGAAACTTGTCTGAAACAATGACGAGCGAGATAATTACGAGGCAGAGCGGAGCGCGGGGGCGGGGAGGCAAATAGCCTTGAAGAGCTCGGACGCTCCGTCGGTCTCTGTCCGGACGCGGAGGAACGTTACGTTGATAGCGAGAAGGCCGAGAGCTGCGGGGTGTCATGTTTGCGTAGGAACGGGCTCGCGGCCGCGGGATTTACTTAACGGGCGCGTGTTAAGCTGTCGGAATAATCCTCGCCCCCGCGAGCCGGTAATAATGGACTCCGGCGCAAATTTGCCCTCTCTGTCTCTGTCTCTCCGCTGCTATTTCTCAATTTCGCCGAGGCCCCCGAGATATATTCCTTTGGACTAGTGGTTTTCTCGGAGTATTACGCGTCATTGTCGAGATTCGTCAATGCAGGTTCGGCTGCCGTGAGAAAGACGGTGTACAGGTTTCATGGTAATTTTATGGTAAAACAATGGTTTAGGTTTTTTTTTGAAATGTTGTCGTTATACGTAAATTTTTAATTTAGCGAGAAAATTATTAATATTACGAATAATGATGTAGCGCGTAATTACTTTCACGTGCGCATAAAACGTATTTTATAAAATCCCGTAGAATAATAGTTTATTATACCAAGTTTGTATAACAATACATTTAAAATTGTTTCTATCAGAAATTCCAACCTTTATTTTACACTTATCAGATATTTTTATACAATGAAGTAATACGCCGTACATTATTAGATTATTATACCGTATATAGATACGAGAAATCCTCATTTCCAAAAACAGCGCCTTTTTGGAGCGTTGATTTTCGGCCGAGCATCGTCGTGCAAATTGAATCGCGGCATAAGATGCGTAATCCCGAGGCCGATATTTGCCGGCTTTGTTTTTGCTGCGATCGCCCTCTCGCAGATGGCGGTTCCGCAGATGCGACGACGACTTGTTTCCCAGCTTCCACGAGGCGGAAAGATAAAACGGGCGTCGCGCTTGATTTTCGCCTCTCGCCTGCCTTCCCTTTCTCGCCTCGTTCCGCGCCACTTTATCCCTCCTCGCTGAGCTCTCGCCGACTCTTTCAGCCAGTCCGCGGTGACCTAATTCTTTTTTTTTTTTGTTTCGTCCGTCTCTTCTGCCTCTTCATTTTCGGCATTTCATTTGCATTATTCCTGTACGGTAAATCGCGGTTTTTCGCCTTATCGACGAGTATTTGATTTTATATACTCCTCTGCAACCTGTCGATATTCTGTTTTTTTTTTTCTTGAAAAGTTATACGTACGAGTCTTTCGTATGATTTGAATATTCATAAAGTCAGACAAAATTAAAAACTGTAACTTTCCATACTTCCAAAACCCTTGCCGAAAATGACGAAAGAAAGCAGGTGAAATATTCACTTGAGCAGGAGAGAGCTCCCGCGCATCAGCCCCGTCATCTCGCTGTTTGCTCCTCGCTGCATATACGCGTACACAGACGCGCGCACGGTCTTTCCCAATCCGTCCCGTCTGGGGCTTGCAGCGTCGTCGCGTCTTTCCAGCTCCGGAGAGGCTTCGAGCGGTTTATAACCGTTTATATCCCGGGCCGCCCGATTCTCCCTCCCCGAACGACTTTCCAAGTTACGATCCGCTTACTCGGCAAAGAGCTCCGGCTGCAGGGAGTTTGCCGATCCGCCGATCGGCCCGAAGTAATGACCCAGTGACACGCGATAAAGCGATCCCGCCAGCTGCCCTTTTTTTTTTCCTATGTATATACTCCTTTCGCCGACTTCTTTCGTCCTCCCCGAGTATAAGCTTCGAGTGGCTTTACCCGGCAATTATGCCCCCGCAAATTAATTTCTTTCTTCCTTTAACAGTCCATTACTCTCCGAGCATTGTAGTCTTGCAACTCTGCTTTAAATGGAATATGGATTTCCGCCGTGTTTCATGCCGGCGCTTTACGACGCCGAACGTTAAAATTGAATGCCAAAACGAATCGTGTTTTGCAAAAGATCTCTTAATTTATCATTTTAATTATTTGACTTACAAAACAAGCGCGCGAGCTATTACCAATAAAAGCAAAGCACACAATTGTTTAACTTAATATTCGAGTGGTAGAACTTTGTTAAAAGTTAGGCGTTCGTAATGATTATCCGGGGCGTCCTTATAAAAGGATATGCCTGAAAGCTGCTTCGAGCCATAAGCATCGCCTTGCCTTAAGTCGTTTTTGAATGAAAATTGAATAACAGGATTACGGAGGTATTACAAGTCCCCTAATCTCGCCGTAACAATATACAATAACGATTCGGTCGATGTTCCTTGGAAAAAGTCAAGTTAAAGAAGGAAGTTGGAGGGACTAAGGCGGCTGGAAAAGGCGAGGAGTAGAGCGAGGCGCGGGCGCAAGTATCCCCCCGTGAGACTTTGAAACGATTCTTTTATCGACGAATCTAGTGCAATGAATATTAATGGCCCTAAACGTCATTCAGTTGAATCGAGGCCGCCGCCGCCGCCGCCGCCGCCGCTGCTGTTCCTGCCGTCGTCGCTGCCGGTATGCTACCACTGAAAGACATAATTTCCGGGAACGTATGACGCGCTCTATATTATACGCTATTCTATACTGGCTTCATTACTGTAAAAGACCATGATACAATTTCTTCGACGCGAGTTATCAGTTGCGTTATTGAGGCGTAACTTCCGTTATTCATTCCGTTCTTAATGTTGCTTCTCGCTTTCTCGTTTGTTTTTGCTGCTCTAAAATTTAGAAATTGATTTCGATAGATATTTAAGTTTAGAAGGCGTAGTTAACCTTTACTGGTCCGGCATTTGGAATTTTTCAATCTCCATAGAAAATGGGGTAATATAATATCTCATATTGTAATTTAAGTATGGGCAAAGGGTCGATCCAAGGTCGCACCACTATAATGGTTTTCCGGTCCATCAAATGAATTTAATGTTTCAATGAAATCGCAGAATTAGCGAACAATAAGAAATTTTGGAAAGGACGAAATACTGCCCTGTTGGAAGTTTTCACCATTATTTAACGAGTGTTTGCCGAATTTTTTTTAAATTGGCCTAGTTTTTGACCAACAACCCTGCTAAAAACAACACCATTTTGATAAAAAAACTTGGTGATATATTGGTCAAATTGAAAATAATAAGAAAATGATATTAATAATAAAATTGATTAATAAATAATAAATAAAAACAGATAATAAGAAAATGATAATAATAATAATAAATAATAATAAATAATAAATGATAATAATAATAAAAAATAATAATAAAAAATAAATGATAATAATAATAATAATAATTTGTTAATGATTCATTTTGTAATGACTACGGTAATTTTATTACGCAGTCGAAATCTCTATCATTTATAATTAAATTCCTATACTTAGTCTTTTCAAAATTTTTAGAATAAAGAAGACCATATATTATAGATAGTATAATACGTTTCTTAATATAATTATTCCCTCGTAGAGTTCTAATTAATTATATAACGTTAAAAAAATTCGATTACAAATGCCTGAATGCAAGCCCGCAATGACAAAAGCCGTCATAAAGCAATATCTGGCAGCTCGCTGGCAACCCCTTCTCTCAATTAATATAATGAAACATCGCAGGCAAACGGGAAAATTTTGCACTTTATACCTCATCGTAATTGAATATAACCGCTCCGGCAATGAAAGTCGGCGACCGCAAAAACGAATCCCCGCCGAAGGCACGGTTTTGCGAGCGTCAGAAAATTCAATCGGCCTCTCTCGCCGAGATTAAGCATCATAATTAATGCAGCCGTTAAAACGTCAGGCGGCCGACCCGAACAAGGAATTGACGCTTAATAAGCACTCGAGCGAGAAGTGCGCCTCTGCAACCTCCGGCCGAAATTCCTCTCACTCTCTCTCTCTCTCTCTCTCGGCGAAATCTCGATGGAATAATTGACGAAAGCCATCCGAGTGGCAACAGATGCTGCCGTCGCTGCGGTCGACGACGAAACTGCCGCGTGACTATCGATTGCACCTTTCTCGCTCTTTTGGCAGCGACTATGTCTTCGGCACACGCGGCGGCCGACGTCGTTAACGTCAAGCCCCGAGAACCGGGGGAAGTGGCGCCGAGACAGCCGATAACGCGGCAAATCAGGAACCGAGGCCTTTTCCTCTCAGCGCCCTTTTCCCTTCCCTCCCCTGAGACGAGCGCCGGAGACTTTTCAGAGATTTTCGTCCGCTCGAGAGCCGACTTTCACGCTACACGTCTACACGTTGCAGCGGCGAGATTCTGCCCGTTGGAAATGCTTAACGGCCGACGGTGCTCGAGGCCATTCGAGGCGGCACAGATGTTGCCTTATTGCTCTTAATATCTGTGGCGGATGACGATTGCATTAAATTAGGCGACGATTCAATTGGAAATCGAAATACGTGGGCGTCCATATCCAAGGAATGAGGGGGCTGTTTGCTGATATTGGAAAAATTACTAAAGCTTTTCAACGCAGTTTGCTCGCTTAATGCAGTTATAAAATATTGGATTTTTCGTAGATACGTTTTCATTGTTCACAAATTAAAACAAAAGTAATAAAATAATAGGAGTATGACGTATATTAAGCGAGCGCAGTCACTTCGTGAGCCCATAATCAAAAAATTTGTTGCTAATTTGTTACGTCGTACTCGATTTTGCTGCTCCAGTCGTTTTCGAAAAATGCATACGCTAACTTAATATTAAGCTACCCTAGCCACTCTTTCTATCTCCTAGCGGCATAATTTGTTGCTAATTTGTTGCTCAAAAAGCCCATTGTTTTTTAATTTTTTACTCCAGCTGATTCCCAGAAACGTGGTCCGTGCTAGCTTAAAACTTAAGCTAGCACAGCCACTTCTGTAATTCCGGCTCTCATTATTATTTCTGCATGAAACAAACGGTGCATAAAAATTAACTCAAACCTCAAAAAATAAGTTTATATTCATGGAAAAAGCTTTTTAAATTTCTGTCAATAGATTTGGCTCTAATACGTATATCATGTAAACTTCAATTTACTTATTGAAACGAAGTAGCATTACTTGTACATGAAGTACAGCAGGAAAAGCAATCTTCGTCTTAGTCGTCGCAAAATAATCCTCTTTCTGGCCTATATATAGAATATAATTCATTTTCGCGCGTCGCCTCGAAGGCAATCCTAATCGTATTAAAAAATTCTTTGTGTTATTCAAAGAACGTCACTCATCTGCGCCGGCTTAATTTCGCGGGCAATCGAATATTCTGCCAATACACGATGAGAATCCATCATTCCGGCGCTTTTCATACGTAGGCATCCCTTATCTCGTCATCGCTCCTTCGACTTTTGCCGACGACATCAACAAAGGTCTCTGAGGAACCCACTTATTACGCTCTATACGTCCGACATCGATCATCCTCACTGCACGATATCCCCCTTTCTTGGCTGGAAATTATTTCCTCCGAAAATTTCTGATGACATCATTTTTATCGTAAATCCCCCTTTGTCGTCGATTCTCTAATAAAAATAATATCTGATTTTCAATATCCTTAAAAATTTCCTAATAACTCTGGCGCTATATACATTTTTTATATCACGGCTAAAATTGCCACGCCACTTTTCCATACGACCCGGATTTCTCCTTACAGAATTTTTATAATAACGCAGCGTACATTTTCACTTTTGCTAATAAATTAAACCGAGTTTGTCAAGGCATTTAGAGATGCAACCGTCGTATAACAGGCGAAATTTGCATACTCGTCTCGAATCGTGCAAAAATCACTGGGAGCTCCGGCTAATGTAGTTGAATCAATAATATCCATTATCTTGGCAGTTGGGACGTACATTTGCGCCAAAGTGTTAAATACCTGATGCTCGTGTGTGAGTCTGCAGCGCACTGCGAATGCGTGGAAGCTGATCACACATTGGCGGTCTGAGGCTTTCAGGTATTGCAAGGTTCTGTACTCTCTGTCTTTCTCCCTCTGGCTCGGCGCTTCGGCTCTGTCTCTCCCGCCCCCCCCCCCTCCCTCCCCGGGAGAACGTAACGCGAGGGTTTACAATGCTAAGTATCTAAAGTGCTCGTACAGGCGTATCAGTCTGCAGATCATGTACATTCTAAAATGGGTTGAAATGCCATTGACATACTTAACGTTTAGGACGTGATGCTCCCTCCGGCTTAAATCTTATACCCTTCGATTCGTAAACAATAAACCTTGCGACGATGTTTGCAAATTATGTATTGTTATAACTTTGTGAAAAGGGCGATATTCGATTAATAAATATCCAATAAAATTTTGTGAGAACAATCTAAAATGTTCAAAAATCATGTGACTATAACGCTTTTATTTTCGAAATTCGGTACGAAAAGAGATCAATATAAATCTCTTTTATGATATATCGCATTTTCGCATTTATCCTCGAGAATTTCTCGGTACATAAAGCAAAAGTAGAATAAAGCTTTAAACAATGCTTGCGTTATTCGTTGACTGTTTGATGTCAGTTGCGTTTCACGCTGTCGTTACTCCCGACTCATGAGCATCGTAAAAATATGTGCAGGCGCTACTAGTTTCAGATGTCGTGATCAAAGCACTTTCATTATATAATGGTTACCGCGTACCTTGGCAAAAAGTTAAGGCCAGTTTTACCTTCTTTTAATGACTGTTGCATGTGCAGGGAAACAAAAATAATTTTTAATGAATTTTTCAAAAGAGTAGGGTTGTAAAAATTAAGTGTCATTTAAAAAATTTATGTTTGCATTGCTACGTCTTAGTGCGAATATCTAACTAAAATCTTTAAAATTTAAAATTTAAACCAAGTCTCGAAACGCGATAAAAGAAATATTAAGGAGTAAATATCTTTACTTTTTCCTCTAAATACTCAATTTCATCAAATTGATTTGATCGAGCAATTTAAAATAAATTATCTACAAAGTAAAGAGTAAGATGTGAAATAAAGCCCGGTCTTAAACCCATTTCATAAACTGCACTAAACAGTATAACTGCACAAAATAAACAAGGCAATATTTTGCAATTTTTTTGCAAATTCGTTAACCGTACGCCCGCTTAAATTACTTTAACCCGTAAATCCTCTAACAACAATGCTAAATCATAGTAATTTCAAAACGTAAACACTGACGCAATCAGCTGTAAATTATAAAAGAAAAGTAGAAAAAACGACGAGTAGCAAAGTATAAATAATTTTTAACGAGCCTCGTAAAAGCACATAACGAAATTTCCGCGGAGCATTTTTACGCGGCCGCAGCCTAGTTACGACGATTTTAAAGACACCTTAACTCAAGCAAGCGAGCGCGGAGACGTAACGGTTTAGGAGCCTTCTCTACTTTGTCCGTGCTCGCGAAGGATCGAGCTTCGTGTCCTCCCCGACGTTATACGCGGCCAGAAGAGCTTCCGGTTATACGAGTCGCCAATCCCGCGCGGATTATGCGCAAAGGGCTCGCAATTAGTTGCGATTTGTCAGTGTCTTGTTGGCTCGGGGGCTGTTGCTTAGATTCAGCGTTGCAGCTTGCATGCGAGAAAGGAAAGCGACTAATTGGAGACTCGTTAGATTGTCATTTTTTTCTTCAGGGGATTAGAAGAGCGATGAAGCGCGTTGGATGATTTATAGCTGTTTGGTCGTTCAAATTTATAACTAGAGCACTTTTAGTTACAACTTTTACTTTTCTTATAGAGTACTGTAGTTTTTTAAACTTTATTCAGCTGTAAAGGTTTGATAACAAATGTTTTATAAATTTTTAAAACGTTCTATCTTCTAGATTAAAAATTCCATTTGCGGATAAAGATTGAATGTATTGCTTTTCCTATAATACCTTTATTTTCTATTAATTAAGTCACGTTGAAAATAATTAATAATTAAATTATTAATTCAGTCCGAATTCAAATGAATCGTTAAAGGAGGTTAATTTCAAAATTGAATTATTTAATGATCAGTTAAGAGAGCATCGTTATGAAAACCATAATGAATCGTTTCACAACAACATCAGGCATCGCATTAACGACCAATTTATTACCATTACTACAACCTTATTATTGCATTTAAACCTTAATGAAGATCATTATTTTTTAACAACGCATATTATACAGGCTAGAATCTTCTTTTCACGAAAACGCGTCCGAAGCACGCAGCTATAAAAATGCCCTCCTCCGTACTTCATCGGCTTTAAGAGTTCTATCATCAAGTGCCAGGAACAAAAGCGCAATTAATAAAACTTCATTAGTGTCGAGATCCGCCATCTGGGGAACATAAACACGAAATCCAGCCCATATTTCAGCAGTCCACCTTATAGTGTCTGCCACGTCTCCCCTCGCAGTTGCATTCGATGAAGTCATTACCGGAAGGGAGAATAGCGTCAGACGAGAGAGAGAGAGAATATTCGCGGGAGGAGGGAAATCGAGAGCAGGCGCAAACATTCTCCTAATACAGCTTTTCGCAAGCCGGCTCATTTATCAGCTGAATATGCCCCGGCTTTTCGCCAGGCTCTGTCTGATACAGCCGCAACGTCCTTTTTACCGATTTATAATTTGCCAGCTGTCTACTCGCTTATCCCTGCTACTTTATGCGTTAGACTTTTTTCGATGTACAATCACTAGAAAAATTAGGTGCAGGTCAATTATTTTTGGATAAGTTTTTTTTTTTAATTTTGCAAATATTACTTTTTTTTATAAAATTGAAATATTTTAGATTTAATTATTATTAAATTGCAAAAGGGTTTTCAGGGTTTTTAAAGATTGCGGAAATAATCTTTGTTTACAGCAAAGATAAAAATGTATCCAATTTTTAATTCTTTTTTAATCCGTTTTAAACGTTTAAGAAATGACTTTTTATTTGCATCAAATTGATGCATAACTATAATTTCCATTTATTAATATCTAAAATTTAATAAAAAAAATGTTAACCAAAGTAAATATTGTATTTGCATACGACGTAAATACGGTAAAAATTTAACGTTTCTCTACAATCGGTAATATCTTCAACCGCCATTTTAATATTAATATTTCGTCACCCTCTTAAAAACAAAGTTATCAATAATTCATGTCTCCCGCTCGATTTGGAGGAAATTTTGAGTTATACGCATTTCTCAACTCACTACCTCCCCGCTCCACTCGTCGACAGACGAGATCATCATTCTGGACCCTCGGCAAAATAAATTCCAATAAAAGTCTGTATTCCGTGCTTCCTCTCTCGCAGTCCGTCTGATATTTTCACTTCGTCGACGACCACGCAGCCCCTTTGTCTTCCGAGCTGCGACGTCGCTTTCGGGGGCTCGGCTGGAAATATATAACTTTCGCGCGTCGGCCCTCTCTTCTCCCCCGACTTCCCTAAATAATTTCTTGATGCGATGCTCGCTCGCGAGTCACAGGAAGCCGGTAACTACGGCCCGGGTAACAACGGCCGAAGGGGGCGGCGTCTTATCGCTTTATGGGGCATGCTTCCCTCTTTAAAGTAGTCGAAAGATGCGCGAGCGATCTGCGGCGGCGGCGGAGAAAGAGAGAGAGAGAGAGAGAGAGAGAGAGAGAAAAAAAAGGAGGGAGCTCGCAGAGCGCGACGCGCCTCGTTGCTTTTGCTTTGGGAAAACTTTCTTACCCGGGAACGCCGAGTTTAATCGGTCAGAAAGTCAGTCCGCTGTGAAGAGTTTGTTTGGCTTTCTTGGCGGTATTTTTTTTCCGAGAGAAAAGATCATATCGAGCGCGTGCAACTAATATAATGCTGTTTGAAAGTGTCTTCGTTGTTCCCACGAGAAATAAAGGCCTTAATTCGGCTGTTTGTTTTCGATCTCCTTAAAGATAAAAATAACAATTTTTAAAAACCTAGATTTTTATGCTTATTTTTTTAAATAAATAAATAAATAAAAGCCTCCAAAAGGTATAAAAGTAACGAAGAAATTAAAAGAATTTGGATTTTAAGGGACTTTGAAAAATAAAATTTTTGTAGGGGAGACCGATATTTATAATAATAGTTAAAACAAATGTTTTTCCATTAAATCTGAAAGCATTTGGATAGGAGATCATTGACAATTTTTGTTATTATCCATAATTTACTTTATATATATGTTTAATAACATTTTTTATCAACACATTTTTGTGTCAACTAGCCCCATACTTGGGGTATGTTGACACCCAAAGGTCATAAATCGACAAATGTTTAATTTTGTGATAAATTAATATTATTTACAAAATGTACGTCGTACGTGAATCCCACGATATGCATAATTTACTTACTTTAATTTAAGAATTTTAAAATATATAAATTACATTTTATAACAATTTTTAATTTTACTTTCAATGATTGAAATAATTAGAACTTACCTCTCGATCCGAGATTTGAAGCTTTCGCCTCGGCATTGCAGACGCAGACTGGCAGTTTAGGTAATAAGCAGTGTGATCACCTCCGAGATACAATTTTTATAAACAAAGATTTTACGTGTATGTGTACCCATTGTGACAACTAGCCCCGGACTCTCCTATTAAAAGCAAGAATATGTTCACGACATATACTTCCATTTCATGTCTTTTAAACTTTTATTTGCGTCAATAGAAAATTTTTGATATTTTAAATAATATATTTTGACTATATATTGAAAGAAGTATTATTGTTGACCATTATAAAATATTTGAAAGCAAACTTTTAAAATATCAATACTGTTTTCGCTTTCTCAAAGGCAAATTAAACTTTATTGGCGTTTAAAGTGAAAAAAAAATTCTTCGCCAATTTCTCTCTACTTATCACATTTTAAAAAAATTAATAAAGAAGTTAAAAGACGAACTTAGTTCAGAAGCAAGCGTTAAAACGGAGCCTCGCGCTTTTAAACAGCAATTAAAAAATAGCTTGCTTCTCGTCATCCCAGCGTCTTAACAGTAAAAATTAAGAGCCTCTACGTGAAATCAAAATACAAAGAAACGAAACAACGTAAATTATACAAAAGAATGAGGAACTCATTTGCGCTCTCGTAAATATATTGTCCTCTCGGCGGCATTAAAAATTTCCTCCTCCGCGCTCCGGCTTAATCAAATCAGTGGTGTATACCTATATACGCTCAGGCTCTCTCGCCTTCGCGGGCCAGTAAGACGGAAAGGGATAAAGAGAGAGAGCGAGAGAGAGGGAACGAAACTAAAAGATGTAAGAGGCAATTTAAAAAACACACGCGCGTTTATGCCAATCTCGCGCGAGCCGAGAGACGGAGGAAAAAAAAAAGAAGAGGCTGCAAAGGAGAGGAGCGCGCCCGCGGAAGAAGAAAGTCGGCGCAAAATATGCCTCTCACGCGCGCGCCAGTTGAGAAATAACCCTCAAGACATTAAGAACGACCACTGTTCGTCTGCCTTTGTTCGCCAAGCTGCACCGGAATGGAGAAAGAAAGAGCTGCTTCGGGAAAGGAGGACAAACGAGCGCGGGGATAAAAAAAGAGAGGGGGCAGGAGAGGAGGAATTGCACTGGAAGGGCTCTGCGGAGAGAAAGAAAGCTCCGAGAGTAGACGTTAAATATTAAGTTTGCAAATGGGTCCTCGTCGGTTACCAAGCGCGAAGGAGCTGTCCTCGCGCGAACACATCCTTCTTCTGCTCACCCGGGGAAGAAGGAACTTCTCTGCGATCGAAGTCTAGACTCGCCGCGGGAAAGAAAAGGGCTATTGCACTCGAGGACAATGGAGTGGAAAGGATGGGGTATAAAAATTTTGAGGACCGATCGGAAAGCTAAGAGAATGATGGCTTCTTTCGACGAGGCCAGTTATGCAGATGGAATAGTAGTTCAAAATTAGAGACGAAGAAAATCATGAAAGGTAGGAATGGCCTTTTAGATTGCCGAGCAGATACGCTCAAGCTTGGGTAAAAGTCAAAATGTGTTATTTGTTTATCACTTTCATTTATCAAAAGTAACATTTTTTAATGTCGCCAGCTTAACTTTTTGTTTTGTTCGCAAACATTACAACGAAATTGCCAAAAGTACTTCATTCTTATTGGTGCCCATTTTTCCCATTTTTTGCTTCCGCGCGAAGGCAGACGGAAAAGCCAGAGCGCAAGAGTGAAAAAGGCGCGGCGGCAAAGTTCGGAAAGAAAAAAAACAAATATATACTCATAAGTAAGATGTGAGACAATGATAAAAAGGATGGAGGGAACAGCGATAGTAAATCAAAAATATAGGAAGCAGCAAAAAATAGAAAGCGCGGGGAGGCGCGTGAAAGTATATATAGGGACACAGACGAAGTCGGAGAAAAAAGGGCGCCGCGGACGAAGGATGCGACGGGGGGATGGGGGAAAAATCGTCTAGAGAATCCTTCACAAATCTCTCTCTCTCTCTCTCTCGGGCGGCTCGCTCGTTATTTTTTCCCCGTTGCGCGGCGCACGAATGCACTGCCTCGCTTCCCGGCGACTTCGTTATCTTTCGTCACGCAAAACCGGCGAACGTCGCCGCGCGACCTCGCCGGGGGCTGCGACGTAGCTACACTTGATTTGAATTAGTCGCTGATTTATTCAAAAAGTAGCGACAAGGCCAGCGACTGATTTATGACGGCACGAAGGTTGTTGGTCGTACTTTGGAAATGCGTTGGATCAATCTAATTTGGTTAAGAATTCGAGGCTTTTTTTATTTAGTT
This sequence comes from Ormyrus labotus, assembly GCA_035582975.1. Lineage (NCBI taxonomy): Eukaryota > Metazoa > Arthropoda > Insecta > Hymenoptera > Ormyridae > Ormyrus > Ormyrus labotus. The sequence goes on from JAWWEO010000036.1 coordinate 5,279,542, forward strand.
GTAATAAAAAATTTTTCTAATAAAATTTATCAGTTTTATAAACGAAAAGAAACCCAAGCTTTATGGATAAATTAAAACTACTAAAAGCATTACGTATAAAACTGTAAAAAATATACATCAGCAAACGTACAAGATAATGAATGATTGAACCTTGCTTTCATTCTATAAAATCCGGCATTAAAATCCAATACACGAGTTACAGTTTTCTAATTGCAGAACAAAAGCCGGGGAAGAGGGCGCGTGAAAAAGTATAAAAAAAATCACAGCGGGAAAAATGCGCATCGTGTGTCTTCTTGTAAATAACGTCCAACAAAAAAAGAAAAAAAAAAAAAAAGAAAATCATAAACGAGGCTGTATACGACACCTCTCTATTCCCCCCTAAAACCGGATCGACGGACACTCGCGCTCTGGTGTAGCGATCGTAAAAACTCGGTGGTCCGCGCGGCGGCGGTGCAGGTAGCCCAGCTTTCCGTGCGTGTCTCGTCTGTCGGCGGCGGAGCGCTCTGTTTTTTTTTTTCGGAAAAAATAAAAAAAAATCTCACGAGGGGAACGAAGTGGCGCGCGACGCGACGGAGGTCGACTGCGCTTTTCTCGCTGTCGGCATCGATGAAGTTGCGTCGGCGTGTACACTCGAGCCGCCTGCGCTCCTCGTCGCTTAACGCTCGTAAACTGCGACATATTTAATTAATTAACTTTTAGTTGCGCTAGAGCCCGGAGATCTCGAGTTTTATTTAGTTTTTTTTTTTTTTTTTTTTTTTTTTTGCGGAAATCCACCTGCGCAATGTCGATTTTACAGCGAATACTGAGTAATTAATATCCCGTGGACAAAGGAAAAGTTTCAACAAACGCAGCCAGATGAAAATACTCAATGCGGTAGATCAATATTTCCTTTGCTAACGAAAGCTTTTCATTTGTTTAAATATTAGTTGCTTTTTTCTTGTTACTCTTCAATACTCTACAACAACTTTTAATGGGGGCATTATAGTTATTTGGGTGGACATATTATTTTTATAATTCTCGCATAACCAAATTTGAGATTATTATTTATAAATATTCAATAGTTGACTGAAAATAGAAGAGACATTACAGATTAATTCTAAAATATTCAACATTTATTATTCACTTTTCTGAATATCAAACAGTACATACAAGGGTGCAGTTGATATTGCATGTGACACTGTCAATCACTTTCCTGCCTCTTAATTTAAAACTCTACGCAAACTTGAATATCGAACCGTCAATTTTCTATGAGATCCAACTCCAAAATAATTTTAATTCAAAAAAAAGAAAATTCTCTTTTTTCAAAGCAATCAAAACTGCATTCATCTTGAGCTCAATGCTAAATAAATTCTGAATCTCAAGTTCGACAAGCGAGCTAATAAAACGGCTAAAATTTCGAAAGCTCTTGATGAAGCTCGCTCGCAGAAGTAAGCAGCCATCCGGCAGCCTAATGTCCTCGAGTAACACTTTCACCGTAAAGGCGCCCTCTTCCCCATTCTCTCTCTCCCCCGGTCGACTCGCTTTCGGCGGCGTTCGAGAGAGGTCCCCGGCTCATAAAATTGAATGCAAATATACGCGGGAGGCAATAACACATCGCCAAGGGCCTTCCCTCGTCCCCCGGGCGGACCGGGGTTTGTTTGCCCAGTCACATCTTCATTCGCCGTGTACACAGTGGAAAAGTAGAGTAGTCGCGCAATCGAAAGAAAGCGCCGCCACCCCGAAAAAGCTGCCGCTCCCTCTTGGGGTACGAAGAAGCCGCCGCCGCCGCCGCCGCCGCTGCTCGTTATTAATTCAGCGCGACGACCGAACGGAATTACTTTCTATCTGGCCCGGGCATGCAGATTAAACGAGCGCGCGTACATGCACCGAGAGAGAGAGAGAGAGAGAGAGAGAGAGAGATCCCGCCGCTATACTCCGTCTCAGGGTGCTGCTGCTCAGCAGTCGACACTTTAGTCGAAGGTTTAGTCGGGGCTTAGCCCCGTGCCAAGTGCCGCTAAGCGCTGCTCATTGTCCACGAGGGATGGCTCTATTTCAGCGCGCAATTTAATGCCGGGGTGGAGGAGAGGACGGCCGACGCTGCTGCTCCTGAATTAGAATTGAATTTCAGCCGTCTCTGAATCGTAGCTGTTCTGCTTTTTTTTTTTTATTTATGTAAGAAAGTTCGAAAGCTCACGTGGATAGTGAAAAACAACGGGGATTCGGTGTATGGAGAAAATATTGAAGCTTTAAACAATTTCCATTACTTTCGCGTAAGTCTCAAAAATCAAGTAGATTTGGAATTTTTCCAACATTGTAGTTCACCAAAAGTATACCCTTTTGAGAATCCGAGCTTGGCTTTCGTTTTGATATGTTTGAATTTTCCTTTAGAAAAAAAGAGACCATTTCGGTTTTTACCAGCTTCACTTTAAGGACGTTCACACGCAGCAGCGGTGGTCAATTTTATCGGAATTTTGAAAATTGTAATTTATTACGATAATTTATAATGATAGCCTTCTATAGTTAGCATGTAATACGAATAAAATAGTTAAAAAATTTTATTGTAAAAGCAACTATTAAAACAATGTTTCACAATAAACGTACTCGCGCGCTAACACTATATAGCTATATCTTCAAAATTAGTATCGGAAGCTGCTATAAAATTGGTACCATATTATTCTACATAGTTCATAGAATCATAAAGTAGTTTTTCATAACAATCCAAAGAAAACTGCTTTTGCTATCTGTAAAAATATGCTGCCTGGAGAGGCCTACCATAGGAACTCCGTGTTAATAAGCTCAAGTTCAACACTGAATTTCTCAAATTTTAGTATCGCAAGGTGGGTTGAAATTTTTACCAGTTACAAAGTATACTTAAATTGACATGTAGTTCAAATTGCAAGAAAATCCTAAGAAATTGAATTTTCGTGCGAACGTCCTTAAAAAACAATTTTTAAAGATTCGTAATACAAAAATTTAAAACCGTTAACCCGCTTCTTCGAATAAACATGCGCAACTAATATTAATTACCGTAATATAAAAAAAACAGTGCATCAAACGAAGCACCCGATATTTCATCGGCGATGAGCAATAAATCAATTAAGTGGACAGAAAAACTCTATAAAAGGGTGGCGGTAATTCAGCGCAAGCACATAAATAAAAAATAAAACAATTTGCCGTATAACCCCCGCTTAATAAATAGCGGCGACGAAGCGCGACGGCTCGTTCCTCAATCATCTGAATCACCAGACGAAAATCCTCGGAGATCCGGGCGACATTTGTTACTCCCACAGCGAGAAAAAAAGGCAGCATTAATAAGACGATCGGATCGCCGCGCTAAACTCGATATAAATCGCCGCCAATCGTCCATCGCGCGCCTGCTAACAAACGAGGCGACTACTCGACAAGAGCGCACCGTATAAATATTGGAATAAGACGCGCCGAGAGGAAGAGAGAGAGAGAGTCGTTCCGATGTTAAATCGCGCGTCCATCCAGTCCCTCAGCGCTCCGCGCGTCGCGTCATTTCTTTCTCGAGCGCCAATCGGCCGTGCAATTCTGCGTCGTTCGTAGCTCGTACGCGCAGAGCTCCGTCCCTTTGCCCTTGGCCCTTGGCTGAATTTTTTTTTTACGAGATGTATTTACATAGGGAATTTCGAGCGGCGGCGCTTGGCGAGCTGGTTTAAAGGGGATCGGCCTGGGTAAACAACGGGAGGGCTTTCGTAGTTCGGGATATAGTTTCGTGCGAGGGTTCGATGTTTTTCGGGGCAGTATTTTTGGATTTGATATGTGAATTGTGGAGTTCGCGGATAAATTATTTCTTACGCGTGCAAGACAATTATTTTTTACGTTTCTTAGGTTTTTGAGATTTAATTATTTCAACTCTTGTTTTTAACTGAATTCTGGTTTGGTTTCTCCACGCGTTATTCACTTTCATGACGAATAAAAATAAAACCTTCTAGCATTCACATAAACGGTTATAAATCTCAAAGCAAAATGAAAGTAGATCAAGCTCCTCTCTCGAAAATAAATATTGTAAATTTTAATGCTCGTCGGTAAACCGATAAAGAAGTTTCTCCCGTGAAAAATTATGACCTAAAATTTTTAATAAATTTTAATACCGTCTACTAAATAACGCCGTCAAAAATTCATCCCAGCCGGAATGAATTCGTAACTTCCGGCAAAAAAATAGCCGGCATCCGCGCAAAGGATTCAGCGATTCGAAGTGTCGAGCCGTTAAAGGGAGAAAGAAAATCGGTGGAGCGCGATTAACGCGCGCGACGTCGGCCGTTACTCAGCGGCACAAGGGAAAAAAAAATCTGGCCGCCGCCTCCACCCCCCCCCCCCCCTCCCCCGTCCGGATCGGAGAAATAAACGCGCTTCAAGGGTGTGCGAGGAAGGCGCCGGCACATCCATCAAGTACACCGAGTCCGAGAGAGACCCTTTCGACGTACTCTCTTTCTCTTCCTCCCTCACCCGCGAATTTGCTTTTCAACGAAATTCTAGGAATATTCACTTGCCTCGCGCCGCCTCGGCGCTTTTTTCCGATGCGCGCGAGGATGTTTGACGATTCAGGATTTATGCCGGCTATTTTGCTCGGGCAAGTGTGTACTCGGCTTCTTTTTGTTCGTTGCTTCACGGTTGAAAGAGCGCCGGAGCTTTGGAAAGAGAGCTGTGAGCTCGAGATATTCGCGCGAATGGCCGGCCCCCGCAAGAGCGCGCATTGAATTAAATTAGAGATTATAATTAATTTATGGTTATTTTATTTTAACAATTGGAGTAAAAAATATTGCGAGTGATAATTGAATCTGCAGTTACAGAACCGATTTTCATTTGGAAATGCCTCGCTGGCCTTATAACTATTTTTTACTTACCACTTTTATTTTGAAATACTTTCGAACAAACCCTTCTTTTTTCAAAAATATTTTATTTGAAAAACTTGGTCGTCGAGAAAAATATTTGGCACAATATTAAATATTCCATTGCAGCTCGCCGTAAAAAAAGGTTTTTCCGAGTACTCCGAGCGAATAAAATCAAAATTGCCCTGAATACCTAACTTGATTCCGAGAACCGATAAACAAATTTCTCCTCGACAATATTATTCGACTCCGTATATATTTATCAGTATAAGCCAATCGTCAGTCCGGAGCATAAAACAGCAGCAACAACTGCAAGCCCTGCACAGAAGGGAGAGAATAAGAAGGATGGAGGCCGATAATCGGCTTGCACTCGAGGTAACGGCTCGGCTTGAGGGAGGGCCGCATATACGCGTCGCCAGCAGGCTAATTGGAATCCAATCAAGACGATTAATCGCTTCAGATGCCGCGGGACCGCACCGCGGCCTATACCCTCCGCTCCCCCATACGCATTTCTCTCTCTCTCTCTCTCTCTCTCTCTCGCGAGTCTATATGGATATATATACATATACCCCTATTTGGGTATTTAACTGCAAGCTAGCGCCGCCGATGCGTGGGCGTGTACCGGCCCTAGCCGTATTTTACGTTTAGTCCCGCGAGCTGCCCGCTGCAGACGACGCGAATACATTCGAATTTCGAAGCTCGTATCTCGCCCGCCGCTCTCTCTCTCTCTCTCTCTCTCTCTCGCTCTCTCTCTCGAGCACCGACGATTGTTCTCCGTTTCGGCGGCGGCGGCGGCCCTTGAGCAGCGGCGGCATCGCCCCGAAGAAAAAGGAAGCAGCTCGCAAGGTGGACTTGACTGCAAGTCCGGGGAGTATAAATTTTCCATTCTTCATCGGGAACGGGGGAGGGGGGTGGGGGGGCGACTATTCTAAGAGGGGTTATACATTCTTCGGGACCGACTTTTTTTCCCGTTCGCCCCCTCTTTTACAGATAGTTTATTCATGGATTTAATCCTGCCCCATTATGGGAAATTTATGTTATCGGCTCTGTGAAACTTTTATCGAATTTTCGCGAACTGATTCTTAAAATAGAGCCAATATTGTATTGATAAAAGATGCTCTACGGTTAGAGTGGGAATTCCTTGATTTTTCTTTTGCGAGGCAAGATTGAATTATGTAGCGAACTTTGCTGAAAATATTGAAAAATGGTCAATGGTGAAACACGGCTGCACTTCGACCATAATAAAAATCAAAGATCAATCTTGCAGCAGAAAATGAATGAATATTTCAATAAAGCGGCGAGGAATATTTAAAAATCCATGCGAGAACCACTTTTATTAATTATTTTTCCTCAAAAATCCTCTCACCTGCCGTGCAAAATCATAAATTCTCAATGCAACATCCGGTACATTACTTTGCACTTAAACATTAATTAAACAACACATCTTGATTGTCTCTTCCAACAAGAGCAAGTAGCTTTCAACGGTGACAATCCTGCGCGGCGTCCAAAATTGTTAATGAAATTCAAATGTGTACCGTCCTGTCTGCGCATCGGGAAACAGTTCCCGCGTATAACGCGCGGCAATGTGGTTTTATCTGTTAACCGAATTCTCTTGTCAGCGAGAAGAGAGAGGAGGGGGGAGTAGGGGGGGTGGTAAAAGGCGCGACAAATTACGCGGCTACATAGACCGCGGGCCGCTTTCATTAACGTCGTTGCATGCCGACGTCGCGCCTGGCCGCCGCGGTGCATACAGCCGGAGGGGGGAGGGGGAGGGGCCGCCTTGCTTCCTTCCTTTACGCCGAAACCTGCGAGCGCGCAGTCCTTTACTAATGAGATAGCAATCACCGCTACCGTTCTTCGCCCGCCTTCCTCGGCTTAAGCGCGCTATTAATTAAATTTACGAGGTGCGCTATTTGATTTAATGCCGAGCGATGGGATGGACACGCTGTCGATATTCGGCCGATGAATGGACTGACTGAGCCGCGCAGTTTGCCTAAGTAATCAGGGCTTTCAACGCTGCAAGTTTCGGAATTAAGGCTGCCACGTTTTTTTCTTTCATCTTTTTTTTTTACATCTCGTGCAATTATTTTAAATAGACACTTGTATGTTATAATTATAAAAAGTCAATAACTGAATATTTACATGTACTGTGTACTGTACTGTAACGTTATTGCTTTAATAATACCAAAAGAAAAAGACTGTCAGCTGTATATAAATTTTAAAAATACCACGACCAACAATCTTTATTATTATAAAAGTAAAATATAAAAGAAATTCAAAAGAAAAACACGAAAAATTATAGATAACAGACAAAGAAAAATGAAAAAGGAAAAGAAAGGGTCCAAGCAGATAAGGGGAGAAAGAGGAGCTATCCAGTAAAAGGGAGAGAGCTCGATTTCTGAAAGTTGGCACCGCGGCTATACAGAGCAAGCGGACAAGAGAGCTCTCGGGCAAGAATAAGCGATTCTGGTAACTTTTCCACTTGGCGAAATTTCGCATAATCCTGGTGTGCGGAAAAGCGGCGCATTTTCCAACCCCCTTTCCACCCCCCTCATCGACTCGGTCCGCGGTCTAAAACCAGATCCGCTCAGTCGTCCCATCCGCGTAACGGCAAAAGCTCCAGCGAGAAAGCAGTCACTGCAGGCGTATATATAGGCGGGACGAAGGCGTGCCACTTTGCTTTGTATAATTTAATTAAAGCAGCGGAGGTCACTTCGGCAGGAACGATACTTTCGAAGAGCGATCCTCTCGTATACGGGGGTGGGGGAGGTGAAATTGTTTTCGCCGTTTATTCCCTCCGGGCTGTAAATTCGATACGGCGCATTCGTTAACGTCGGGACGCCGCTGAATGAGACAGACGTCGGGGGAAACGCGACCGTTCCTCGGCCACTTGCGACGTGTGTCCAAGAGATTAGAGCTTTCCCGGTTTATTGTGATGTCGATCGTCGAAAGAAAGAGGGAAGCGGTTTCCCTGATTTACGGCACACTGGAGGAACACTAACGCCGAACAAAAGAACTAGACGGGACATCGCCGGCTGCGGAATCGACGAAATTTCGATAGGACACGCGATTCGCCTTTAATTTTTAAGTGCTCGGATGGGCAATCTATGAAATGCTAGAGTTATCGGATTACAGTGTAGGGAAGATTTCTTTGTCTGACAATGTTTAATTATCTTGTTTAACTCCTAGAAATTCGTGTAAATTGTAAATAGTGTTCAACCGAAGAAGGTAATAAATTTTAAAAATATAAATTTTGTTCATTTGTTGATAAAAACGATTGAAAAAATTTGAAATTATCAAATTTATATTTTAAAACAATAAATAACAATTTCAATAGTAACGATTCAATCGTTGAAATGATTTGAATGAAAACATGTAAATTTTTTAACAAAAAGTACGTAACTATAACGTTAAACTAATAATTATAACGTCCCATCTTCGTGTCGTTACAATAAATATTAAAATAATCTAAGAACAAAGTTCGGCTAAGTTCCGCAAACTTCGACCCGAAGCAAAAGTGTCTGCAGCCGCCGCGTTCAAGTTCATCGATCGGTCGTTGCCAAGACACGCGACTATCCGAACGGAGAGCGTCTCAGCTCTCGGGTTCTCCGGGTCTTCTCCTGAGGGATGAGGGTACAGAGCGGAGTCGAAGGAAGGAGCTGCGCGTATCTGCATATAACCCGCTTTCTCACTCACGGCGTCGCGGCGGCGGCGGCGGCGGCCGTACCTTGCAGGCGCGTGGATCGGGTTCGCGAAGGTTACGCGTAGGTAAGAGAGGGAGTCGCGGGGCTGCGTAGTAAGTACTCCTTCGGGATTCGCAGCTAGTGCTTCTCAAACACAAGCGAGGCCCTCCATTCTTCATTACCCAACGGCCGTATCCTCGGCAAGCACTCGAGATGTTTACGTGCTCGCGACAGACCCCCAGAAGCGATGAATCGACTCTGTATCGCATCGATTCTCCCTGCGCCTCTATCTCTCGAGGCGGCTCCCTTTCTCGTCGGTCTCTGTCTCTCTCACTCTCTCTCTCCCTCTCCCCTAAATGCTACCTTCGATGGCTTCTGCGGCAGAAGATGCCTTCGATGATTATTTTGATACATTTCGCGAGAATGGAATTTCGAATTTGCTGCGATGGTTACTCTTTATTTGCTGTTTTTTCCTATATTTAGTTTTTGTGATTATATTCACTTATCATAATATCAAAACTATCTAAAAACTAGCTGTTAGTTTTGATAACATTACTCGATTATTAAAAAAATTTTGCTTAAATAAATAAAAAAGAAATGATGATAAATGTGAATGAACATCACGCAATAAAATTTTTTAATTGTAGTTATAAAGTCACTTACTTGGTGTCGTGCCGTAAGCCTTGCTATGCTTGAGTAGAAAGTGTGACTGTAAAAATACAAGAGTATTACAAAAAAAAAAAATTTAAGAGATTTTAATGCTACAAGATAAATAATTTTGTACTAATGAATAGCGTATGAAAAATATACATAATATTGAATTTAAGGTACATTCATATATGGTTCTAAAACAATTAGTTTTCTACAAATATAAAATTTTATAAATAAAAAATGTTCTAGATGCACTACTGATGCTGAAAATATAAAATTCTGGATTAAATAATGTAGGAAGAAAGTATTACTTATTCAATTAAAAGTTGCTGTACCATCGGAAGTTATAAAAGAAGCTTAAATGTTTTTAAAATTAAAGTTTTCGTATTGAGAATTTTTCGCATAGATTAATTTAAACTTATAGCAAAATAAAATTTGACTGTGATCGTAGTTAGTAATATTTTCATATACATGACAGCGTATACAACTTAATTTAACTTTAGTCTTGAAAAGGATCATTGCGATTTACCCAATATTCTAATAAAATTATTACATTAAAAAACTGTATCTATACATTTTTAATTAAGGCAATCTAAAACAATTGTAATTTTTTTTTGTGTTTCTAAAATTATTAACATGAAAATGCGTTCATTTTCAAAATGACCTATTAAACCTCGTGCTAATCTTACAAAAGATCTCTTATTTTTCACCTTAGGAAGAACCTCAATTTTCACTTAGCCCAGCCCCGAAGTCTGCTTAATTCCGCAGAAATAGGCATCGAAATTCAAGAGGTTGTTAAACAACACGTCGGCAGAAGCGGCTCGTACTCCTATAATAGAATATCCAGCATAATGCTCTCTCCTCCGTTTTTGCCTTTTCCTCCTTAGCCTTGACCCAGCTTTCTAGAACAAAAGCGGCGTAATTAGACGCGGAGGCTGCCAGAGGTAAGGCGGAGAAGAGGAAGGCCCTTGTCTCGATTATCCGCAGGCCGCGTTCGGCTCGTGGCAGCTGTCAAAGGGTGCGCAAGAAGTTAAAGCGGAGGAGGAGGAGGAGGAGGAGGAGGAGTCGAAGAGCTGGAGAGGTTTTCGATCGGCGTCGTCGGACAGGTGCTGGCAGACAGGCAGGCAACCGAAGCTTCGCCCAAAGAAGGGAAGCTCGACTCTTCCAAGTGAGTGTCTGGCGCATCCGCCGACGATAGAGACGAAAATTTAAATAAAACGAGCAAGGTGTGCCTGCAGCCTCGCTTCGTAAGGAAAAATGAACATGAACCAGATGAGGGCAAATATCGGTGCTACTAAAAAGTATCTCGATCGTTTGAAATTGATGAAAAAAATTGTTTATAATAATAAAAAACTTTTGTATACTTTCAAATTTTTAAGAATAAATAATAATCCTAATTTTTAAATGCATCGATTATAGAGATATAAAAACTAAAAAAAGGTTACGCGTCGACCCAAGTATAAATATCCCCCCCCCCCTCCTCAAACAGCTAAATTACGAAGAGCGTTGAGTCCTCCGCAACGACTATTGATACTTCTAAAGTGTCTTGCCCGATCGATTTTCGCATTACCAAACAGTACTGTAAAACACACAATGCAGCCGAGTAAATAGCATCGGTACGCGTGCGTACACTCGCAGCAAAGGAAGCGAATGAAAAAGGGCGAGGAAAGTAATAGCAAGAGAAAGCAGTTTGTGTACGAGGGGGGGGGGGGGGGGATGCGAAAGGAGCATACGCCTGGATATGTGTATATAAACGAAACGTTGGCTGCAGGGTGTTCTTGAACGATTGCTAGATTGAAAATCCAGTCGATCTCTTGTCGTGTCGTTCGCTCTTTCTCTCTCGGCTTGCCTCTTTCTCCCGATGAAGTGACGCACCGTGCAGACGACGACGACGTCTCTCCTTAGCGGAGAAATCGAATCCGCTCTCGAGATCGCACACCTTCTTTTTTTCCCGGAGAAAAACGCTCGGGCGTCCCCCGACTGTGTGACGGGACGATGTATAAGCAGACAAGTTGCGCAGAATCGAGCACGCGAACTACGTAAACGTCGCTTCTTTTCATGCTACCAGTCGTTACCTATATCCTACCAATGCGACCCGCCTATAGACGTGTCCGACGCTATACGCTCCATTTTTGAAACGTCAAAATTATTCCGATACTCGATCGCCGGAGCAACATTTAAATTTATACGTCAGTCGTAGGGCTTCGATAAGGTGAACGGAAGATGCATTTTTTTTATTTTAAAGAGAAAAATACTCCAGTTCTAAGAAAAAAACAAATCCTTTAATTTAACAATAATATTTAGGCGTTTTAACAGGTTTGTTAAAATTTATTGTAAAGGAAGTCATTTTACTCAAGTATAAAGAACAAAGCCCCTTATACACTGTCTTCATTAATACAGCGTGATCATATTCTCCTTCCTTCTCGAAGAACATCATTATCTTGTAAAGTAGGAAAACACGAAGCCACCGCTACAGATGATCAACGAGTTCCGAGCCAGGATCAGAACTTAATACAAGACGGACACTGTCAAGAACTTCCTGGATCATTGCAAAGTTTCAACATTCAGCACTGTCGCTCCTCAGCCGTATAATGTTACAAGTGATCAGTTCCTTTATGTCCATAAAATTTTTCAAATTACCGCAGATACTTTCAGGATCGGATGAAGGAACGTATTTTAAATAATTTAAAGGCATAAATCGAATATTAATTGTAAATGAACAGCAGAAAAGCTTTAAGCACATCTTTTTATAATTTTAATGGGATAGTATATCCATAATTTGCCTTTAAAAAAACATCGGAAACAAAAAATCCTTAGTATTAAGAGTTATAAAAAAAATATATATTAAAAATATAGTTTATTGTGATCAAATAGGCCCAAAATGTACTCTGTAGGCCTACTTGATCCAGAGATATAGCTACCTCAAATTTTTTGCTTTGGCGTAAGATGCCCCAAACTGAACCGATAGATGGATTTTCATCAAACAGGGCTTAATATCTTTGTTTTTTATATCATTCCAGACTGAAGCTGTTTTTAAGTTGAAATGTTTTAGTTTATTATTTTTCAATTAAGAAAAACTGAAAATACTTGTTTAATTTTAACAAATTTCATGAATTTTCTCAATTTTTCTTAACTTAAAAATAGTAAACCAAAATATTTCAACTTAAAACCAGCTTCAGTCTGGAAATAGTAAACCAAAATATTTCAACTTAAAACCAACTTCAGTCTGGAAATAGTTAAAAAATAAAAATTTTAAGCTCTATTAGATGACAATCCATCTATCGGTTCAGTCTCTGACTTACGCTAAACTCCAAAAAACTAAAGTTTTCAAGAAACAACAATAACAGAATTTGTTGTTTTCTTCTAAAAATGTTCACTCGTATCAACACAATTTTTAAACTATAATTACCACTAGTTTTCTTGAAAGTCAACAAAGATGCTTAAGTTCTTCTTATTGTACTCCAATGTCATGAAGATAAACTAACATGACTCTTCTCTATTATCTCTCTATTAAACCCTGTCATTGAAGCATTGAATTAACTATTGACCAAAAATATCAGGATTATTACTATAAATTAATATCTGTATTATAATTCTCCCTTCAATAATTGGAAGCTTGTAGTGGTCCATGGGAATGATGTTAAAAGCAGCATAATGTCTGTAGTATCAAACAATGCTGGCATAGGGCTTAGAATTACATAAATGTAATAGCACTTATTGCACCATTTGCACTTTTAAAATAGGATTTAAAACACAACACTGTATAAAATGCACTTCAAAATCATGGCTAAATAGGACCTGAAACAGAAAAATGAAAGTTCTTTTTTTAACTTGACAGCTTGAAGTGAAAATGAAACTTTTAAATTTACCTGCTTTGAAATAGCACTATTGTGTCCAGGGGTATTTTTCTTGACGATCCTTGAAGATTCTACACCTTACTTTATTATAGGATAAACAAACATGGTTAACCTCAACATACATGTAACACTTACTAAAAGCAATTGGTTGTCAAAAAGTAGCTACGGCGACCGTGGTGACACGACTGAAGCGCGATCCGCGCGCTATATTTAAAACTTTACATTTGAAATTTTTGTATTAAAATTCATTTTATAGTAATAAAACCCATTTTTAAAAATCTTTATACATTTATATATTGTTCTGATAACATTTATTAATAAATTATAACATTTTTAGACGTTATTTAAAAAAATCTAAAATTAAAAATTTTCGTATTATGCGCTATTACTTCTTTAGTATTTTAAATTATTGCATAAAAATTTATTTTCATACAGATTATAACATATACAATCAAAATATCTAATAAAAAATTTTCAATTTTTTGAAATTTTTTCGGTATAATACGCGGTGAATAGTGGCAACCGGATCAATTGTCTGTCTCGGGCGAAAAATTCTACACAATCCTATAAGTATTACATATTTCATCATCCCAAGCTGTTCATTGAATTGATTTTTAAAATATACTTTCTTTATTATTTTCAGCAAAGAACCGTAAATTCTTCATAAAACGCTTGAAACTTGAAATTAAACATCGAAATATTAAAAGAACGCAAAAAACGTATTACTTGTATCGAGATAAAATATCCGCCTATAAATATCCCCCGAAAGCAAAATGTAGCCGCAGAAGCAAATGACTTCGATAAAACCGCGAATAAAGCCCAGGGAATAAAAGCTCATCTTTCCTTTAGAATCGCGGTGTTTTTTCCGACACGCGAAACAAAGGAGAGCCGCGTTGGAAAACAGCGCTTTTAGCCCCGAAAAACACGACTCTCTCTCTCTCTTTTTTCTTTCAATCACTCAAAAAGAAGTTGGGCGAGCGTGTGGCGTAACGCTATAATAAGCGGCGGATCCGTGTGTTTGCCTTTGCCCCCCGCCGTGAAAGCAACGCGGCAGCGAGCAGAGAGTTATTGAAAGAGACGCATCGATATGCGCGCAGATAGCTTTGGCGTAGGGCCGCGCTGCGCTGCCGACGTTGCGGCAATATCGGGATGAGTTATTGTTCGCCGAGCACAATGCACTCAAATATGGAATGAAGCTGGGAAATTGATAAAAAAAATCTCACCGATTTTCTACTCCCGCTGGAGGGCCGCGATCGGGTGGTCTTATAAATTTTTCCCCGACAAGCCGCGCTGCTTTCAAAAATTTATGTGGAACTGCATTCGATGCGCTTTTTCATACGCGCATTAGAATCGCGATTATTTACGATGATAGATAATAGGACGGAAGATGATTATTAGAAGATTCAATTGGTAGTAAGATTTGAACCTCGATTTTCGTAGGTCATTACGTTCGTATCTTGCAATTATTTCGGCGTTACGTCTTCGAATGATTGATATTTAAACTTATGTTGTTATTATAAAACTATATTAATTATCAAACCCATCTAAATAAATCAAAGTTTAGAAAGATCCAAGGCGCTAAATAATAATCACTTTAGTCCCATCCATTATCTTTTCATTCTCATTGAAATGTTCTCCCAAATAAAAATTTCCATCTGAAAGAAAAGCCTAAACCAACCGGGGAGCTCTGCAATCATCTATCAATTACGACGACGAGGCACAGTAATCGGATTCTCGAACAATACATCTTTCACGCTTCCGTGTTTATTTACGGAAAAGAGCACAATCTCTTCAAGTCAGTTAACCTCGTTTTCGTGCGCGGCATACAATTCAATCGCATAATCGCTTAATTCGACGTCCGAGTACTTTTCCTCTCCCTCGGCTCATCTGCGCGAATAATACCGCAGCGCACGATTCCAATTAGACACCGCGACGACTTACGCACACACACACACCCTGCCGTACACGAAATGCGCATTGTGGGCTGCGGCGAACGATGGGAAAGAAATGGAGAGAAATGCGAGTCGCTCGAGGGAGACGGACGTGGGAAGTGCACGGAGGGGCTGTGCAGTAGTCACCGGAGCGTGCCGTCCTTGTCGTCG
Organism: Ormyrus labotus; assembly: GCA_035582975.1. NCBI lineage: Eukaryota > Metazoa > Arthropoda > Insecta > Hymenoptera > Ormyridae > Ormyrus > Ormyrus labotus. The sequence continues at coordinate 5,294,667 of JAWWEO010000036.1, forward strand.
CCGCGCGACGTTTCCTCCGCCTTTCACGAGGGGAAATCGATTAGGCCGCAGGAAAATCATCCGTGATTCTGGCCCGATCCGTTAATGAGAGCTTTCTTTTCGGCATTCTTACCGAGCTGCCTGCGCGGATTAGGCTCCTTTGTGCGGTGCGGCTTGAGCGAATGCTTGGGATGATTGTATACGATCCCGACATTTTCAACACGTGTATTGCAGGGATTTATTTTTTTTTTTTTTTTTCGATAATGCCGCTGCTTTAGAACAGATCGGTTAAACTTTTTTTTTAACGATAATTCACGAGAACTGTAAACGCTTGAAAAACATGTTTAATATAATTGTAGCATGAATTCCGAATTTTAATGCGCATACAAACCCAGCTAAATATCTCACAATTAAATTTAAGTAGCTCTGTCGTAAATGAGATTACAGTTCGAGCCACTGTTGTATACGGTGTAAATGCACTTTCAATGTAATTACACAAATTCGCCCCTAACGTTCGATTCGAACATTCTTTGCGCCGTAATTCATAATAACAATAATATCATAATAAGGGATTTTAAATAAAATATATTTACTTTGGAAACATTAAAATTCATTGAAATATTTGTAAAATCAAAATAACGTTCAATATATTCAAGTCATAATAACACTTAAATGGAGAAACTAATCATAGTTATCAGAAGTAATGTAATATAATGTTCATTTCCCACTCTACTTGAAAGTCTGATATTAAAAGCTCTTATCATTAGAGACAATGTCCATAGTTGGTGCACCATTTGCGATTGTTCGTTCTTTCATTAATTTCGAAAATAATTAACTAAAACTTCGTGATTAATCTTCACTCGAATCTCTCAAAAATTTCAATAAAAAATTCTTTACTTACCATATACCCCAATGGAAGACTTTATAATCTATATTATAATTATCATAAAAAAATGAATCTTTATAGCCTTTAGTTTCAAGAGGACAAATACTCCCGTCCAGATCCGACTAATTTTCAATCCAGCTTTAAATGAGGAGCGGCGGCTCCATTCTTCCGTGAGAGTAAAATCTCGCACCGAGCGGCGCCGGGGGAAAAAAAAAAGAAGGTGGAAGAGGACGAGAAATCCCTCGGAGCCGCAAGATATACAAGAATTCTAAAAAGTAATTAGTGGCCTTGGGCAGGGATAAGATGTCCCGATAAGCTTCCTTAAAGCGCTCGGCGAGCAAACCGCAAAATTCAAAGTAGCTTCATTCATTTCTCAGGAGTCGCGCGACTTCCCTTCCGCGCGCAGCGCCGAGAGCGAGCGAATGGCCTTTTAGTCTAATGCCTCGCATAAAATCGCAATTAAAAGAGAGCCCCCCCACCCGCCGGCGCATAATTCCGCAGAGCTCCGAATATAAAGGCGGCGGGCTGTCCGGCTTAGGATCTATACGCGATCTCCCAGGGCGCCATTTAAAATCCATGTCCTCCTCCATAAACTCTTCAAGCGCGCTCGGCGGGCGCACGAGGGAGCGATGAGGAGGAGCCTTTATTGGAGTCGCCAAGATTTATTCATCGCCAGTGCCGCGTCGCACATTCGTGTTCGCTCGTCGCGTCCATTCGGTTTGCTTAGTTTTGACGATTCTCTTATTTTGATGTGCGACGAGCCGCGAGGCACACGGGCCGATAATACGTTTTCGTTACCGGAGGATGGAAGCTCTTTATACGTCAAATAGCTTTCTTTTACCTTTGTTTATTGCGATGAGAAATTATTTATCGTAAGTTGAGTAGCGGGGTTGCAGGGGAACGAATTATTTAATCCAAAAAGTCTTTAAGCGAATTAAATCGGTTTGGATTAAGAAAAATAAATGAACGTGAAATCGTTAAATTTCTCGTTTAAATAACTAAATATTTTAATAATAATTATCGTGCCTATTAAATTTATTTACAAGTAAATACACGGACTAAGAGGTCCAATTAAATTATTAACCTAATAAAATAAAATAAAATATGTGTTGCGCAAACAAAGCTCCTAAAAAAGAGGTAAATTAAAAAAAAAGATTGAAAACAAGAATAATAAAAAACCGATGTACGAGTAGCCTTAAAAATGATTATATTATTAAAAAAAAAAAAAAAATAAATTTCTTTTCAGGAAAGCCGTAAAACTGGCGAAACGATCGGGACCTCGTGAAATTCGGCAATTTGTCGTAAGCCCGTCCGTATAAAGTTCATATTATAAATCGGCGAGGAACCAATTACGCGAAAAGAAGCCGATTTGAAACTACACTCTTATCCTCCCTCAAGCGGGCGGGCACTTTAATAAGTTTTTTGCCGCCCCCCTCCTCCCTTCATTTTTCCGTCGAGCGACTCTTCTCTCTCTCTCTCGGCTGGCGGAGTCGCGCCGCCGCCCGTCTAGGCTCGGTGCCGCGCGAGCGCTCGACACTACGTCAGCACGCGAATTTTGAATAAAGCCTTGATTTACTGGCTTTTACCGGGGGCCGCTCGTAATTCGGCCGAGTAAACTTCGAAAAGTGCCACGCTGATCTCTTTCCATCCCCGGCGGAGCTTCTCTCCTCTCTCACTCGGGCCGTTTACGCGAACCGCGATAATTTCCATTCCCCTTCCGGGATTTGGGGGGGGGGGGGAGGGGGGAGGGAGGATCTTCGACGGCGGAGGAAAAGACGTCGTCGCTATATCCTCATGCTCCCTCGAGGACAGGCCTTATTGATGGATCGTTTCTTTTATGCGCCGCCGTAACGAGGCCGTAACGACGCGCGAGACGCGCGAGCCGTTCAGCAGCCCGGCAAAAGAGGGAGCTTACATAGGAGGCTCGATAAAGGGAAACTGCGGCGAGCTCGCGAGCGCCCGTCCCGATTACCCTGTCAATGCCCGCCGCCGTCGAATAAAACGCCGAGAGATGCATGTACTTATTTACGAGCCCGGCTTTGCTGTGGCTTGCGCCGCCGCGCCGCGCGACGGGAAAGGGAATCCGCAGTCGCGACTTTCGCCCTTTATTGCGAAACTTCGTTTGGGACATTCAACAAGGCCGAGGCTCTTTTCGAGGAAGAGAATTGCAATTAGCGAGGCTCGAGCCGCGCTTTAATTACTTCTTTCGTTGGAAGCGCTCTCGGTTCTCTACAACGGGAGAAAGTAATTGTTTAATTTATTTAATGCTTTGTGTAAGATATTCAAATTTTAATTTTCAAACGTCAAACGTGAAGCAAACAATTAAGCACCGGTTCATTAAAAAATCTATCACACAAGAATTCTAACTCAATTTGCTCTTACTGATTTTAACGGCTAATTTTAAAGATTAAAATTTTTTTCGAGCAACGTATAAAGCAACGGTTGATTGGCGAAAAAATCCCATCAAAGTTCTCGCGTTCCATAGTCCGCAAGACCGACAGCACACATTGTCGAGACTCGGAAGGAACGTACGGCGCAGCTACTGAGGAACTTCGCGAACATGTGCTCCCTCTCTCCTTCTCTCGCCTTTCATTCCGCGGGACAAATGAGACAGATTAGGGCTCGCGCCCGAGCAAAAAGACGCGAAATTCCGTGAAATCGCTCGGAGCGAGCAGAGCGAATAGTAATTCCCGGGCTAATTGTCGCGCGAGTCTCCTCGCCGCGGGAGAAAGAAGCGAGAGAGCTGCGGGGGGAGAAAAAAAAAAGGAAGAAGTGGGCTCGGAAACACGTGTCGGGACATAAAGAACATTATTACTCCTCTCGCGACGCTCGGAATAATAAAGAGGTTCATACGCGATTTCGTGACGAACATCGTAAAATCATAATGCTCATTTTTACTGCGAGCATTAAAGACGCGAGATAATCTCCACCCTTTCGCTCGTTCCCTCCCTTTTCATCCCCGCCGTATTTTTTTACCTCTCTCTCTCTCTCGCGATAAAGACACAGAGAGACAGAGAGAGGGAAGTAACTAGTTTTCTCTCTCCCTCTCTCCCGTCGACGCGTTATAATCATCTGCTGCAAACAGAAGCACGCAAACGAAATCCTGCGTCGGACTTTTACTTTGACAATATCAAAGGATTTAGCGCTACCTTTGTCGCAATCGCATTAGGAGAAAAGCGCAGCGACGATCCTGCTGGGAGTCAGCTAAAACAGACGGCCGTCGCCGCCGCCGCGAGAGAAAAAAAGTCGAAATTATTTTATGCGTCCGGCTTTTTCCCGCGCGGCGTGCGGTTTCCTTTTATAGCCCCCTGATAAACGCGCCGGCACAAAGAAAGGGGATATTGCGCCAAATGGAATTGTTCGCCGCTCGGCGAAACTTTGAGTGCTACAATGGAACTTTGGAGGGATCGGTTTATCTTGGAGGCTTCATTCAATTTCATTTGAAGCTTGATTTTTTATCATTTAGTTTTTTTTTCTGTTTTTTTTTTTTTTTTTTTTTTTTTTTGGAGCGCCGGTAATTAAAAGGCCAGCCTCTGCTTCGCGGAATTGCATTTTGAGAAGCGAGTATAATTACTTTAGAAGATTGGAGGATTACTGTAGCTGCAACTTAATTAATTAATTCCCGGAACGTGTACCAAAAATATAAAAAACGAACGTAAATACATCAGCAAATTTATCATTTATCCCATTTAATTTTAACCTTTTCATTTCGATTATCCCGTGGAAAATTTTATCAATTACAATATCCCAATGCAAATTGAATCACGCCGCGCCAACCGCTATGATTGTTTATAATTGCATGAAAGTATCATTTATAGTATTAGCCGGTAAAATGGCACACCGTCGGTACGTACCCTCTATTGACACACTCTAATTATAAAAGAACAAATACCAGCGAAATCGGCAACGAAAATACGAAGGGTCCCCCCGGCAATAAAACTTTTGCCTCTCTCTCTCTCTATCTCTCTCTCTTTTGGTCCTTCTAATCAAACAGCAGCGAGAAAATGTGCCTACGTCGATCCGAATGTTGATACACTTAGACTCTTTCATTACGCGGCATCTCGTCCCCTCTCATTGATCCGTAAGCTTGAAGCTCTCGCGCTGTTTGCGATGCTCTCAAACCAGTCGATGCGGTCCGGCCTTGTATTTGAATATTACCGTCCCTCTCCGCGCTTTTCTATATATATTAGCTCCGATGGCAGGCGGGGTTTCCTCCGCCGGCGAACTTTGCAGTTACCGGCATTTCGGAGATTAAGCAGAGGAGAGGAAAGTAAAAAAAAAAAACGCAGCATTTTAAGAAGCATTTCTTTAATATCATAGTTTTTGATTTAATTTTTTTCTTAAGAGCTAGATGACATTTATTAAAATCGAAAAATTGTTGAAATCATTGAAAATTTTCATTTATTATATTTCATTTTCAGTTTTTCGACATAATCTTACAAAGCGAAACGTTTAAGAATCTTTTTAGTGTTATTATAATAACAATTACAATAATCAAAGTAACAATCCAAGATTCAGTTCGAGCCCCTCAAATTCAACCTGCCCATCTTCTGCTCTTTCGCGTAAAAGGTATAAATCGAGGAGCAAAGGAAAGAGAAAATAATCGCGAAAAAAAAAATAAAAGTAGATCAGAGTAAACGCTTAACTCAATAGTAGAAAAAAGCCAAAGAGACGAAATGAGAGAAATGAGAAACTGAGAGAAGGAGAGAGAGAGGGAGAGACAGAGTTGCCAGTTCGAGGACTGTATTTTTAAGTAATTGTTGCGACCCTTTCCAGCGAGGCAAGCTTTCATCAGAGCGAGGCATGCAGCCACGAAGCGATTCGATTAAATGATTAAACGAGCACTAAGCGCCATATTAAATGTGGCATTATGCTCTTTGTAAAATCGCATTTTCCTTTAGCCCTCGTTCCCCTTCTCTTCTCAAAGTTTTTCTCTGTTTATCGTGTTTTTGTTACTTACTTTGCCTGCCGTATTGCGGATTGATCGTAATTCGACCGGAAATCTGAAAAATTAGCGAACCTAGAGCATTTACTTATTTAACGTTACGTTTTTTACACTTTCTTTTGAGTCCAAACAGTCCAGGCGTTCTCGTATTCTCTTTCAGTGCGCTGAAAGTGTTTATGTTATGTATTACACGACTCGTCGATACTTACGAATTTATGTATTCTTTGTTTTTCTTACAGCAAATGCATTATTATGACTAATATGAATTATTTAATTGTAATTAATTCAGGATAATCATAAAAATCAAATTTTATACTTAATTTATAATTATTTAAATACACACTTTTTTTCATAGTTTTCTTTCAGAAATATATACTTTTAATTTTATTAAAATTTAATCACCTGCCTATCTCTAAATAATGTGCATCAGACCAGCAGAAGGTCGATATTTTCATTAAGACTTTAGTCCATATTTGGATTTGTCGGCAGTCTAAAAGTTTCATTTCAAAGTGCAACTCCAGAGACAGTTCAAATCTGCTTTTAAACCAATAATAATATTACTCGAAACTTTAATTTCTGAAACGACGATATCACTATTCTCCGCTTGATGAAAGTCACTGCGCGACAAAGAGATATTCGCAAAAGTTGTTAAAAGTTCGTAAGATAACAATGCAACGATTGACTGGCAATCAACCTGGCAATATTAAAAAAAAATGTTCATACGGCATTTATCAGGGCAGGGGAAAAAAAAAAAACAAAAAAAGTTTTAGACGCAGTAGTAAAATGTATAGACGTTTGACAGGTCGTTAGCTCGATTTGGAGAATTTGGATTTTAGCAGTGTCCATTTCGACCGCCACCTGTCAGGGATTCTCTCGCGCTCCCCGCTCGCTTCGCGCGAACTTTCCGGCTGCAGCTTATTCGCTCGACGCGAGTTTGCGGCAGTACCGGACCGAAGAGGGAATTGGCAGATTGCCGGGATTAATTATGGTCTCCGAATGGCTTGCGATTTCAATTGCGCCTCCCCCTCTTTTCACGGGGGAAGGGGAGGGAGTCGCATTTGGTGCAGCGATTTTTCTGGTGCGAACTTGATGCGAGCCGTTTGACGTTCGAACGAATAGATTTTTGCTTCGGCACTGGATGCTTGAATCAATCGTTTAGGAAGGACTCATTCTTCTTGGGAATATATATACTTAAAAATACATTCTAGATTGAATTTTAAATTCAATGGTCACAAGAATTCGTAAATTCTAAAATATGAAACTGAAAGTCCGCTATTCCTATAATTATCTATAGCATATATACATTGAACAAATAAACCAAAATGAAATTTCTGTCACTTACTTTATAATACTGTGCAATTTGGAGTGCAGAAAATGTCATACGATCTCGTCTACGATACAAAGCAACATGTTCTCTATGTGTCTGAACTGCGTCGATCTAAAAACAAATAATAATAAATGTACAATGAATGATTTGCTTAAAGTTTTAACAATTTTTAACAATATTTATTTGATAAAAAATATAAGACAATTTTAAAAGTCAGCATATTTTAGATTTCCCATTTTTTTATGAAATAACTTTTTATTTACAACCTCGTATAAAAATTTGAAAAAGACTATCTGCGAAAGCCTTAGCGGGTCTAATTCTTTTTGCGTCGCGTCCTTTATACGAAGTGCTCTAACCCCCGAGCGTCAACAGGCCACGCGAGTGTTTTCATTTTTCGCACATCAATATCGTTTCGTTTCAATTTTCCGCAGCAATCTGGCCGCGCTCTCAAAGAAGCCCGAGTAAACTGTTTCCAATAGAGCGATCAAGCCGTCAACTCGGTAATATCGGGACGCGCAGTATTCGTATATATATATACACGTAGCTTCATCTCTCCTCGACGAAAGGACGAGCAAGAAGGGAGAAGAAGCGAATCGGCGGTAATTTAAGGGCCCGCGAAAAAAGGCCGCGCAATCTTCGCGGCGAGAGAGGACCCACAAAGAAGAAGGCAGTGATTCCGTGAATCCCGATGGCCGGCAGCGCGGCTCGCAGGTGTTTCTTCGCGAGCAGCTGCAATCACGACCGCCATCTGCCTCGCTTACGAGAGAGAGAGAGAGGTGCCCCGCGCGCTTTGCGGAGGCCCAATTAGACAGTGCCGAAACACGTGCCGAGGCTGCAGCGATGCACACGCCGCACCTTCCTTTTTTGTCGGCTCGCGTTTCTTCTGTTTTCAAGAGCGAGCCGGCTTCCACGCTGTTTTTTTGCGACAGTTGGCTGGCACGAGCTGCTGCTGCTGCTATGCTGCCTGTGCTCCTTCATGCTCATCCCCCCTATCTCACCTCGGTGATAATGTATGGAAGAAAATCTAACTGGGAAGAGTCTGCATACATAATCTTACATTGGTCACCGAATTATTTATTCTTATTCAAAATGAAATTATTAATTTATTTTAAATAAATCAATAATAGAAAACTTGTTTATATTATGAACATCATTAATTATATAAAAAAATGTTACTTAACTTTTTTTAAAAGTTCAAATTTTATGGTATTCTGAATATTGTTCCCAAATATGAAAAATAGTCAATTTGATTGACTCAGCAGTATATAAATAGAGATAAATTTAAAAACAAGATCAAGAGTAGATAAAATTTTTTATTTAATTTCATACTATACCAGCTACTTAGAAACCGGATTTTCGAATCATAACATAATATCATTTATAATATCGATATTTTATGTTTGATTCTATATCTTTGTGATTAACAGACTTTAAAAAGGAAATGGTCTTACATTCGATACGTTGTTTTTTTCTTTTTTAACGTATACATCAATTTCGTAAAAACGATCATAGTATATTACGCTACAAGGGCACAAAGTAGGCGATTAACGAGTCGAGTTTGACGCCCGAACGCAGCGAAGTTGGCAAAGAAGACGAGTGCAAGACTCACCTTGCACCCGTGTAGCGTATACATACTATTTTTTTGAACGAGCGGGCAGAAAATTTGACTACGTGCATGATGAGCGGGTGCTAAATGCTTCTTCCTCGCCCTAGTAGGGTGCAATGTTTACTTTGCGTGCTATTGCCAGAAAGACGAACTTTGCGCTCGCTCACCATGCAGGCAAAGTCAAATTTAGCGATTTCCCGCTCGCTGGTTCAACAAATCTATGTCGAAAATTGATCTTTTTCCCATACTATAGATCACATAGCGGCATCACATCATAGCGGCCCATTATGAAACTTTATTCCAGTACTGGCTCACATCACTATGCCAATAATACAAATAGTACATTGTGCGATTCAGGTGTAACAAAGTTTCTTTTTTAAACCACTATGATCGAACATGAAACTAAAACTAACTGGTAAAATCTAGAACTTTGTTATTTTATTAGTACTGACATTTAATACTGTTTAGTTACAATATAAAAAAAAAAAAAGTTCAATAAATTAAGTAAAATCAGGTTTAATTTAGCAAGGCTAGCTTACATCATATATTTAACTGAATACTAGATAGAAACTAGGAATAATTTTTACAGTGTTATGATTTAAGATAAAATAGGAATGATAGAATAGGGTCCGTATGAACGAGTTTTACCAGTAGCTTGAATAATATACTACCACTGACATCTGTATTTTACTGTCAGTATTTCTGAATACCATGGATATGGATAAGTTAGATTTCTTACTGAACTTCTGGCAATAATTTCTATTATCTGATATATTAATTGTTAAAGAAGTAAATCACCCACCCCTGACCGCATTTAGATAACGGATAATTTCTAAATATATTATATTGCTAATAAATTATAGCAATGAGTGTTCTAAATAACATTTTATGCAACAAATTTAAGAGTATAAAAGCAAGATGATCCTCAGCTAATTTATAAGCCGTTTGCATTTACATTACTTAACTTTCTCTAACCTTATAACATGTAAATATTTTCTCAAGTGCGTATTCAGATAAATAAACAATTAAGTACAAAAAAACTGCAACTTACCATTAGCGACATTGTTTATGATAATATCCATTTTATTGGGAGCTGGCAATGGAAAACAAATTTAAATTTGAATAACCATATGTTGGTACTGACCATTTTTCTTGGTGAGTCTATAAAAGAAATATAACTGAATATGAACCATACAATTGAACCACCCCACAAAATTGATTAATAAATAAAGTAGAATGCACACTAAAGACAATAACAAATTTTTGGATTTTTATAAGAACAACTGATTTCTAGATAAGTAGAAAAATTCTTATAGGAAATAATTCAATAAGGAACATAATTACATATTATAAATTTTTAAGGAGGCATTAAACTCCGATTGCAGCTTGCAGCTTAGTAATAAATAACTGATATAGCTCACACAAAAAAGTGATCTTTGAAAAATTTGTGAAAAAAAATTATATTATACAGTAGAATACTTAGAAAAATTTAGTCTTGTTTTACCTTATTTTCTATCTTTAATAAAAATCAAGATTTTATTTTTTGAAAATAAAGTAGAATTCTTTTTCTGAAAAAATTCAGGTGACCAACAGCCAATAGTAAAAGCTTTCAAGAAGCTCATAATACAAAACGACATTTGGAGAAAATTCGTCTAATGCTTTACTGTACATTTTTTCAAATTTAAGAAACAATGCATTATTTCATAGAAGTATTATTTTTAAAAATGAAAAATTATCTTGTAAAGATTTTAGATTACCTACTCGTGCATAATTAAGCTGCATTTTCAGTAACGCTTTTACAATTTCAAAAGACAAATGGTCGGTAAAGTCTCTTTTGACGCGTGAATCGACTTTTGCGCGCCACAAAATGGCCGACTTCCTGCTACTTTTTTCCCCTCCCTGCAGCTTTTACATTCCCGCTCACTATTTTCTGAGCACGGCGCCGATACCCAGATAATACAAAAGCAAGAATAAAACTTACTTTACTGCTGTTGCCAGCAGTTGTCCATCTGTAACGAACGAAACTCAGCTTGAAATTCGGTTGATAGCGCCTGCTTTAGAACAGGCTGTCGTTATGACTGCAAATCTCTTGTAGTTCTGCTGCTTAGTTGCTGAGCTTAAATGTCAGTCATTATGCACCATGTTTACCCTTCACGTAAGCATAGACGCGGGGATGTATAAAAAACAATTCGAATTATTGGGCGAAAATATTAAGATTAGGTCAATGCTGGTCGATGCCTCCGTCCTCCGTGCCGAGTGCCGACTTTCGCGCGCATTTTGACCGTTATCGCACGCGCGCCCTCCGGTGATAAACAATCGTAATAATAATTTGCAAACGAAAAGTACGAAAACGAAAAACGAATTGAATATTTGAATGTCGAATCGCGAACTTCATAACAATGCAATTATTATGAACTTTTATTTAACTCTATTATAAACGGTATTGATTCCAAAAAGCCCTGGAAGAACAAAATATACATTTTTTCAAGATTCATAGTTAAATATTTAGAACGATTTTATATATTCTAATACATAAAATTATGTAAATTATATCCATAAACTACATATAAAATTATACCTTTCAAGGTATTTCTAGTGTTTTTTTTTTCATTATGAAAAATAATGATTCTTATTTTATAAATGGAACATATTATTTATTACGTAAAATATGTATGCAAATAACAAAAAAACATAACTTTTAAATTATTTTTATATTATTTCTTCTAATAAATAGTAAGTTGTTATTTCATAAACATACTTTGGTGAAAGTCCATCTTTTATCTTGTAAGATTAGAACAAAATTGTTTTGACTACAAATTCGATCTGTTTACTTATTATACAAAATGCCGTTACATAAACGTTTAAAATTAGAATATGTAAATTTTTAATACGAAATTTAAATTTGTATTCAGATTAAATTAGTAACAATGAAAACGTGTAATGTAAAACTTAGTTTAAATATATCATAGGTTTAAAAAAAATATCGATAAAGAACTTGATTTTTTAAAGCAGCAAAAACTGCTGCACTTGCGATATTGGCATTGACATAGTTGCACATAAGTTGTAAACATAAGTAAACGTTGCTTAATGATTTCCCAACGCTTAATTATCTCGGAAACTGTTTCCCATGCAATGGAGATTACGTGCTTATAAAACTATTTTGAAATATGTAGTTGCATTGGGGATGATAAAATAACGAGTTTAAAAATCAAATAAAATTTATATTAAAAATTTTCGACATTATAAATAAGCTTGTACATATCTACAATTCGCAGGACATACAGCTTTATATAACATAAATGCACTGGTAGTCTTCACATTCATCACGTTGATCATCAAGTTGATCGTTCAAGGCTACATCTCTCGTTCCAACGCCAATCCAGGAATTTCTTTTTTTTTGTAGCTCCCTTTTACCGCGCTTCAATGATCTCGCATTTTCAAAGCTTTAATACTTCGCTTGTACTACAAGGAAATCGGCTTTATCGAGTGAATAAAGTCACGCTTTAAGGGCTTTCTCCAGATTTTCAGCCAATTTGTCCAAAAACTCGAACGTGTTTAGATAGTCGGACTTCGTAATATCTTCGGCCTTCTTCATGCAAAGGGCAAGATCTTTTGTCATGAAGCCAGATTCAATAGTGCTGACGCAAACCTTCTCAAGGGTCTCGGCGAACTTCTTCAGAGGCTCGTTTTTGTCGAGCTTCGCTCTGTGTAAAAGACCTTGTGTCCAGGCAAAGATGGAGGCAATGGGATTGGTCGATGTCTCTTTGCCTTGTTGATGCATACGGTAGTGTCTTGTAACGGTACCGTGAGCGGCCTCAGCTTCGACGGTGCGACCATCGGGACAGAGAAGCACGGAAGTCATAAGACCCAAGGAGCCGTATCCCTGAGCGACAGAGTCGGACTGTACGTCACCGTCGTAGTTCTTGCAGGCCCAGACGTAACCGCCGTTCGATTTCATGGCGTAGGCAACCATGTCGTCGATAAGTCGGTGCTCGTACCAAATGTTCTCGGCCTCGAATTTTGTTTTGTATTCGGCTTCATAGATCTCCTGGAAAATATTCTTGAAGCGACCGTCGTACTGCTTCAGAATCGTATTTTTAGTGGAAAGGTATAGAGGATACTTCCTGGCCAAAGCATACTTGAAAGAACTGTGAGCAAAGGCTCGAATACTCTCATCTGTATTAAATTGAGCTTGGGCAATACCAGCACCCTTGAAATCATTTACTGTATGTACAATCTTTTCTCCTGATGGGCTGGTCCAGCTAATTTCAAGTTTACCAGGTCCAGGGACTACAAAGTCAACAGCTTTGTATTGATCTGCATGAGCATGCCTTCCAATGATAATTGGTTTTTCCCAGCCACTGACCAATCGAGGAACATTTTTACAAATGATAGCTTCTCTGAACACTGTACCACCGAGAATATTCCTGATGGTACCATTGGGACTTTTCCACATTTTCTTTAACTTAAATTCCTCAACTCTCTTCTCATCTGGAGTAATAGTGGCACATTTAATACCCACATTGTATTTTTTGATAGCCTCTGCACAATCCACAGTTACTTGGTCATCAGTGGCATCTCTGTTTTCAATTCCAAGATCATAAGTGTGTAACTCAATGTCCAAATAAGGAAAGATTAATTTCTGCTTGATGAGATCCCAGATGATTCGGGTCATCTCATCTCCAAGAATGTCAACAACTGGTCCAGCCTACAAAATAAGTAGACTATGTGTTATCTAAAATCCTATTGATAAACTTTATTTCAAAACATAAATTACATAATTTAATAAAATTGTATTCCATCTTCTTCTATCATAAAGCTACCATTCAAAATATTAACAAGTGCAAATATCGAGTACGTGATAATCTTGCAAAATGCGTTATCAAAATGCTGAATCTTAAATTGAAACTTCGGACGACACACTTGTCCTTGAAGATAACGAACAAATAAAGCCCGTCATTAGAAAATAAGAAAACGATGAATGCACTGCTAATTCACAGCGTTGATAAAACATCGCCCGAAACCTATAAATAAGCGATTCTTGCAAATCATGCTGCTGAATTTCAATCAGCCAATTCCGAACAAACAAGTGAAACCGTGGCGTGTCCGGTTACGCACCTACAAAAGAATATCGAACGATAAAACTGTCGGTAATGAATTCGTAAAATCATAAGTTAAAGCAATATATATATGATTACCGGCGCGTGGCAACATTCCTTTCCCCTTTCCCCGCGTCGAGTCAACGAACTCCGAAAACAAGAAACTATAGTCGTTCGCCGAATCTATTCGAATTGCATGCAGGCATATACGCGAGGTCAAGAAAAAAAAACTTTACGACCTCATTCCGGTTTATCGCGAGTCTCAAGAGAGAGCGAATTTTGACAAAATAAAGACCGCTTCTGCAATTTATGGCGATGTGTAAGGTCTGTAAACTTATGCGTTGCTACACTATCTAGTGCAATGATATTCGCAAACAGTTATCAAAGCCATTCTCATTTGGAACACAGCCTTCCTTTACATTTGACAGCGTAAAAACGACGCTCTGCAAAGTGCTATAGATACGCCGGTAAAAGCTTCGTCATGCACACACCCAAAAGCACAGCTATGTACCTAGAAGGGTTAAAATTAAGATTTTTTATTATACCTTTATCTTGGCCATTGTAGCAGAAGACGCGCTGAAGTGCCTGACGTCGAGGAAAAAAGGAGTGGTCGGCTGGTGAGCAAAGCAGCGGCGATCGAGCAACGAAGAAGAGGAGGAGGAGGACGCAGCGACAGCGAAGCCTCGAACGAAATGAAGCCGAGGTGCGCTTCGAATAAAACCCGCGCCTGCCCGACAGCACTGTTGGAGGGGAACACCGACGGAGGCCATAGCCGAACCACGAGTCAGACAGAGAAAGCGAATGTTTCTGTGTATTCGTGCCCGTCAGACACCTTGCATGCACACGGATGTGCCAAAGTGCCGCGTGCCTGTGTGCGAAATGCGCCGCACACACTTGAACTTTCCAACCTCGCTTCCTCTCTTCGGTCGCCTCTTCTCGTCTTCTTTCGTTTTGCGAGTTTCGCCTTGCTGTACGCTAGTAGCCGCCCAAGAGGTGAGACGTGGCAGGATACAGAGATAGCTCTCCAAAATCACGCGCGTTAATGATTATGTACGATCGGGTCGACAACTGATCTTCGGATCTCTCTCACGCAACCGGCCTCTTAGGCGCTCTCACTCGCACTCTTCATTCCCCACTTTTCTTTTTATAAAAGTGGACTGCCGTGCGGAAGGCCGATTGCCCTCTTGGGGAGATTTTTGAGCTGTTATCGCCTGAGATGTGTATTGGAAATAATAGCTCGCTGCTTATTTACTCGTCATGCATACCGTTGTTAACACTTGAACTCAAACTTGTCTCAGATAAAGTTTGAGCCTTGGATTTTGAACTATTCTAAATAACGGATTCGATTAAGTAAGCCAATGACTCGATGTTTTTTCGGAGAAATATTTGGGTGCTTTTCCTGTAGTCATAGAAGCAATTTTAAAAATTGCATATTCATGCAATCTATTTTTAAATTATTAATGAGTTGGAGTTTGTGACAAACGGATGCTTATTCAAATTTATTCAATTGAGTATTTTCATATTTTATAATTTCATTTTAAAGCTAATTGGAAAAGCAATTTACATTTCAAATTTTTTTTTTTTTTTTTAAATATAGGATGTGATAAAAAGTACAAAGTTTAAAATTAAAACTTTTTATATTGTTCCAATACAAACAATTAGAAATTATTTCATATTTTAGTAACATTTTTATTTGAAATTATAGTTAGGATTTCCTTAAATTATTTTAAAAAAGCAGTTTATGAATTTGTCTTCTAAGAAATATTTAGTTACACACAATTTAATAATTACAAAAGTAAAAAAGAATTACAATGATGTTTCTACGTAATATAATAGTTAACTATCCAAGAAGAAAATTTGAAATTCTTTACAATTATTTCCTACCTCTACTAAAAATACTAATAACAATGCAATTCAATATTGTACATTGTTATCAGTAAAGGAATGAGCAAGGAGAGTGAAAAAGTACATTTGTAAAGTTTCAAATAATTTAAATTCATTATTATAATCAATTTTACTGACAGTGTTCTTTTTTTTATTTTAAAACTTATAATAACGCTTCATGAAGATCTGGGTTACTAAGATCCAACCCGGTAGTTTCTGAAAAAAATACACTGTTTTTGATAATCACATAAGCGTTATTTTCTATTCAAAGACGAAGGACTAAGTCTAAAACTCATTGCAATATTTCCTGTATTTTACACTTACATGTTTGTACAAATCCTTTTTATCAGGATTAAGCGACGTACGTGTAGACTTTTCTGTAAAAAAAATATTTTTATTTAATTTAATTTTTACAATAAAAAGTTATTTAACGAACCTGTCTTCCGGCGTACGAGCTAAATATTCTCGTTCAATTAAACCTTCTATGCGCTTTTTAATGATAACTGGTGACGGTAAAAATCGCGCTCGCAATTGATCTGTCACTTCAGTAACGAGTATATTATGCTAAAAGAAAATTTGAAATTAAGAAAGGTTGAATTATTTTTGTATATTAAGTTTCAGAATTGAACATTTTTTAAATAATAAACGTACTGGCATTCGTTTTCGAGCCTTCATGATACGGACTATCGCAGCCTCTATTTCGTGTTTTCTGTCTTCGTCAACTTTGTTTCTTGTTTCTTTCCTTTCAGGTTCACATTCTCCTTTAGCTGCCACTGTTTGAATTTTTACTCTGTGCAGTTTACTCGTGAAACTGTCGTTTACACAGAAATAATGTGACGGTTCAATTTCCTTTGTCCTAGGGAACTTCAACAAAACACGTTGCGTCGCTTTGCCCATTGCCAAAGACTGCAGTGCTCTTATTAAATCTTTCTTGGGAATATCAGTTTCACTTTGTATTTCTTCATACGTTAACTTCTCGTTATTATTAAACAACATAAGGACACACATTTGATAAGTTGAAACTTGGATAATATGCTTTCTTGCAGTGCACGTCGAACTACTACTGCGTTGACTGTTGCTAAATCCTTGAGACGAAGATGGACAATCAACTGACAAACTACTCTCTTCCTTACGAGGTCCGTAAAAAATGGCATTTAAATCGGCTGAACCTAAATAAATTAATAATTTTTATTCAGTTTTTTTTCTTAATCAGTAAATTTTGTATGAATCTAACAATTTAAAATTGAATTTTAAATTACCTAATTGTGGTTGTAAAGTTAACTGACGACCACTATGTTTACCAAGGTAAAATTGTCGAAAGGCATCAAAGGCTTCACGTGGTGCAGAAGGTATACTGCATTTAGGAGTTGCAGCTTGGGTTGGCCAAAACCCAGTTGTTAAAACACGCACACTTAAATCGACACCACTTAATGTCATCTACAAACCCAATTAGAAATTAGTACAATCGAGAAACTGAATAAAGTTATAGTCAAAAGTCATAAAAATCTTTATAAATTGATTTAAAAAAATAAACTTACTCCGCAAGCTAAGACATGCTCCTTAAATTCCTCCATGATAGTGTTACTAACAGTTATGTCTTTGAACATGCCTTCCAATTTTGATGTGAATTGGCAGCCACACTCAGTCTAAACAAACAAAAATTAATAAATTATGGTAAATGTATCGAACTTTTATCTTGACTTATTTTTTGTGCAGAGTTCCAAAAAAGTATTGATCAATATTCAATTAGTACATTGCTCGAGTGTTTTATTCTACAAGGTACGTGCAACCAAAGAAATCTTTGAGGGGATCAGGACTCAGTGTTCTCATAGCAAGCAGGATATTTATGTCGACGTGGAATGCTCCTTGACTCTGCGTATTTAAAGACACGAATGGCCAAAATCGCTCTTTAAAAATCATTGCTTTTGAACTATTTATTAAACTCACCTTCAGTTTGGATATCATATTTTTTTCGCTATCATCGGACACGGATTTGTTTAATAAAAGTCGCTTGGCCAAGTGCTGTTTGTAGTATCTTTCAAACACATCTTTCTCCTGAAGAAATCTGAATAGTACCATTGTCTTGTCCAAAATACCTTCAATTTCTTGTTCTGTCATCTAAAATAATTAAAATACATTTAAAAATTATATAAAATTAAATTTCTGCAGAGGCTCTGAATTGAACAATAAATTTTAAAATAGTTATAAATCTTAACAAAATCTCTTCAAAAATTAGAATTTAAAACTAAATTAAATTAAACTAAATGACGTTAGTGACCTCACTTATGATATACTCATTAGCGTTGTTATATATTTATAAAACTAAACTTACCCCTTTTAGACCTTTCTTTAACTTATCATCAATAAACAGTGACAAATATTCTGGACTCTTTGTATTTAAATTTAAAAAGTATTCAAAATCTGACGCAATCATCTGCTTAAACATTTTATCATTATTGAACGAATAATGAAGGAAATGTTCGAAGCGATCCTTTAAGTCTAACAAATTTTGCACAAACTGAACAGCATTAGTGACAGAATCTTGCTCTTCTTGAACTAACGCTCGTCCTCGCTCCCTTAAATACTGTGAAACACAGCCACAGACGGTAGTTAAACCGTCAGTAACACGCGAAAATAATTTATACATGCATCCAAGATCTTCAGTCTTTAAGTTTTGAAGCATATGAACAACACCACTGTTTTCCATCTGTATTGAAGTAAAAAATTTAAATTAATTAGTGAATTATTATTATAAATGTCTTAAGCTGTAATGACCATAAATTTTAATATATTCTTACCTCCACTATTGTTTTCATATTTTTCTTAATTAGTTCTTCTTCGACAACCTCAACTATCCGTGATTCTGTAGATTCATCCAAATAGTGTTTAGCTCTTTCAGATTCTTCGGTAATCCTTGCTTCTACTTGTTTGATGTAGACGGATGCACTATTTTCTGCCAGAAACTTTTGCGATTCCATCTGAAATCATAAGTTGTAAGAATTACTAAATTACTGGTTGATCTTATATATATAAAAAAAAAGTGATGGTAGAAAAAAGGATATTTACCTGGTATACAAATATCATCGATTTATATATAAACATAATTTACCATAATTACATAAACATAATTACCTTGTAGAACTCTACACTTTGTTGTAAAAAAGGTCGCTCAAAGTCTTCTTCATAAACTTGACGACTGTTAATGCCTAGCAGCATCAACATTTGACACGCATTCTTAATTGCTATGCGATCGACCATTTCTCCTTTCCTTTCTCGATATACCATACCTAACAAGGTCTCCCGAAGATGATCTCTTATACAGCCATATCTAACAACCTGTTACATAAAAAAATGTATAAACACTTAAATTAACCTTATAACATAAAAGAAAAAGTTTTTTACCTGATCACGAAATATAATTAATCCCAAATTAAAAACATTGTCCACACTGTTTTGCTGTACATAAACTCGATCCATGTACATAAGGATGTCCCTTATCATGACCATGGAGGTTTGATGATCATTCCATGCCTGATTTAAAGTCTGTAGAAAATTGTTGTGCAGAGACTCCAGTACATCCTTACGCACTTTGTTTACAAGATGATGTGTAATAACTTCTTTCAGTCCTGTGTAAAGTCTTTCTCCATATTTATGGAGAACCATAGTATACGCATTGCGATACAGTTCTTCAAAACTAAGACTGGAATTGTTTTTCTTTTGTATTTCTTGAATTGCATTTTTCAAAAGAGCCCAAATATTTTCCACGTATCTTTCGTCCATAGACGTCTGCAATTAAAGAAATAATGTTAATGTTAAAAATATACTGTACATATAGCTATATTCTTACAAGTCTTTCCGTTATCATAAAGGGTGTCGATTGATTTTTTAAGAATTTTGAATCTGAGCTCTTATGGCTTGTGTTTCTAAAGTTATTTTGAGAAGAAGAGTCTGTGAATTGTCTATAATCCATGATGACTTTTGGATGATGGTACTATAAATATTAGACTCAGGTTCTTTGACAAGAGACAATGATATTGTTCACTTTGAATTCTAAGTGTTTCACCTCCCAGTGCATTTTGATATATACTTCATTTTGAGGCACGTACTGTTAAGTTGCAAAAGATAATAGAGCTACAATGAATTGTCACATTTCAGACTTGTAATTTAACAAGAAATACTAACCAAATTTTTTTGTATTTTTCAGTATAAAATTTGAATGTCAAAAATTTTCCTCTTTATTATCCAAGTAACCAAGGAGATCAAAGATGGTAAAAAGAAAGAATCATTAACCTAATAATTTCTACTTTGCAATTTTTGACAATTCTTCTATTTAAATCTTAAATAAAACACAATTAAGAAAGCTGAAAAATATATATATGAGCCTGAATTCATTCAAAAACAATCCCATTGTCTAACGTACTTTCTTTTCAGCTAAAAATATCCGAGTGCAACAAAAAGGAAGATACTTTAACTCAAGCCATAAGAGGTTATTCACATTGATGATTCAGTATTATCATTACAATCATGATGAGAATTTAACTTTGTAAATAATTACAAACAAAAAATTAAAATAATGGATAACGAGCTATACTAGCATAATAAAACTCACAATAAACTTACCGGAAAAGCCCTTATGCGCATTTTGCTTTCCTTCTTCGGTAGAGCACTCTTCATTGTGCTCAATTGTTGTTCACTTTGTATACTATTTCCTTGCCGTCAAACCAGCAACACAATCCTTGATCCACAGTTTGCTCATTTAGCACAACAGCACTGCAGGGTTCTTCGTGATGCTTTTCCTCTGCTCACGAGGAACGCTTTGAAGAATGCAAAGAGCGCGCAACAAATCTGTTTAAAAATAAAAAAAAATGCCAAAATGACCACCTTCAATTAAGCATTCTAAACCGGCTATACGTCGCTGTCTTTGTTTTCTGACCGCAGCTGGTGTGACATTTAAGATCGGTTCTCTCTGTTTTTTGTTTTAAATTTTAATTTTTAGGTATTTTCAGAATTCCTAAACAATTCTTGCACTGAGAGAGTCCGCGAATGAAACTTATACTCTGTGAAAGTTACGTTCCGTCCATGAGAGGGACGGAGAAAGAGAACAAGCGGTAAAAGTAATATCCGAAAAGAAATTGAACGTAGGCTGGAAAGAGAGAGCAAGCGAAAGGGGGGATCGAGGAGGGGGTAGGAAGTTTTATCAGTCCAAGAAAAGGACGGAACAAAAAAAAAGTGTCTGGTACACACGAAGAGAATTTGACTCTCTTCCCCTCGAAGCGTCAGCAGGAACTCGCAGCGGCGTACGGCCGAGAGGCGAAAAAGTAAAAATGGGACACCTTAGTGTGTGCGTTGAACACCACCGGTATATCTCCGAAAATCGTATTACTCAACACTTCAACAGTCGTCTGATGTTTTTCTCTTTCTTCCAGGCGCGCGTCTCGTGTTTCTGTCTCTTCTTCTCTATCTCTCTCGCTCTCCTGAACACTGTGTATCGGACAGCTCGACCTGATGTATGCTATGGCGAATGGTGCGATGAGTCCCGTTGCTACATGATTGGGTGATATTCCCTCACTGACGAAAAGTCTAACTCGACAGAACTCACAAGCGTCCGGCCACAGAGATGATGCGAACAAGCAGCTGCAACTGCAACGCTGCAAGGAGTGCAAGGGAAACAAATCACGTACACAGCTACGCAAGCGCCTTGTCCACTGGTGTTTCCTCAGCGTTTTGCCCAGGGTTGCTAAAGCCACCAGCTCGCGCATAATATACGTATGATACGTATAATACTTTACGTATAATAGTACAATATGCGTATAATGTGTGATGAAGGAATCGGCTGCAGGCTGCAGGTGCTTAATCTAACGTATTGAAATTAAATTGTTTACTTAAAAAAATCAGATAATTATATTTTCTTAAGTGAATTATACGATTAAAATGGTTTTAATTTTAAATTTAATAATTTTTTAAATGAAAATATACTGCATAAAGTTATAATGTAATAAATAACATTTATTTTTTATTTGTATGGTGAAACAGTTTGTTTTTAATTTTTGTCTTATGTTAAGCTTATAAAGTTTCTGCAGTTATAGATTTTCAGATAGCAATAATTAGAAAAAATAGATTTTATTTATTATACATTTTATTTTATTATTATATACGACAATAATAAAACTTTTAGCTTCATTGTTAGAAAACTTCTTGGTCCGAGCTATATTATAGCTATAATATTTTGCAATTATTTACAATTTTTTAACAGGAAAGCGAAGAGGAAATGTAAATGTCCTAATTGTACTTCAATATGGTTCTCTATCAACGACCAAACGAATTTTATTTGGAAATATTGTATTTTTTAGAAACAAACTGAACTAGACAAGCAACCCTAATAGCGAAACTTGACGCAATTCTGCTGCAATTCTTGTGCGGGCAACTGAAATTGCAGCGAACCATGCGTTGTCTGTGTTCCACTTCAACTATATTTATGCTGTTAGCCGATTGCATCCGGTAGGCTTGAGGCAGATTTCTGAATGTCAACATGCAGTTATAAAAATGGTTTTTACATACAACAGGTGCTGTTAACAGATTAACGTCAGAATTGCAAACAAGAACTGCCTTCAAATGCAGTGCAGAAAAATTGCAATATTCATTCAACAGCCAACGTGCAGATTAGAAAGATACATGTTATACATGTTCACGTCCGATTGCAAAAGAATTGCGCACGTTTACATGCAGCTGATTGCACATTGCAGAATTGCAGCAGATTTGCAGATGTTAAAATGCCCACGAGTAGTCATCGGAAAACGCATGTCTACTTGCGGCTTCTTTGCAGCAGAATTGTGCATGACTGCATGCGACAGGTTCTATGTGGAAAGTACAGCAGGCTTGTGTATTTGACGTGCACGTCATCAAAAGCTTGCTTGCTTGTCCGCGTCCACAAGACACGCAGCAGTATTGCAGCAGCTAAAGAGTACTGGTTGGTTTACGCAAGAATTGCCGCCGACATGCAATTACCCGACTTCCAATAAAAGACGATCGGTAGAATGCAAGTAGACGCACGGAAAACTTGTATCAGAAGTGCACACGCGCAAGTGTCTTAGACACTATCCAGTAGAATTGCGCGAGAATTGCGTACTCTATTGTAAAGACCGATAAAAAGGTGCAGAAACCCCATAAAACCCGATAAAATTTTATCAATTCAAGTTGATTTCGTCATAATATTGCAAAGACCTTATAAGTCCCTATAAAAAGGTCCAGAAACCTCATAAAACCCGATAAAATTTTATCGGGTTTTATGAGGTTTCTGCATCTTTTTATCGAGATTTATGAGGTCTTTGCAACAGGGTAATTTCACGTGCAGCTCTTCAAAAGCTTGCTTGTTCGTTCGCGCCCACAAGACACGCAGCAGTATTGAAAATAACTTTTTTGAAAATACGAAGGAAATTTTGGATCAGTGTGATCAAAACAAACCACGTTTTCATGCCTTTCTTAAAATCTGTCAAATTAAGCCTGAGTGTGGTAGACAAAGTTTAAAGGAATTATTAATAAAGCCAGTGCAACGCCTTCCCAGTATCAGTTTATTGTTAAATGGCGAGTTTAAATATTTTATGTTGCTTTGATTCTTAGATATAAAAACTCATTTTGAAAATTTTTCTTCGTAAATACTATCGATAGATCTTATTTAATTACGATCCTAAAACAGAAAAATCTAATTTGCAGATTCGCTCCGAGACCGAAAATCGCGGGACTCCGCGAATCGAATTGCAACCGACGATGACGCTGGCGCTGTGCACACGGCACCAGGGATGGTTTGACAAAAATCTACGTTCACAGTTCATAACTGTAGCCAAGTAGCGCCACGGCAGTAAATTGAAGAAACTGACGCGCGAATAAGAATACGAATTAAGATTTAGACGCATAAGCAATCCATTTTTTAATTTAAATAATCAATAATGATATTTTTATTTTGTATTAAATAATCACAACGATATTTTTTTGTAATTCAAGTTGATTTCGTCATAATATTTTTATTTAATATCTATAATTTTCATACACGCTAATGAAATATTTTAATTTAAATAAATATAATGTTATATATCACATCATAATCCTTACCATTAGCATTTTTATTTATTTATTTATTTATTTATTTACCAGTTTATTACAAAGTAATCCTACATAGACAATGATTGTCTGAGCGCAGGCCCGGTATACATATAGACCTTACAATTAAAAAAAATCTTAATAACTAAAAATCCTTAACCTAAGTGTAGTGCACTTTTGCTATGCGTGTGTTTATCACGTTTATCACATTGCTTAATCTTATTAACTAGTTAGTAAGATAAGCATATCACCATATAAATTTAAATTTTTCCACATACATATCAATAATCACCACTAACAATTTTTAACCCTTATAAAATATAAATTCAACCAATAACATCATATATATTATATGTCCTTATATC
>JAWWEO010000036.1:5318951-5334337 GCA_035582975.1 Ormyrus labotus
GCCACGTTTAGCCCAAAGTTCAGCCATAGGAAACTTGGCCCAAGTTTGGGCTAAACGAAATTATTTTTACGCGGGGTCAAACCGAAAACAAAAAGAAGCGCCAACCAACCTGATTCTGTAGGAAGAACTGCGCCTGAGCCGGTAGCTGTCCGGGGCTGCTCTGCATCATCGCGAACTGCTGCAGATGCTGCTGGATGGACTGCTGCTGCTGCTGGAGCGTGGCGGCGAGGGCCTGGATCTCCTGGGGCCCGAGGGCCCCGAGCGAGCCGTGCATGAGCAGCTGCTGGCTGACGAGCTGGGCCGCCAGGGCCGCCTGGGAGCTGCTCGTGTTACCGGCGTGGCTGCCCGTCAGCTGGCTGCTCACCCCCGACGACGGCGAGGACGCGCTGCCGCTCGTTCCGCTGCTGCTGTTGCGCTGGGAGACGTCCGTCACCTGGGGGCGAGAGAGGTTTTTCTGGGTTTTAGATCGGTTTTTTGCTTTTTGAAGGATGTTTTTATCGATGTGGATTTTAACTAAAAACTAGGTTACAAAACATAGGCACATCGTGCGCCTATATGTTTCTTTTTTTAGTTAAACTTGATTCAATCTCGATATCGATACTTTCAAGACGTACGAGATTAGCTCGCGGAAATAGATTGTAAGGGATTATTGGAATTAGGCAATTTCCCAGATAACAATAAATATTCAAAGGAATCATTATTGCATTCATGAATGTTCCTACTTATAAAGAAAAAGTATTATAATGCAAAATATTTAACAAGTAAACTTGAAAACAAAAAAATATTTCCACCGAAAAGTACAGCTCCGTCAATAGAAAAATACCTCAAAATTCCAGCCAACCAATCTAAGCATAAAAACATGAAGCAACGCGTTAAATTCCCTCCCCCATGACGCATTCGAATTAATGAAAAATTTACAAGCCCGTATACCCGCAGAACGTTCTCGGGCGCAGCCTCGAGACCGTACAGCTTACGACAACACAACCCCCGCCGTCGTAAAGATTTTCCGGGGCTCCTCGGAAGATCGAACGTAATTTAAGCGTGACGCCGTTACACGCACAAGGCAAGAAGGAAATCAGAGCGCTCCACCCTCCCCGTTAATACATTTCGCGCGGCCGTTGAACAAAGCGGCTGTTTACACTCGGCTGCTCGGGATATATTGGTCACTTTCGGTTCCTCCTGCGCTTTTGTGCGCTCTGTTAAACTGCGTCCCGGCGCAAAGACGCCGAGGAGCCGCCGCTCCTTATTTATTTCTCAAATATTGAATCTCGGATATTTTTTACGGGGGTTCTCTCTGCTCTCCTTCGCCCCGACTCGGGGAGAGTTTGGCGGAGGAGAGCGAGATTTTTTACCTGACAGATGCTCATTTCCGATGAATAAATACGATTTAAAGGTTTTTCCTTTTATTTTAGGAAAGGGACTTTGTACGTACATGTCTTGGGTAACGTATAAAAAGTTCTTTTAGAAGGTCGTTTTGGATTTGCCGGACTAATGTGAATTTATTTTCGTGTTCATTTGTCATTTTTATGTAGAAGGATTTTAATAATAATAGCAATAAATTTAACAAATATTATATACTTTTAACCAATCAAATGGCAAAAAACTAATAGTTAATTCTGTACCGAACAGTTTCACTTTAAAATAGCGCGAAGATTTTTAGATTTTTAACAGTTTTGCATCGAGATTTTTTAAATCGACACAGATTTAATGTTTAAACTATCTTTTTATCATTCGATTTTTTTTATAGCTAAGAATACTCTGCATGTATAAAAATAAATTATAAATAGAAACACTTTTCAGATTTGTAAAAAAGGACTACTGTTCAAGCAGCCGTAATGACCACCAAAAGTCAAATCAAACAAAACCGTCTTTTTTCCATCCGACTGCACATCTCCCACCAAAAAAAAACACACACACGCCACTGCTAATAATCCACCAGGCGGCATGATAAAGCTAATACACCCAACTGCCGGACCTCCGCCGATTTTCCCATCGATATTCCGAGCTCCCCCCCTCGCTCGTCGTGATTTCCTAAAAAAACCGACAAAAAACCCCGGCAGCATTTGCATGGCCCGAAAAAATTCGTGGGAAGTCGCGTTCGCCGCCCCGATACCGATCTCCCGGCGCGTAATTTCTCTCGCCGCGGCGGCGGCGGCGGCGGCGACGGCAATGTCGTCACCTGTTGGCGCGTAATTAGCCGTCCCTAATTTCCGACCACCTGTCCGACGGCTCGTGCCGCGTACATACATAATGCGCAGTCAAAATCCAAGCCTCTCTGTCTCCCCTTGCTGTACGCTAGACGCCGCGCCGGCGGTCCCTTTTTTTTCTCTCTCTCTTTGGGTCGAGCCGTCGCGCGTGCGGGAATCATCGACACCGGGGGGGTTTGTATCGGATATATATCGGTACTTACGAGATTGAGGGCCTCTCGGTCCGAGTCCATCGAGTCGTGGTCCAAGTGAGCGTCGTTGCCGTCCTGGACGTCGCTCGCGATGCTTCGCTCGTCGCCGCTGAGGTCGGCGCCGTCCACTTCGCCGTGTAGATCGGCATCTGGAAGCACAAGATTTCGGTTCGTTTTTTAATGGATTGGCTATTGTATTGGGGTGATTATTGGTTCAATATGATATTAATGAATGTTGAAAGAAATTTTGATTGAACTGGAGTAATGTAAATTTTGTAAGTTTAATTTCAAGTTAGATAGAATGTGAATTAAATTTTAAGTGGAAATCACAAAATTTATCCTGATTTTTCGATAAAAATTGTTATATTCGGATGGCACTCTATTTTTAGACCAACAGTGATTCAAATTTCGCCGATACTTTGTCGCTGAAAAAGGATCACTCGTAAACTTTATTTAAAAAGAAAAAGATTTTTCCAGCAACTGTCCCCCAAATATCATTCGTCAATTCACTGCGAGCAAACTTTCTCCTCCAAAAAAACGAAAATCACACAACCCAGAAAATTCACTAAATATATTCAAACTCGGATCACGGACGTAAAATCGAACGATAAAATTCACAAATATCAGAGCGGCTTCCGTACAGTTATTATTGTTCTGCGGCCGGTACTTCCGATGATGCAGTCTGTAACCGGTCGGCGTGCTGGTAGGCGTGCTGGTGGCGTGGAACCTCATATCGGCAAAAATCATCCTCGGATCCTCGAGAAAAACCATCGTTTTCCCTCGCGGCCACTGTCACATCGAAGCACAGTCTTTCCTCTCCTCTCTTCTCTCTCGCGACGTACAGAGAAACGAACCAAAATATTCACAAAACAGTTTCTTCCTTCGGGGGGCCTCCTGGCGCTCATGAATATTCAGAGGCGAGGCTCCTTAGGCATGCTTAAGCGCGTGCTGGTAGACGAGCCGCTTACGAGCGAGTGTGTCAGTGACGCAACGGAGCGGCGCTCCGCGGCCCTAAGGGCGCGAGAACCAACCCCCACCACCTCCGTGTCGGTGGGGGCCCCGGCGATTGGCGCTCGGCGCGCCGCGGCCCCGGCGCTCATTGGCCCGCAGCGGCAGGAACAAAACAAGGAACGGAGGCCTCCCTCGCATTGTGGAGCCGCAGCGGGCAACCCCTTTCGCCGATATACGCGGACTCCCTCGAGTTTTTTCGGCCGATTTACAAACGCCGAGGATGGAGAACGCCGTCACGGATCGACGGCGATCGGTTGATTATGTCGATACGCGGATTAAAATTTGCGCGATCGCTTTCGGGGAAAGAGGTGAAAGAGGTGGGGTGACTTGCGGTGCCGCAATGGCGTGCGTAGTTTAGAATCTGTCGGGCTTCGATTTTAGGCTTGGCTCGTTTCATTGTCATTGACGTTTAACGGACGTTTATTTTTATTCTGGAGTATTGGTTCATTGAATTTTTTTTTTTTTAAATTACGTCAACTTTTAGCAACTATCTTTATTCGTTTTAAAATTAATCTATTCTTTGATTTGGAAAAGATTATGTTAATGATTTAGACAGCAAAATTGTCTTTGCGATCTGTTAAAAACTTGGGTTTCGACTGTTTATCAATAAACAGACGACGCTTAATTTTTGTTACAAAGTTTGCGCGAAGATGAAAAAATGTTCTCATCGCTACAATGACGCACCACAATACGTACTAAATCAGTCTTTTTTACAAAAAAAAAATTCGTCCTAAAACGACTCAACCGAGGGAATGTCGCGCGTCTGATAAATATCATAAAAGAGCCGCAACGTGAGAACCGAATTAAGCCGCTCCTCGGCACCCCGAAAAATGCGTCAAAACCCAGCGAAGGTCGGCTAATCGGTTCGGAGATTTTTCACAAACGCGGAAGCGCAGCTTTTTTAATTTCCAAAAAAAATAATGCCGACGCACCCCGGCATTGTGGGAAAGTCGCAAGATAGCGGAAGGGTCAGCT
The DNA here is from genome assembly GCA_035582975.1 of Ormyrus labotus. NCBI lineage: Eukaryota > Metazoa > Arthropoda > Insecta > Hymenoptera > Ormyridae > Ormyrus > Ormyrus labotus. Next base: position 5,323,336 of record JAWWEO010000036.1, read on the forward strand.
CTCTCTCTCTCTCCTCGCAACCTGCCTCGCGTAAAAAAGGCCCCGAGTTTTTCGCATGAGCGCGACGTTCCCATGCCTTCGTTTTGGGGTGAAAAAACGCCAAAAATCGAGCCGATGCCCCTATAAAAATTCGGGCGCAGGTAGGGGGAGATGGAAAGTCCGGGGGATAAAAAAGCGAGAATAATGGAGAAAAAAACCTTTCTCGAGGAGAGATCCTGGCGTATATCCCTCCTACTTCTTCTCTCGCTCTCTCTCCCCACCTTTTTTTTTCCTCGATATAAAGCCCGAGAGGCCCGTACCTGGGATGCAGATTCCCCCGAAATCGTAAAAAAAAAACTACGAGGGTCAGGTAGAGCCGCGCACATCCTCCGGGGATGCGTAAGAGAGAGAGAGAGAGAGAGAGAGACGGGAGATGAGCACGGAAAAAGAAGCTAGGAAAACAGAGCGCGCACAATGCCGTAGTAAAGAAAGAGAGGAATTCATGAAATTTCAGTTACTTGAGATTGCTCCGGATTTATTTCGGAGGTCCTTAGACGTCTGCGTTATACAGCGATGCCGTCTTGGCTGAAAGTGCGTTGATGGATTATTTTTTAATGTATCTGGCGGTATTATAATGATACGAAATTCTACAAAATTCAACAAAAGCCCTTAGTTTTTGTTAATATTTTTCTAAAAGCTATATTTTTTCCAAGCCCGGCTTTGTCGTTTGATCTCGTGTAAAGCTCAAATTAAGAAACGCACTTGTATAGAAAAAGTGCGCCGAACCCTAAAGCACACACACACACACAGGTCCGCATTCAGGTGCAGAAATCCTTTTTTCGTGTATTTTTAGGGTGACGGCGTTAGCCGTTTTCTAGACTATCAAAAAAACGTTGAAACCCGTGAGAGAAGCCGCGAAAGGTACCGAAGCTAAAAACTCAATAGAAAAAGGAGAAAGCCGCGATCGCGGCGCCTAAAGGGTCTCGCGCCGCGCTCTCCTGCCGGCCACTTTTGGGGCAATTTCTCCCGTTTCGACCCTTTAACAGCCAGACGGGAGAAAGAGAGAGAGAGAAAAGGGAGAAGGAGAGAGAGAGAGTTCAAGACGCGATCGAGAAAAGAACGTTATAACTTTTTCTCGCTCCCAGCTGCGCCCTTTCCCTAAAAGAGACGAGACGTAACCGTCACTTTCCCACTTTTTTTCGCCGTCGCAACGACGCTTTATCGCGCCGAGCGCGAAATCTAGGCGGGAGAAAGAGAGAGAGTATCGCTAACGAGAGTCAACGTACTTTTTGCCTCGAGGTGCTGGCGCTCTTTTTTTTCTTTTTTCGTCGGAGGCTGGAAAACGAGGTAACCGCCGCTTTTTTACAAGCAACGTACGCGGAGCGAAGGAACGATTGGCTGGAGTGTAGGCACTTCCGAGGAAGAGACGGAAGGAAGCGATCGGGGAGTGGGGATCCGGTATTTTCGCGGCGGAGCCACTTTTATAGGCGTACACGTTATTTTTTGAACGACTCTCACTCTCTCTCTCCTTTGTGGAAGCTCGGGGGAACGGAAAATCGCTGCGATTTTCACACAATTTGTAAAACCGGAGCAATTTTCACCGACAGAGCCGTAAAACTAAATCAAGACGTCACCCACTCAGGCCGCAGCTCGACGACAGATTCGCCCCGACAATCGGCGCAATAAAACAAAACGGGCCGCCGGACATCGTACAATGGGGCCGAAAATTTTCACAGCCGCGCGCGACTTTTCCCACATGCATTCGCAAGGCAGCGGAAAAACAAGCGTCGGCGGCGGCGGCGACGACCCATGAGAAAGGCCATTGCGCAAGAGGGTTGCTTCGGCCGCTGCTGCTGCAGCACCCACGCCGCGCCACAATGCGCACGCGTCTATCCATCACCCACGCATTCATCGATGCCCCCGTGCAGCTGGTTCCAGAGTCGACCCCCTCTACTCTCTCGGGCCCCGAGATCGAGAGAGAGAGAGAGAGAGACCTGACCGCTCCTTTTCACGCCGCGCGACTCGGGGACACGACGGCGGTCAGGTGATGACGGAGGAAGTCAGGAGGAGGAGGAGGACGTCCGTCAGAGTGAGAGACCTGTTCGCGTCGTGCGACGATTTTTGAATATATGGCAGGATATTCTCACAGGCGTTGCGAGAGTGGATGTATGACAAAAGTGCAAGATGCACGGGGTTTTGTTTTTTTTCGGTGCTTTTTGAATATTGATGGGGCGATGAGAAGATTAATGAAGGAGGGAGAAAGTTGTGTATAGGTGAGAATCGGTTTTTTGTAATGAGCTTCGTATGTTTTTTTTCGTTGTATAATAGATGCGGGCATTTATGGATTTCGAAAATGCAGCTTTTGCATTTCGACGAATCGACAATGAGAAACATCGACGTGGGAATGTTGGTTTTTTTTTTAAATTGTTTTATCGATTTTTACTTACGTAAAGTATATCATTCGATAAAACTAGGGCAATGCTTTTTTATTTACGTGTATTAAATTACACTATTTGTGAAACGCCAGAATCATCCCGTTCGAGGGAGGACAAAGGACGCATACCTGAGATTTTCATTCAAGACAGAAAATTACCTATGCTCGGAATATAAGTATAGAGGATGAAACTTTTCGGATGCATCGGTCACGTAATGAAAAGGCGCGGGTGACATTTGAATCTCGATACGTGAATGACCGGGGGACCTGTTCAAATCTGAATTTCCTCTTCGTTCTATCGAGGCACACATTTTCTCACAAAACGTCACGAGACGACACTGTTTTTGATCGAGACGAAAAATTTTTTTGAACATTTTTAATGCCTTTACCGCAATTTATACATTTTATCCCAGTTCAAACATTCGCCATTGTAGCTTTCCAAAAAAAGATTTTGTGCCTCGTTGAAGGAACAAAAAAAAAAAGAGATCGCATACCAAAGGAAAGTTCACACCGACCTAATCAGCATCCCCGCATTAGTCTCGCTATCCCTCCCGACAAAAGCCGGCCTTAATGAGCGGCGAGCGGCGAATGATTAAACGTCCAGCGGCCCGAAAATTTCCCTCGAATCATCGGCAATCGTATAATAAGGCTTTGTCGGCCTCCGGTGGAGAATAAACGAGTAGCTCCGCCCTGCGCGCGCAAAATTTCCATCTCCGAAAGTCCGGTAGCCGTACTCTCCGCTTCGGCGCGGCGCTTCAGACGGCCGAGGAGGCGTGTTTTTTTCTTCGCTTCTTCTCCTTCTTCCAGATCTACATAAAACGCGCGGCCCTCCCGGGAAAAATCGTCGAGTCACGCGGAACAGCCTCCGCTTCCTCTCTCAGGCGCCAAACGGTGCACAAAGGGAAATCGTTATTTTCACGGCCGGGCCGCTTGATTTCTGCGCCGCCGTCGATCCGTCTTGCGGCTGATGTAACCTATATGTGGGTCCGAAGAGGCGCTGGGCGACTTTTGTGGGATAACAAAGTTAATTTTACGTCTGTTAGCTGCCACAATGGGCCGATGAAAGTTTGGAGCCGGGCGTTTTGGCAGTTTTTGGAGAAACGCGCACTCACGCGGGGCTCCCGCTTGTTGGCGTGTTATAGGAGTGTATTGATAGAGAAGATGGTTTGCCTTGTATAGTTTCCATTGATTATTTTGGTGAAAAAGCTTTGCGAGTAAACAAGTTGCCACTGTGGGTCTGCACAAAGGTATTTGGAATCGAGGTAGAAAATTCAAACGGAAATTATCTGTTCAATTTTTCCAGAGCCAGCATTTATACGCTATTGAAATCCCGAATTTCGGTGGTCTCGTCGGTAGGCTCCAAGTATCCGTTTGCAGATCGAAGAAGAGCGCCGCCGCCGAGTTACCGAGTCGAGAGAAGAAGCGGCGAGCCCCGGCATTCTCATTGCAACATAGTAAAAAAGCGAAATTAGCCAGTTTTACGACTTTCCCCCGTGATTTTTCGGGCAAAACCTTCAAAGTCGCGCGCGCGCGGTCGTTTGCGGTCTTTCTCGGTACGGTAATTCTAGCGCTTTTTCTAATTCGACAGCGGGCCGCGCGCTGTCGCTCCCAAATTTTCGGTTCGCTCTCGCTAAATTTCGGCAAATCGATATATATATATATATCTACATTCGAGAGCAGAGCGCTCTGCTTTCTCATTATCGGGCTCTGCCGGAGCTTCTCCCGGGCTTCGCTCCGCGCTGCAACCGATGCTTTTTCGGATGCTCGCCACCGAGAGAGAGAGAGAGAGAGAGATGCCCCTTTATTTCCTCTTCCTCGAACTGTTTATGGCTTTTCGAGAGCGAGAGAGAGAGAGAGAGAGAGAGAAACGGGGGCGAATAATGGAGCATTAGAAGCGCTTCTTTCCTCGAAAATCATCGGCGAACGGGGAATGACAAAAGTTTCGTTAAACGCTTCTTTACACGATACATTGTAGGTTATTGTTTCAAGGTCGCGTTCGGACAATTTTTTGCTTTTTCGAAGTCGAAGTTTCAGGATTAATACTTTCCGTCGAAACTTCAATTTTAGCTTTCATTGTTTTTTAAATTACTCACAATCTTAATTGTAGCTGTGAATTTTCTCAACAAGCATTTAATAACATCCTTGTTCAGCAACAAAGTTTCAATTTCATTCCACATTAAATGCCCCGCGCGTCTTATTATCATAATAAGCATCGGATAATCTCCACTCGGTTAATCCGAAAAAAAAAAAAAAACTGTCTGAATATGATCGGGCTAACTAAGCAGCAGAGCAAACACAGCCTCCCGAGAGCCATCGCGCTTTGTCCCTCTCCGGCTCGTTCGTACCACCGCGCGAGGATCTCTCGCTTCTCTTTTTGCCTGCCCGAATCTCCATAAAAGATAAACGTCGCTGGCGCGGTAACTCGCGACGAAGGTGAGCGCGGGGATCGCATTAGAACCGGGACACCACGCTTTTTCTCTCCCTCCCCGGCGCACATCTCGAGCATCTGCCCCGGCGTTTTCTTCCAAGGCAGGAGAAGAGCGCGCCGGCCAACAAAGCCGCAGCGGGTTTTCTTACGGGGGAGGACCTCCGCTCTCTCTCTCTCTCTCTCTCTCTCTCTCTGCTCACCTACGATTTTATTAGGGGCCTTACGTCATTCGATTATGCCTTCGCAGGCGGAGGGAAATCAGAGCTCGTAAATTCACACGTGCCTTTCAGACTCCGGGAGACGATTCTATCGGCGGAGAGATTGGTATTTAGCCCATTGTACGGGAGACGGTCATCGGGAAAATTTTTGGCTGAGGACGCGGGAAGATAAAGGAGCGCCGATGAATCTCGGGGAGGTTATTATGGAGCTTTTCTCGGACGGTGATTTCTCGTGAATGGAGGTTTTTCACCCGAAATTAAGCTGCGAGAGAGAGAGATCGCCCGGGAAGTCTGCTTTTTGTGCCGCTTCTAAATCTTTTGCACTTCGGTGATTTTATAGATTTGATTATAATGTGCCTAAAATGGAGCGAGATGTAAATCCTTGTAGGGCCGAGAGGGAAGAAGGAAAATTCATTCCGCTACTGGATTTCGACCAAAGAATGCCTTTTTTTTTGACGATCAAATAGAAGTGCTCGTATATTTTGAATTGCTTTTTATTCTTCTGTACTCGACAATTTTGAGTACAATGTGAACGACTATATGTCGACTTTTATAAAGAGTTTCATTATGGACCGATCGAAAAAAAGAAATTTATTACAAAACTTTTTTTTCGAGGATCGCGAAGCCTTGTCACAACAAACGTCGAAGCTGCTCATCTTGTTTCTACACGAACTTTCCAAAATCCCCAGCGCGTTTTTTCCCCAGTAGGATTTTCATCATCTGGAGAGCTAATCCCCTAATTATCAAAATCAAACCCCGCACATCCTCTCGATTCCCCGTTAAAAAATCATCCATCACGCCGAAACCTCCATACTTGCGTATATCGTTCGTCGCTCCAAGCGCGGCGCTCTCCTCCATCGCTCCAAAAAAAAACACACACACAACCCCTCTCGGCTGAAAAATTTTACAGTAGGATCGCGCGCGCGCGCGTGCCTGCAGCGTGGGGAAAAAAAAGGGGTTGTCCGACGGACGGAAGGGTGAGAGAAGGGCTGTACCCGAAACCGTTAGGTCGCGTGCCATTTCTCTCTCTCTCTCTCTCTCTCCGGCCACGTGGATTCTGCGCCTCTCCGCACCACCTGTGTGTTCCTTACGCAACAGCGTGTACACGGAGTTTCAGCTTTTAAGAGTTTTAAGCTTAAGTGTAAACCCTTCCGGAGAGAGAGAGCTCGAGTTTCGGGGGGGGACGGGGGGCGATGCCGTCTAAGTCGCTTAGGAGAGGCTAACCGCGCGCCGGGCGGATGCTGATGATGCCCGGGATCGATCGAGTGCTTTCACGGGGCAGCTCTTGCGGAATCGAGTTTTCACTCCTCGTCTGGCCGCCGCGATGAGGCTCGAGGCTTCTTCGGGCTGTGATCTCTATGCAAATATCTGCTGTGAAATTGTCGAGTCACGTTGCTCGCTCCACCCAAGTTTTTTTAAGACACTTTGATCGAGAGAAGGCAGCTGCCGCGCAAGCCTTTCCCAAAATTTCAATTTCTAATTTCCCATTTTCGGTGCGCGCCTGCCGGAGCGAGAGAAAAAAAAACTCGCTATTCCTCGAAAATTTCGGAGGCCATAAGGCCCCCGCGGGGGAGGGGACGCGGGACGAAAAACAAAAGGCGCCCCTATTAAAAAAAAATCGACTCCCACAAAGAGCGGCGGCGGCGCGCGCGGAGCGTCGCGTCAGCGCGATCGATCAGCCGCAGAGCTCTCTCCGAAAATTGCTTCCCCGCGGCGGCGGCGGCGGTGGTGGGCGGAAAGCAGGTAAACCGATATCCGGCTGCTGCACGCGCCGCGTCATTAACGGCCTGGAAACGGGAAAAGCGCGCTCGGTCGCGCGCAGATGCTGCCGTCGCCGGAGCCTCGGCGAGCGCATATACACAGTTAAGTTAGCACGCGCCGCTTGCCGATCGAAAACGGACTGCGTATTATATGTTAAAGGGCGTAGGTGCGCACGCGCCGCTGTAGACATAGCTGTAAAAGGTCGATCGGATCTCTCTCGCCGCAGATGCGAGACAGACGCCGCGGCGGAGTGACTCGTGGAAAAAAAAAAAGAGAGAAGCCCGGGCTTCTTTCCGGGATTAGGACGAGCGGGTAATCGCTCTGCTTTTCAGCCGGTTCCTGCGGCTACATAGGTGGAATGAAAAATTGGAGCATTGTGTAGGCCGGGAGGAGCTCCGCCGGCTCTTCGATAGGCGTAGCGTTTCGAGAAAATTATAGCTGCCGTTTAGCGGCTGGCGCGCGTCGCGTGAAAATTAGTTTCTTTTTTTTTTTCGATAAAAGAATTTTACGTTCCCCGTTCACGTGTAACCTCGAAATCGTAAACTCGAGGAAATCCTCCTTAATTAAAGGCGGCTCCAGCCATTAACCAGGAAATAAGATTCGCGTAATTTGGGTAAGAAAGAGGCTGCGACGCGTCGCTTAGGGAAAAAGCTCACGTCCGAACGAAAACTCCCCCTTACGCCGGGCGTAAGGAAATGAGCCTATGCATATAAAAGAAGGCCGTCGCACGGACGAGAGAGAGAGAGGGACGAGGGGGAGAGGGGAGGGCGGGGGAGGAGGAAGTGTTCCGCAGCGGAACATTCGGTCCATTTGGAATCGGCCGTGGCCGGAGCGGCTATATACCGGCCTGGCAGTGATGTATGACATCCTCGGACCTGCATATTGACCGCTTTCTTTCTCCTTTCCCGGTACTGCGAGCGAGGCTGCGGCGAGAGAATAACGAATATCCGGGCAATTATTTTTTTTTTTTTTTTTATGGACATTCCTCGGATTTCTTATATTTTTGGGTCTGAATATTTTTCTGAGGAATTATCAGCTTGCGCGGCTGGGAATCTTGAAAGTGCGTTATTTCAGATTGAAAAAAAATAATTTTTAATCGGAAATTCCACCTACGAATCGGAAGCCGCTTCGTCGTTAATCCCCACCCCCCGTTATTCCGGCGCAATAAAACAGCCGGCCGAAAAAGGCGTTTTATATATATGTAACCTCCGGGCTCGCGCGCAAAACACACCTCCACTTTTTCCTGGCTCCGCGGCCCGGACTCGTCCCTCGCGGCTGGAAACCCCGCAGCTCGGCGGCGGTGGCAGATTATTTGAATATCCCGTAGTTAAGATTCGTCGGGCGTTGCGCCGCGCGGGGCAGTGATTGTCGGACTCGGGCAGTCCGGTCACGCGTCCCGGGCCGTCATACACGTCAAACCGACGCCCCCTACTCTCCGCAGCGAGAGAGCAAAAAGGAGAGAAGCCCTATAGCCCCCAGTGCGGGCTGGACGTGTATTGGAAGCGGCCCGAGGGGAGGCAGGAGGGAGAGCCGCCGCCGCCGCCGCCGCGCTTTACATTCTATTTTCACGCTGTACTGACCCCGATTTATGCGACTTCCTTAACGTATTCGCGAGATATTGCCTCTTGGCACGTGTTGCCTGCTAAGTCGACATTCGTTCCTCGAGGGGCGGCCAAGCTGCTCTCTCTCCCTCTCTTTCTCTCTTACCGAGTTGTCTCTTTTCAGATCCGGCGAAAGTATGTCAATTTCCGTGCATTCGGATAACAAATTGACCGGCTGCCGAGGCTTGTGTTCTTTGGCATACTCCACTATTATTTTTGCGATTGCGCGCTTTGCTACATACTTCGGGTATTTTTTAACGAAAAAATTATCGTAAGATTTTGATAAATTCAGCGGCCGGACGAGAATTTGTATCAATCGAGGGAACGTATATGAATTTGAAATAAAACCAGGCTTATCGAGAGTCGCAGCACATTGGCCCGCGCGTTACTCGATAAAAATTCAAAAGCCCAACTCCCCGCGCTCGGACACCTCGATAAAGGGGCGCGAAAACCGGAGCGCTTTTCGGGCTTTTGATAAACACGAAAAACCTATATATGTACACCGGGACAGAAGAGGAGGGTGGCGAAAAGCCCGCCGCGCGCGAATTTGTAGGCAGTGGACTGCATTACGCCTCGGTGTTTTATGCGCGTCAGCGCGCCCCGCTCTCTCTCTCTTTTCACGGGACGTCGAGCACCGCTCTGCTGCTGCCCCTCTCCGCCCTTCCTTTTTTAAGGAGGGTAACCGAGTTAAATAACGCTACATTACCAGCCTCCCGCGCGTCCGAGTGTGAAATACCCTCCGGCTTATCAAGCTCCCGCAGAGCTTTTTTTATTACGAGACACCCCCGCGGGGCGGCGGGGGGGTTCACCAATGCAGCCCGCCGGGCACTCGATGAGCCGCTCGATTGCCCGGCTAAGATCGCCCCGACGACCGCAATGAAGAATTATTAGCTGCGTCCGAGCTGTGCGTCCTCTCGACGTGTGCTTTTTCGGCTTATCGCCTCGCCGAACCGGGCGCCGACGCTCTTTTCCTTTTATGCTTTGTTAAGCAAACACGACGCGGCGAGGGAGCGGAAGAGTTTTAGCGGCTGAGAAATAATAACGAAGAAGCGAAGAAAAGAAGAGCCGGCATTTTAACAGAGCAATCGCTCTAATGCAATAATTCACAATCAATCTGCGGCCAATTCCGCTAACCATACGCCAGCCGCCGTCGAAAGATTACACACGGACGCGGAGGAGCGAGAGAGAGAGAGAGAGAGTGGCGGCCATTACGAAAAGTGCCACCGCGCTAAACCGGCGATACCCGAGAAATAACAGAGACCCGACGTGTGTCTCCGCGTGTCGTCGTCGCGGAGGGGCTCCTCGCTCGGAGAAAAGGGCCGATTAGCCTCGTCTAGACGGCAGGACGACGACGACGACGACAATCATTACGCGAAATCTGTGTACTGCCTCGGGGGCCCTCTCGGCTCACGTGTCTCTCTCTCTTTCACTCCGCGAGCGGAGGAAACGCCCGCCGATTCCGAGGCGCACTGTTATTTCAAATCTAGAAACGGCCTGGCCGCTTCGCGGAAAGGAGGCCCGATGACACTGATTAGGAGCGGATACAGGTTTCTGCTGACGCGTGAATTTTTAGAAGAGTTCGGAGGGCTGAAGCGTTTTCGACGGCGGAGTTTTATGGTTATTCGAGAGTTCGTTGGATTTTTACGGCCGAGGAAGAGGATCGGCTCGGACGGGTGAGAAAGTTTCTTCTTAAACGTTGCTTTGGAATTTTAAATCGGTCGAAATGCGTATTCAAATCCACTCGTCAAAGCAATATGGTAAACGAGCATAATAATACTACCCTTTTACACTCCGAGCATTTGCAGAAATACAGAACCCCTTTCGACTCCCTCCGAAACTCTATTTCCCGCGTTTAACAAAAATCCTATTCCTTCATTCCTCCGAGACGACGTCGGCGGCGTCTCGCGTTTTCCTGCAATAACGCGGACCTCTTTCATTCTTCTCCTCGCGCCACTGGCGGAGCGCGCGCGCAGCGTCGGCTTAATGGCACGTCGAGCGTATCGGGTTTCCGGAGAAACGTTAAAGATCTTCGGGGAAACGCGCGCGGCGGGAAGAACGATATCCCCCTTTTTCCCGTATACCTCCTTCTCGCTTTCCTTCCCTTCGGCTCTCTCTCTCTCTCCTCTTCTATTTCTTTTTTGTTTTTTCAAAACTTGCGCGTGTTCGCGCGCGTCGGTGTGTGTGTCTCGGCGTGCCTCTTATTTCTGCCATAATTTCAGCGGCTGCTGGGGGTTTCGAGTGAAAGGGCGACGGAGAGCAAAGGTTTTTTTTAGGGCCGCGCTTGATTTATACGCGGCGGATTGATTCTTAAACGAAATCTGCCGGTTCGCAGGCCGTTGTTGGCGTAAGAAAAGATGTTAAATTTATAATTGAACTATGTATAAAGTACTTATTGATAATAAAGTTACATAATTTACTGCGGCAACTCGATCTGGAATCCCGAGTCTTTATTAACCGAGCAGCTTATCCCTTCAGAATTCCTTTCAAACATTTCAATTCGATCGCGTCTTTACATTTTCTCTTTGGGGGGGGGGGGGGGGGGGGGGGGGGGGGGGGGGGGGGGGGGGGGGGGGGGGCGGGG
>JAWWEO010000036.1:5342450-5391679 GCA_035582975.1 Ormyrus labotus
ATTCGATAATTTTTACTTATATATTGTATTTTGCCTTATAGGTAAATAAAAGGTTATCTATCTATCTATCTATCTCTTTCTCTCCATCCCCTCCCCGGCTGCTCGGACGATTTTATCGCCTCTGTACACGCGCAGCTTTTATCGCGAGCGCGCGGAGCGGCCAATGGGCAACCCCAATAACCCCCCGGCGGTATTCAAATGTAAACCTCCCAAGAGGGGGGGAGGCGGAGCCCCCCGCGGACGGGTAAATACGGGCCGACGGACGGCTCAATCGACAGGACAGCTCGATCATCCTAATTGCAGGAGCATGCGGGTATTTACGCGACATTAGTGCGGCTGCCCGCAGCTCCCGAGGACCACCGAGAGGCCTGCTTTTTTCTCTCTCTCTCTCTTTCGCTCTCTCCGAGCTTCGTCCGACTTTCGAGGAGGGAGATAAAGAGGCAGGTGACAGTGATAAATCGCGTGTTTTCGATTAAACGACGCGGAGATGCGTATCGAGCGGCTGTATTCTCCAGGTTTTTGTGTAAGTTATTGCTGAATATGATTATTTGCTCTGATATAATGAGGTAAGCGTCGGGGCTTGATTAATTATAGTCGGGAGAGAAAATAAATGCCGCGCGGCGACGGTGGAGATTGTAATTGAACGAGGCTTGATAATGTTAATTTCGCGGTAGAGAGAAATTCGGCAACTTTGGCTATATTAATAACGTAATTTCGCTAATCAAACTTTGAATCTGATATAATCGACTCGCTAATGACGTTTTATTATCGTAAACTAACGTGCCACATTTAATAACCAGCTTTTAAGCGAGAATTAAGGGATCGTTACTTTCTAGAAAATGACGGTAATTAAAAGATTTTTCGATACAATTTAAATGACACGCACTCAATTATAACCAGTCGGCGAAAAGAGAAAATGACTTTCCAAAAATACCCTTCGAGCCAGTAGGCAATCATTGCCAACGAGCAATTCTCGAATCAATTAATAAAAAGCAGCGCATTATGGACGCTCTCTCTCTCTCTCCCGATCGAAGCTTTTCCATCTACTCGTCTAAAGTACCCCATTGAATCGGGCGAAGGATAGAGAGAAAAAGGGTCTCGGCGCGGCGCGTCACGGAAATTCCGAGAGGGCCGGCAAAGTGATTCCCGATCGAGCCTCGACACCCGGCGCGGCTCCTCCTCGGTTTGAAGGGGCTGATGAAGCGCCGACGAGCCTCATTTATTATTGAGCCGTGCTCCGATTTCGGCGAGCCGCCGCTGACAGGCCGCGGGAGCCATCGCGTGCCGCGGGATTTAGTATTCATAAAGGTCAGGATGTGGGGTATTGCTTTTTATTGCCCGTGCCGAGGTGTATATACGCGAGGTTTGCGCTTTTTCTATTAGACGGGCGGCTGTTACGTTAGAGCTTTTTCGATGCTTTATTCGCGATGTTATTTTTCAGGAAGGATGAAACGTTAATTTTGAGAGGCTACCGAGCTGTAAATATTGACAATAAGCGACCACAGATTTTATTAAAAGTTATGAGAAGCGTTATAAAAAGGGTATATAAATTAATCATTAAAAATCAGAAAAAACTTCGACAGTCCCTTCAGAAACTACCGTCAAAATCCCGGCACGTAACTTCTTCGCAAATTGACAGCGCCGCGTAAGCAGTACCGTCAGGCACCGGCAAAATAAAGGCAGCCCTTCGCGCTAAAGCCCTCGAAACACGGCGATTCCGGCGCTAATACAGCTCTTTTTCTGAGAGAGGGCGAAAAAGAAAGGCGCGCGCCTCCGTATCCAAACACACTGAAGAATTCATAAGTCGGCGGCCGCGGTAATACAAGTGAAAATAATCCAAAAGTCTATGAATCTCTCTCTCTCTCTCCCCCAGGCCGGCCTCGCCGCCGCGCCTCGTCAAACATTCATCCCCCGGCATTTGCGGTGGCCGCGCGGCGCCGACCGCAACGTCGTTTTTTGCGCCCGGAGCCTACATATTGCAGGCGTCGCGAGCACGAGCGGCCTTTTCTCGCGAGAAACCCCCGCCGCCGCCGCCTCGAGTAATCGACTTTTTTTTTCCGAGCCCGAGTCCGGGACTCGGACTCGATTATGATCCTGTGGGCTTTTCGTCGTCGTTCGCAGCGAACTTTGAAAAGCTCTCGGAAGATCCCTCCGGAAGAGTATACGTATGTCAAAACTGATTTTTCAATAAGCGACAAATCAAAATTAAAGCCCCGCAATATCGTACGCGCTCTCGACCACGAAGCGCGTCCGCAATTTATACGATCGGCGGAGAGCCATATTCAGAAAGCGGCGCGATACCCGGGGCGCGCGCTTTTTCTCGGCCCACCATGAATACGAGATGCGGCTTTGAATCTAGTTTGCTCGCCGGGGCGCATCAATTTTTTAACAGCCTACCACCCGAGTATGCAAGCGAATTGCCGATATGGAAAACACGTCCCGCGCAGCTCTCTACCGCAGACTCGGGGAAAAAACTCGCGTTACGCGCCGGGAATCGCCGCCACGCGAGGAAGCCTCTCTCTCTCTCTCTCCGGACGCGCTCGGGGCTCCGACGATAGGAATTGGGTTACATAAGCGAGGAGAGAGAGCCCCGCGACTTAATTGAAAATTCAATCGCCGGCTTTCATTTTTAAGCGCGAGAGCGGCGTTTTAAGGAGGTCGGCTGCTTTTTAAGATTGCCTATTCAGCAAAAAAACAGAGCGAGCGCCCGCCGTTCCGCTCGAACGCCAAGTTAAATAATTGGCGAACGGCGGCGCGCGGAAAAAAGTTTCCCGCCCCCGTCCGAGGGTGAAGCTCGTCATAAACAATGCCCCGCGCGGCGGAATACAAAAGTTCGTGTGTCCGGAAATAAACGCGCCGCGGCGGCGGCGGCGGCAGCAGCAGCTCCGGGCGCTCTAATTAATTTACTAATTAAAAAACTTAAATTAATGAGTCTGCTCGTGAAGGGTAGAAAAATTACGGAATTTCTCGCGATATACGTCGAGAGGGAGGCGGGGGGTGGCGGGGGGAGTCATATAAAACCCGTCGCGATACGTGCGCCCGAGACTTTTTCCAATTACAAACGGCGCCATTAGCGCGGAGCGCGATTATTTTTAAAACAAGAATATTCCTCTCTGCCCGCCACATAATGAGGACGGGGAGGGGGCGATAATGGCCGACGTTATGAAGAAATAAAATCCCCCTCCGCGCTGCAGCCTCCCACCCTCCCTCCCTTCCCTCCCTCTCGGGTTTCCATGGCGACCGACTCCCGTGTCCGCTGCGGGGGTGCTGCTGCTGCTGCTGCTCTCTCCTCTTTTTCTCCTCTCCGGCGGAGGAAAGGGTTCAGCGTAATTCGCTACGATATACACGCGTGATGAGTAAAAATGGACGCGCGAGTTTTTCTCTTTCGGCCTGCTTTCTCGCTCTCTCTCCCGCAATGATCCTCTTGAAATATCGCTGCGAGCTGCGAGGAGTTTTTCAGAATTTTTAGCTGCGTGATTCCTTTACGGCCGGCGGTATATTTCTCGCTCTGACTTGAATCGGGATTTGCTTTTTTGAAAAGCTTAATTTACGGGAGGACGGCGTTCAAGTGCTCAGCGAGTCGGGTATTTATATAGTTTTTTCCAGCGATACAGTCATTTTTATTAAGAACGACGTCCGTTGATAAGAATTCCAGTTCAATTGTAAGCTTCGGTATAGACAAAGTGACCGCTAACAATTTATTTAAAAGTTTTTTTATTAGTTTATTAGACGCCGTAATCCCTCCTTTTAAAAGTTCTAAATAAACACTTAATTAGAAAAATGAAGTCTAAATAAACACTCAGTTACAGTCGAACCCGAGCGAGTTTACTGCGGCCCGAGAGTCGTTTCAGTAAACCTCGGCGCGGAGAGCAAAAGCCTCTCTCTTATTATCCCTATACATATTTCTGCGAATGTATAAAAGCCACAAGCGCCATTGCCTCGTTTAATGTAAGAATAATACGGCGAAATCCTTCAATCAGCAGGAGACTCTTGGGCTTTTCGCAGCCTCGTTTCCCTTCCCTCCGCGGAGAGAGAGAGAGAAAGAGCCCATAATTGATTTATTGAACGATAATGGCCGAACCGCGCGGCTCTCGAGGCAAAAACGCCGGGGAGACTTTTTTACCTTACCGAGAATTTTTGAGCTCCGCGCGCAGCCTATAAAGCGCAAAAAAGCGTTTATTACCCTCGTTATCGAGGCTTCCCTCGGTCCGGGCCGCCGCTCTCCTCCCGCGGGGTAGATAAAAAAAAAACCGCCGCGCGGAGCAGTACGAAGAAGCGACAGAGAGCCGAGTTGTTCTCGCGCTGTTTCGCGGTGCCTTCGCACGCGGCGTTGTCTAATTAGGCACCGAGAGGCGCGAGGAGTACGTACAGCAGTGGTGGTGGAAGGAAGCCGCGCGGTGTGACTCGATGTTGGAAAGGCGCGATAATAAAAATGAGATCGATCGAATTAATATGGCGCTCTCGAGGCACACACACACACACACACACACACCGCGCGCGATCATGAATCGGAGCTGTGACTGCAGACTGTTATTCCGCTAATCTTATCTCCGGCGGAATTGAATTTTAATGAACTGATTTTAATTACATATTTAATAATTAAAACTTTCCGCAAAATCAACGATTTAGATCGACTAAACACCAGGCCTCGGTATCGGCCGAGCGATCGGATCAATAAAAAAAAATTCACCGGCGACATGAATTAAAATCTCGTTACCCGTCGGCTTTTCGCTCGAGATTACGCACGCCCGAAATCGATAAGGAATGAACGCGTCGATCGGCCTGCGGAGCTTGGCTAATCACCCTCCCGTCTCAGCTCCAAAAGTCAACAAACTCATTTTCATACGAGAAACGGGAAGCCAAGCTGTTGCTGCACAAAGCAGCTCTCTCCGGAGAGAAAGAGAGAGAGAAGATCGATCGTCGGATCGGGAAATAATTGGCGACGAGCGAATCCGCGCCCCTGCCTCTCCGCGCGCGCAGATGGCGAGCGCGCGAGGAGATAGCGGCGAATTATTCGAAATTGATGAGAGAGAGAGCTCGATAATCGAGCGCGTGCCAAGAGGGGCCAACCCCTTTTTTTTTATTGGCCGCGCTAAATGGCCCGGGGTGGGGTAGGGTGGGGGGTGGTGTCCCGTCGCGATTATTGTCGTGATTTCGGCCTTTTTTTTTCGCGGGAGATCGCCGGGCTCGTTATTCTTTTTCGCGACGAGCCTCGGAAAGCTTTCGGTCGATGGAGCTGTCGCTGTTTTGGGGGAGCATCGCGATAGTTTGGAGTCGAGTAGGTAAATCAAACGAACGAGTCGGGGGCGACGAAAAGGGAATGGAAAGAGTAATAAGCGCGTTTATTCGGAAACGTTGATTGCTCGATCCGAAGCTGGAAGACGATTCTTACGACAAAGGAATTGTCGAGGAAGCGGGGAAAGCAGCACTGATTCCTCGAGTTTACATCAATTTCCTCATTAATCGGTCGATAAAACCCCTAATCCCCTTTGAATCAAGCTCGAGACTTTTGAGAAGAGCGGCCGCAATAATTCGCCCCCCCTCCCTCCCCGCAAAAGCAGAGAGAACCGCTCGCGATTCGGCGCGTCTCAATGCGCGGCGCGTTTACGGCGCCATTAATCGTCAAAGGAGCCTAAGCGCTCGCGCGCGCGCGCGCGAGAGAGAGAGCAATTTTCGAAATGAGCAGTCTAGCCCCGACGAGCACGACGACCACCAGCGCGCGCCGGGCTTCGTTAAGTCACCGTGAAACTCTGCAGGCCGAGTCGTAAAGTACACGTGAATTGCGCTCCCCTGATGCCGCTGCTGCTGCTGCTCTGGCCTTTGTACGGAAGTGTAGGTGAGCGGAGGCTGCTAAACAATGGGAGAGAGGGAGAGACGCGAGGGGAGCGCGCAAAAATTCTACCCGGCTTTTTCTTTAATTAATTTAGAGGCTGTCTCGAAACTGCTGGGGCTTCGAGGCGGGTGGGCTTTTTATTTTTTTTTTTTTTTTTTGAAAATTTGGAGGCTCGCGGAACTCGAAGATACGGCGGGGGATAAAAGTTATTGCGTTTTAGAGTAGGAAATATTTGATTACTGATAATGCATGCTATTTTTATTTACAATTCCTTCGAATAAGGCGTTGATCATCTTCCTAAATTTTTTAATTTTATTCATATAATTTCTCCCTGCCCGGTTTCCGCGTCTTGCTGGAAAAAAGCCTTTAAATTGCAAAGCGACGCATCGTTAATAAATCACCCGGCGAACTTCTCAATCTTTCATAAGTTAACCATATTAAAGCCGTTTAATTGGCCGCCGCGCGGCGTTTAAAGCTCGGCGTTTACAAGAAAAACGGCCGGGCGCTAATAGCCGCCGCTCGAGTTTTGCGCGTGATTTCCGCTGATAACGAGGCGACTCGTAATTAGCACGTCGTTTCCACGATATCAGGGACGCGCCTCTTGCGTGTCTCTCGGTATGAAATATTCATCGGATGCAAATATGCGGAGAGAGAGAGAGAGAGGATCGGAAAAGAAGCGCGCGCAGTGGCATTAATAACAGAATTTTTCGTCGTAATTAACGCCGCGCTTCACAATTAAGCCGCGCGGCGGCGGATAATTGCCGCCAGGCAATTACAGAGATTTTGTCGGCAATTATCCTCTGCGAATGCGATAGCCGCCGCCGCCTGATTTCGATACGATTAGAGGGAATTTCGCGAAATGCGCGCGGATCAATGTCGCGAGATCGGCCGATAATACGGTATATTTTCGCGCTACTCGGAACTTTTTTCCTAATCAAAGAAACGCGACTGTAATCCTTTTCTCAGTCGGCGCGGCTTTTGCATAAGTCTTCCATGAGAATATCCAGAAAAAAAAAGCGGGGGAGCGAAATACCCGGCGCTAATTGCGCTTTTTTCGAGCTCGAATATCACCAGCGCCGCCGCCGACATCCGTCTCTCCTGCTCCCGACTCGCCCGTGGAGGAGAAGTTTCCAAGCCGTCGGGAAAATCTAATATATATCGCGGGCTTTTCTCGTAATTAAGTTATAACTAAGGGCTATACATAGACGGGCTCGCGAGAGTGGAAAACAATAAGGGCGCCGCGGCGACTCTCTCTCTCTCTCTCGCCGGGCTTAATCCGCGCGATATATTATATCCGATGAGAGTGTTCCTGGCAGGCCGAGAGAGAGAGAGAGAGAGAGCCTCGACCTACTGGGACCTCTGTTCTGTCGCGAAAAGCTTCGGAGGGAAAATGGAGTGGTGCCCCGAGGCTGCTTATCTTGGCTGCGGCTAAGCTCCGCTGCACCGATCTCTCGGTTAACGTGTAAATGCCCGAGGAATGTCCGCTCCCTTTCTCTCTTGCGAGCGAGGTATTAATTATTTGCGCTGGAAATGGAGTGTTAACTATCGGAGTGCTACGCGGCGTTGCGCTAATAATTTATCGCGCTGAAATGCTCGCGCGGCTGTTGACAGTTTTTAGATTTGTTTCCGTCCTCTTCGAATTCGAAATTTATTAATTATTTTCTGTATCCGAAATAGACCATTTTTTGGAAGGATCTACATTGTTATTGCGTTGTACGTCAGCAGCAGAGTCCGTCGAACAACCGCATTCTTCCTCAATTCATTAAATCCTTCCGAAAAGAAACGATACTTTTCCGAACTAATCAAAAACTAATAATCGCTGCTTTTCCATTTCTCCGAAACGATCCACCTTACGTCATCGTCCAGCCGCGCGTCGGTCGGTGCCTCCGCTAAAAAAAAAAGAAAAAAAAAAAGTTTCCGCGCTAATTATTGCCCTCCGCAAAATATCGACGTGTGTGCTCGGCCTCTGCCTTCTGCGCGCGAACGAAAGAAAGAAACTGGCGGCGGACTGCCGGTGAGAGGCGGTGATCGAGGCGAGGGGGAGAGGCGGCGGCAGGCGCAGAAAGTGGGAGGAACAACTCCATTGCGCGAAATCGAATTAGGACGAGCGCGAGCGGAGATGTAATTAATTAGTTCAAGCAGCATCTTGCTCCTGACAGGAGCCGACAAGCGCGGCCCGATATTATTTTCATTTTCAGCCGGCCGAACAATTCCTTAACTGGATTCGCTCTCCCCCGATGTAATTTTTATTGCGACCGGTAATCAATATTCGCCCTCCTTCCATTGCCGCGCTCGAAACGAATTTAGCGCCCGTGTCGGACCGGTGGAAATGCCGTGAAACTTTTAAATTTTACGAGGTTACACCGACCCTTCGAAACAATCCGTTATTAAAGTTATATACGAAAGTCGTATGCGATATAGAAATTCGACAAGCTGCACACACACCGTCGGATAGGTCGATCGTTTGTCAGTCTTAACCGATCTCCAATCGATTTCCAAGCGTCAAGAATTAGCTCCGACCGACCGAGCCGAGCTCTCTCTCCTCGTCCCAATATCTATCTCGCATCGCGGCAGATCCTCTCGCGATAACCCGCTAATTTACCGGTGAACTACACGAAAAGTTACGTATACCACCGGTCCAAAGGGAAGAGGAGCTCGTTATCCGAAAGAAGGAAGGGAGGGAGGCCTCTGCATACATTATATCAGAGGCCGCATGAGAGAGCCGCCGCTCTGCGGTTCCATAATGGCTAACGAGGGCTCCAAGTCATAACCTTAATTAAGCGCCGGGCCTGATATTCCGCGCGGCGAGATCGTGACCGGTCGAGAACGCGGCCAGATCGCCGGCCGATAACGATCTGATAAAGACGCCCTCCCAGGGATATCGGGCGGGAGGGCCGCGCTACGATGTGCGGTAATGAACTCCGCGAGGAATATCTTTAGGAGGCCGCGGCTGCCGACTCAATTTAAGCGGAGCGGAACCTCCTCCGGCCACCGTATTTTCCGCCGATCTTGTAAAGCGCCGGCGGGGGGGATTTTCTTTTTGCGGGGAAGGTGGTTGTTTTTTTTTTTTTTTTTTTTGGCCGGGGGCTTTATCGGCTGGGAAAGCTGGGAAGGAATGGCTTCCGGTTTTCTTGTTGGCTGTGTTTCGTTAATTATAATTGACGAACGTTTTGGAGGGGATTGCGACGTCGCGAGGTGGTTAATTGTTCATCGATAAAGTTAACCGTGTCGAAGGCACTAAATTCGTAAATATAATTTCGTTAAGTAATCCAATTGAAATAAATCAATGATCTTTTCTGACTATCTCGTAGGTTTTAATTCCAATTTCGCTAAGAAGAATTAAGCTTTTCAAGCGTTCTTTGATTCAATTTGGAAAGTTCTCAAAACCTTACAAAACAAATCCCGCGACGCGACGTTTTGATTTTCACGCGCCACCCCTCGCAAAGCTCTACGGAATCGGCGAATAAAAAAAAAAAAGTTGCGTCGAAAATACTCTCACTTTGCGGCAGGTTTGAATAAGCTTCGAAAAGAAGAGAGAACTAAGTAAGTAAGTGAGCTTTAAACGGCTGGAGTCGAGGGTGAATGGCTGATCGGCGGGCTTTCAAGCTCGAGGCTCTGAATTTTCTACGGTTTTCTTGGCCAGCCGGGCCTTAGAAAGAGAGAGAGGGAGGGGAGGGGGGAGAGAGCCTACCCACACCTCCTCGGTAATCCTCGAAATCGATGGATACACGGAGAAAGTCGCCGATAATGCAAAGCGTAACTGACATTCGACCTATCGGCATAATCCGCTTAAACTATCATTATGAGCTTAACTGCGAAACACCGCAAGTGCAGCTTGCCAATATTTCATTAAAATTTATAAGAATTAGCATACGCTAACTGCGCCTTTGACGAAAAAAGAAAAGAAAACTGTGCTATTCCCTTCGAAGCGCTAACAAGCTTTTTTTACTTGCTTTCGGTTCGGGAATTCGCTTTTAATTAACTCCGCATTGGCTTGAGAACGCTTTATAACATTAACAATTAATAACTTTTGTACTTTTCATTAAAGTTAACATACAATGCCGCGGCTCCTGCAGATTATCATCGGTGATTATTTTTCGAGGCGATCTTTAACCTCCTGCAGAGCTGTAAAAGGACAGTTTACTATATGAAAGAAACTCTAAACCTCATTAGAAATAATTAATCCCGCCGGCGAGAGGCAGCAGCCATCGAGCTCTCGAAAAGGCTTAACGATACACCCCGAGAGCTAATTCATTTTCGCTCGTGCGAAGGAAGCGAAAATTAAAATGTCATCGAATTAATAATGGAGATCTCATCTCGTGGAAACTCGTGCTTTGTTCGCGCGCGCGGGGCGCTCTGAAATTTTAAACGCATATAATTCCGAACGAGGAGACGCTCTCTCTCTCTCGCTCGGAGAATCGTCGCGATAAAAATCATATAAGAGTCTTAGCTCGGGAGGAACTCGCTCGATCTAATCGAGGATAAGAGGATGAGCGGAGCGGAGAGAGAGAGGGAAGTCCGCAGATGATCTCGCGGCGGCGCCGAGTGCGGGGTGTGCTTTAAAATGGCGAGCGCTTCTCTCCCCTTCCTTCTGGAGAGATGTATACAACCCCAATCGCTGCAATCTGCTTTAATCATTGGAAGGGAGGCTTGGTTTGCATTTCGAGCGAATGCTCGGCTGGAGACGCGGCGAAGGTTCGTGCGGCTGATGGAGGACGTCGAGTGTGAATTCAATTTCGAGGTTCGATTGTTATTGGAATCCGAGTGTGAATTGGATTATTTTCGATTAAATGTTCTGTATTATCTTTAGGAAAAATCATTATTAGGAAATTTTGTAGTCGATAATGTCGAAATTTATAGAAATTTATAGAAGTTATAAATTATGAACACGTTTTTCATTATATAAGTACAAATAAATACTCACTATAAAATAATTAAAGTAAATTATATATTTAGAGGAGTCTTTCCATTTATCGTAAAAATATGATTTGTTACTTTATTTCATAAAGAATTTTTGTTGTGTAAGTGTCTAAAATTTTTCAAATTTATTATCAAGCATTATCTAGTTTAAAAGTAGCTTCAAGGCCTTAAAACTTCCGAAACGGTCTGGAAATCCATAAAACTTTCTCGAACAAACCTCGTCAGACGCGCAGCACACGCCGCGACAAAATACAATCAAACAAAGCCGCGCGCCGCGCATCGAAGTAATCGCGGCATTAGCATTTTTAAGAGCCTCGTAAACTCCCCGAAAATCCCCGTTCCCCAAAATCTACAATTACAAAACTCGCGTCGGTCCCATTGTCGCCAATCCCATATCCCAAGCCAATTCAGCGCCGGAAAACCGTTCGCCCGTGCAACCAATCGGCGCTCTCCCCGGTTAATGGATGCAACTCTCTCTCTCTCTCTCTCTCTCTCTCTCGCGAGCGGGGGATGAATCAGGGGGCGGCAATCAGCATTAGCCGTGACATCCGCCATTACGGCCTGGACTTTAAAGCCGAAGGGGTCGCCTACGTATATATCGGACGGGGGGGGGCAGAGAGAAACGACAATGTAAACTCGGGCATTTTTCGGGGAACGATCGGCGGCGGCGGCGCTCCTCGCGTTTTTTCTCACAGCCGCGCGCACGTGACCGCGCGGTATCGTTGATCGGCATTAGGGGGGAGGGAGGGAGGGGACCCCAATTAAGGAATTATGCACTCGCAGATGTAATTAAGACCTCGCGTTTAATTGAACCGGGCGCGCGAGCGCGGATTCTTTGTTCTTTTTCACGAGTTTATGTATATATCTTTGCGGCACTTTTTGCGGAGACGATTGTGAGAAATACTCGCGCTTTCGCCTCCGCTTTGCGCCTCGGTCTATTCACAGAGCATTTTCACTTTTCTTTAAAGGTGGAGGAACGAGCGTATAATGTCTCTTTTAAGGTTCGGGAGGTAATCAGCGCGGTGGTTGAGAGATTTTTGTCGGAGTATAATGACGTCGGTGACGATTCGTTGGCGTTGCTCTCTAATGTTTGGTCTTTTGCAATCAAAAAACGTTCCTCTCTCTCCTCTTCCGTACTTCTTCTTCGACCTTTATTTTCTTTTATTTTCATTAGTGAAAGCAGGTAAGAAAGGTGCTGAGTAACTTTTTAGGAAGGAAGGAGTACGACAAAAACATTTTTTTTTGAACGAAAAAACAATGCATCTCGGTGAATTTTTCAATTGACGATATGCAAAAAATTGATTAAACCCTTGATCAACGTTGAAATTGTTATCGCGCTTATTTTTAATATCTTATAAAACGTCTCAGATGGCACACTTTTTCTTATCTTAACGAAGCTGCTTTTACTGGAAAAGAGCTTACGAACCACTCACAAGAGATGTAAACAAGGCACCGCACTTACACTCAAAAACCCGTCAAAGCGCCGAATCCCGACTCAGAAACATTAGCATCTACTTACGAATCTCAAAGGCAGGCATCCTCGCACCCGGATGCATTTCCTTCTTGTTCGGATAATGACAAATCCCGACCACCATTGGTGCAATTTGGTCGGCACCTCTCGTACCGGCAAGAGTCTCAAAAAAAAAGCTCTCCGCGGCCCGGCAATCTGGTCCGAATGTCTCCCTCCTCCGGCTCCGCTGATTAATAGCTCTCTCTCTCGCGCGCGCGGCACCCCGTCGAACGTCGATCGCACTTTTCACGCACACGAAGCGGCGGTACAAAGAGAGAGAGAGAGAGAGCCCTTTGGCAAGGTGCGAAGAAGAATAAAGAAAGCTGACTGAAAAAGAGAGCTGCGCCACAATAGAGCGGCTACTTGGATTCCCGAGCTCGCGTGGCTAAGGCGACTCGTCTTATACTGCCGTCCGCTGGTCAGTACAGCTTGCCCCTCTCTCTCTCTCTCTCGCTCGCTCGCTCAGCTGGCACCCCCGCACGAGTCGCTCTCATCCCCCCTCCTCCCGAGCTCCCTCGCAAGGGTACATACATTATCCGCCCCTGCCGCAGCTCTCCTGATCCTCGCCTCCAGTAGCTATACAGGACCTTTGAATTATAGAAAGCCGACGGCCTCTCTCTCTCTCTCGCTCTCTATCGATATGCTCGGAGGCCCGAGTAGTGGCCTTTTAATTTCGCCGGATCCTTGAGAGACGGACTGTAAAACCCTCGAGTGTAAAATCGCCCTTGAGAGGTGGAAAAGTACTCGGGCCCGGAGAGGAGAGCGAGAGAGAGAGAGAGAGAGAGAGAGAGAGAGAGAGAGAGAGAGAGAGAGAGAGAGAGAGAGAGAGAGAGAGAGAGAGAAAAAAAAAGGAGAGGCAAGAGTTTTTCTGCCCGTTCGCACTTCCAGACGTTGTTAAGTTGTAAAATGAAGTTCGAAGAAACGAGGGAAATCGCCCTTTACGATGGGAAGATCCCTGCTTTTTTTCCCCTCCCGCTTCCTCCTTACAAGTCCTGATGGCACTTGAACGCGCTCGTTTCTATCTCTCTCTCTCGGGCTCTTTATTAATCCGACGTGCGAGCTTCCTTTTTTTTTTAGTAATGTATTCACGCGGCGGGCTATCAATTACAGGGAGATCCTCCAATTTCGTTGATTAATCAATTGAAGCTGTTATTACCGCCCGCACCGCTCGGACCGCGTATGGCGCGGCTTTCGGGAAAAAAAAACAGAGTGAGAGAGAGAGAGAAAGATGTGGTGCCGCGCGAGGAGACGTCGAAAAAAAGTTAATAGCTCGGTTTATCGGTTTGTTCTGCTTCGGTGCCCTTACGGAGCATTTTTACCGCTTTATACCAATCGCCTTTAATTCCGCTGTGGAATTGTACGGTTTTTCAGAGGAGCTCGCCGGCTTTAATTTGAATTGATACGTCCGATCAGATATATGCACATGTTTCCAATTTACGCTGTTAATTGACCGCCTAATTGTAACTTAATTTTAAATTTATGGTAATTGGGGAATTTATTTCTGGCGCGCGATCAAGATCCAAAAGGGGATCGTTCGTTCGCTCGACGATATATCGATTCGTGGATCTAGATTTCCTTAGAAAAGTAACTAAACACAGAATTTTTATACAAAATTGCTTAAAATATCCCCCGATAATCCCTTAAAAGTACGCGCAACCGCTCTCTGATTAGTGCATTCGCGAACAATGGCCGCGCGGCGCAAAATCATCTAAGCGCCGACGCTTATTAATCCCGGCAGCCCGACTCGATCGTGCCCGCGCACACACGCCGTTCCATCCTCTCGCGCATATAGACAAAGCCGGAGATCGAGTGCAGAGAGAGAGCGAGGCCAAGGGTCTCCTATATGCCCAAAGTGCCGGAGAGAAATTGTTGTTGGGGCGCGGCGAAAAATTGGGGGAGAGAGAGAGAGAGAGAGCGGATTGTACAAACAGGGAAAACTAGGCGCAGCCGGCTTCGCTCCGTTTCGCTACAGTCTGCTCCAATCTGACACTATTGTGAACATATTATCAAGAACGGCCGGGGCTTTTGGGGAGGGATTTTACACGGCGTTTCGAAAATTCGGCCGCCGTGACCGATCCGGCCGGAGAGTCGTAAAGTTTTTCTACGGAACTTTACAATCGTCCGCGGCGAAACGACAACAGAAATCTGCGCGCGTCCTTACCCGCCGACAGGTAAATATAGGTCGCGATGCTTCGAGGTCTCCTCTTTTTTTTTAGTTTCAACCGAGGGAAGGATTAATGGCGTTTGCGGGTCAGCTTAATAAAGTCCGCTGAAATTTCGGGATTAATGATCGCCGAAAACTTTTCTATTTGCGCAAGGAGAGCTCGCCGGAACTTTCGAAAATGATTGACTTTTCCTTTGACCATTGGTCAGGGAGGAGCGGACCGGCGGCTATTCGGTTTTCGGAAAAAGCGCGGCTCTCATCAATCATCGCGTCCTCTGCATCCTGCGGTAATTGAGGAAAGATGTACTTTCGGAGAGAGAGAGAGAGAGATGCATTTTGCTATTATCGTTCGGAAACGTTTCTGTCTTCGGAGAGCGCCCTCGACGTTACAATGCCTAGTGTTAATATTTGCCCGAAGAGGTATCAGGTTTTGAGAGTCTGTGCACTTTTGAATTTTAGTGTGCCTTGTACCACTTATATCGTTGGAAGAAAATGTTGCAGCCCAGTTTCTGAGATTGTTTGAAAAAAAAAGAAATACGCAAGAAACAGCATCGACAGTCTAGGAAACGCCCTCGAATCAGTCGCATTTTAGCGATTTAGAAGCTGCCTTTCTCTCTCTCTCAACGTCTCATTCAAAATTAAAAGCAAAAAGCGCCGAAAGTGCGTTGACTCCGCAGCAACAAAAGAAATCGTCACTCCTATTGAGGGTCACTCGAGAACTTCTTTGGGAAGTAGCGTCGGGCTCTTACGCTTTCGAAAAGCGTCGATCCACCCTGTTAGCCGCGTATTTTGACCCCACCCACGCACTCGCTCTCGGTCAGCCGGCAATCAAGGCTCTCTCTCTCTCCCCTCCCCTCTTCTCTCTGCGTTTGACCAGAGAGCATTGTTCGGGCGAGAATGCTTTCCCATTGTCGAATTGAATCATCGGAATATATTCACCGGGGCGAGGGGTATCCGCGCGCTGACCAATGGTCAGTGTGTGTGCCGCGCGGGGCCCCGTCTCTCATTGTCGCTAACACCCGTGGCACAGCCCCCTCTCGGCACTCGAGACTTTTTCTTGAATAATTGTCCCCCGAGTGAATTATTGGCCTAATTGTTGCCGGCGCGCGCGCGCGCCGTTTCTCCGACAAATTTCCGGGCGGGAAGAGCAGCGGCGGCGGCGGCGCGCGACACGTGTCCGGCTCGCGCGAGAGTTTCGATTGTCGGGGCCCCGGAGAAATCCGATTACTTTACGTATTTCGTCGGAAATGAAAAATCTCTCTCTACACGGGCTTTTGTCCGCGCGCGCGACACGCGACTGGACTTACTGGGGCGCGCCGCGCGGCGGCTCTCGTATATTTAAATGGGCGCTCCTCGAAGGGGGGAAGAGAGAGAGAGAGAGGGGGATAAAACGCGAAACGTGTTTATTTGCTCATGCATGCAAATGTCAATGCGGGGCCCTCGTTTAAATACGCCTCGTGTTTGCGGGGCCAGGGCTTTTCATGGCCCGTCGCTTATTATCGTTCGACGACAATGATGATGTTCATTTAAATATCGTTGGGATGCACCTTTTTGTCGGATTACAGGGAGATTTATGGATTCGGAATTTACTTTTTATTGCTGTTGACTAATTAATCGGGACAGTTTCGTACGTGGAAATTCACAATGTGTTAATGTAGATGGATTGTTAATTTTTGTGTAATTTTTGTTTTACTTTTACGGCTTCATTCATTTCACATAATTATTTTGAAAAATTATAAATTTCATTATGAAAAGGGTATCGGGTAAGAAAACCTTACCCAACAAAATATAATATATTTTCGATTTATTATTCATCTTTGTTAAAAAAAAGTAAATTAAATCGCCAATAAAAAATCGAAAAGAATATTAAATACTCGAACGGACGAAATTCAGCCTCGTCATATCGCGTCCGAAGAAAACGCTTCTCGCACAGGTATATACATGGCGCATATACGCGCAGGTCGTCGCGTGTCGAGTGGCCTGTTTGTTTTGGCCCCGGGTAATAGAAAGATTTTTTACGCAATTGAAGCAGCAGCACGCGAGCGATATATATATATATATATATTCGGGGGTTCGCGTCCGAAAATTGACCAACCGGCCCCCTTTTCAGGTACTCTCGAGAAAAAAAAAAAAAGTATATCGCCGGCAGGGGCTGACACGGGGCATTGTGTGCCGGGGCTGGGCGAAGGGCGAGGAGGAGCATTGTGTTGTGCGCCTTATAATGACGTCCTGCGTCGTGTGTCATATCACTGACTGCCGGGGGCTCGCGCTTTTCCTCCTCGCCGTTCGCCGCCGCCGCCGGGCCAGTTTATACGCTTCATCATGATATACTTAAGGGCGAGCGAGCGAGCGCCGCGCGGCATTATGTTAAAGCGAGGGGTCAGCCCAAAGCCCGAGATTTTATGAAAACTCGGGCGCGTGTATCATTTTTCATATTTCTAATCTCTCCCCGCCCGTAAAAAAGATCAACCTTCCGCCGCCCCTCCTCCCTTCTTCATTATGTGTCCTTTCTGGTAAATAAGCCGGCTCGATGACCGCGTTTTTACACCTATGTAAGTCACTTGCTGCCCAAAGAGCCTTTGTGAGCGACGAGGGCTGACAAAATATGCGTTGAAATTTTCATTTTTAGCTTGTACGCGACGAAGTGCGACGGGGAATTTGAGTAAAGTGGCGTGTAACTTGATTTTATAAGCTACTGCATTTTTCGAGGTAAGCTTTAGTTTTTTCTTTTTTTTTTAAGTGTAAAAGATATTTCGTGTTTATTTATTGAACGAGTACGAATGAAAATATTTTAAATTGTGCTCGTTTACGGAAAATAATTAATCGCAGCGAGACGAATAAATTTTAATGTAAAGCGTATACAAGCTGTACAATGCCTGTGCTGTAAGCAGTTAATATCAAGAACCTTGCATAAATTATTATTTGAGTTGTTCCCTGAATTTTCTACTAACTGATTTCATAAATCGATACAATATACGGAAGCTATAGAAAAAAATACTAAGAATTAGAAATATGCAGTATACAGGAAACGTAGAAATACTGAATATTTAGCAATAAATACACTAAATTTGAATAGGAAATTTCACAGTAGATTGGATGTGTTTCGATTTTATCTTTTCAGAATTCTTTTGAAAAGTAGTCAATTACTGCTATAAAAGAATATCTTGTATCTGACCTGGGCAATATTAAAGTTTACATACGATTAACCTTCGGTTTGAAAACCTAAAGGCATTTTTTAACATTGTTTTAAACCTTAAAAAAAAAAAAATCGCGTAAAAAGTTAAACTTTTTTTATCGCAGATCATTATCACCCCGTAAACCATCGGCTACCTGCCTCCTTCGTCAAGGCGAAAAGCCCTAAAAACCAAACTTTCCCTCATTAAAAAAGGTCGAAGCCGCCTTGACCGCCCCGTAAAGCCCTAAGCATCGGGGTTTTTCAAAAATTTCTTCAAAAACTCCTCGCAAAAACGTAGCCAAGAGGCGCCGCTCGTAAAAAAAAAAAAAGAGCCCGACGTCCGCGCTCGTCGGTTAATAGGCTCGAATTTCTACCTGCTTAGGACAATAATAATTAGATGCAGAGGGTCCGGCTTAAGTCAGCCGAACCTGACCCGGCCACGTTTCCGGTTCCGCGCGTCATTGTGCGCGCGCGAGGATGAAAATTTGGTTGCCGGGGGGAAAATCTTTGCGATGCCGGGCACGACAGGTTCTCCCATTGAAGGCGCGAGCCAATTAGCAATTCTAATGCACACGTGTCGCCGACTGATTGTTATTGTAAGTGGCGTGTCATTTTTCCGCGCCGATTCAATAATCACGAATTCCGCCGGCACAGAGGAGTTTATGCGCGCCGCCGGAGTTAATGTGGCGGCTGCCTCGATTCGAGCTTGCTGCCTTCTGTTTGGCCAGGTATTCGGAGTTCCAGCTTCTTTGGGGATGGCTTTTTTTTATTAGAGGGATAAAAAAAAGATAGAGTCCGTAATTTTTTGGGGTGCTATGTGGGCTACCGCTTATTAATTTTAATGTACATGTAATTATTGCCTAGACGACGTAAGAATTTTTATATAGAATTAGTTTGTTCTTATCCATTAAAACCAATTGATATATTAAGTTCTTTTATTTCGTTGAAACTTGCAAGAATGAAAAATTATTAGATTTATTAAAATTGTAAAGAAATATGGTAGAAACTTAAATTGCATTTCAAATATTCAAAATCGTTAAGGGGCGACACGTGTTTCTTTCATCCGCATACAAAAACTGCATCCCCGTGTAAAACTGTTTATTTTTGAATTTCGAATACAAAAACCGCTCTTAAAACCAGCCAAAGTGGTAAGAGAAATTTCTACCATAAATCACCCAGTTTTCCAAAGCATTCAAATAAATCTGCATTCGAATTTTATTTGCTTAGGACGCGGATCGTGAATACACGGCGCAACGAGCAGCGGGGAACATAAATCAGGAAAAAGGTAGAGGCCAGTCCTTAAAGCAAAAAATTTTTTATAATCATCGATGATTTCCTCGCTCAGCCGATCGTAAACCAATACAATTATCCAGATTACTAATTGCAGGCTCTTCGTGACGGATCAAAGAGGAACGAGCTGCCTCGGATCCAGATGTTGCCCAGAGGAGGAAGTAGTAGATATATACACTAATTTCCAGAGAGAGAGAGGCCTGAAATTAGCAGGCAAAAAGCGGAGAGAGAGAGAGAGAGAGAGATGATTTTCCAAAAATAAAGCGCCGCGGCCCTGCGGAACAATCGCCGAGCAATTTCCCAGGCAGCAGCTGCCGCCACCTCCGTCTGATTTATCATCTCGGGGCGCGCGCTTCTTCGATTAGTTTTTACTAATTTCTCCGGCTTTTCATCAATCTTTGACGTTTCTCATTACTCCGCCGAGGCGCCGAGAGGCCACGATATATATTGCGCGGCCTGCGAACAAGTACGAAAATATTCGAGGGAGATATTAATGACCGTTTAATAAGGAGCCTTACACGCCTTTTTTTTTTTTAATAAATGGCTTTATTTTCGATTTATGGTAACGAAGCTTTATTGATTTAATAAAGTTTTTCCGCGCTTTATTGAGTTGGAACGGGAGGACGTCGGGGTTGGAAGTCGCGCGTAAAAATTATTGGCTTCGTGATTAATTATCGTGTTTACGAGATAAAAATACAATAAGCAGAAAATTAATTCTTTATTTACATATTTTCTTATTATCTCGTACCGAAAGCCTCTTTTGGTGGTGCTTTACGTAAAAGTAATTCTTTCGCTCGATAGACTATCCATTTTCAATCGCGGATCGAAAAAAAAAAAATATCTCGGAATACATTTGGCGCGCCGGCAAGATAATCGAGAATCAAGCTGAAAAGCCAAAAGGAACCGACCGTCGACGCATGAAAGTTTAACTCGGAATTCGCAGTTAATCGAGAAAATGTATACGACCTTCTTTATAAATTCATGTATGCCCGAGAAGGCCGAATATCGTTCGTATATATAATCGTAATGGAAAAGGAAAAAGAAACGAAGTGGAGAGCCGGAGAGTCGAAGGTAGGAAAGTTTGTGTGATAAAGAACAGTGAATTGATCAGCCGTTAGCTCGGCGGAATGTGCGACAGAAGAGCAGATGGGGGTGGCAGGGGTTGTTCAATCGGTTATTGATTGGAAATGTAAGCCGGGAGTAGGAGAGAGAGAAAGAGAGAAAGAGAAAAGGTGGGGGGGAAACGGTCAGTGCAAGGCCGAACCGACAGATGGCCGCTGGTCAGTATCCGAACGGGCATAAAGATCCTGCCAATATAAGGCGGCGTTTGCTTTGTTTTCCTATTAGATTATTGGGACGATTGCTCGGGATAACATTTCGCTGATTGCTTTCATTATAAAAATCTATAATTTGGGATTTCGGTTCGGCGGAAATTCAGTTTTTTTTTTTCAAATTGCACGCTTTGGGGAAAAATTACGCTTCCATTCAAATTTATGGCTTCTTTTTCGAATTAATTCGACGGCGGAGTATTCTTTCTTCTAACGGTGGGTAATTTAAATAATTTCTACAATTAAACCGAAAATTAATTATGCTTACAATAATTTTTTGTCTTTTCTAAACTCCTTAAACCTCAACGAACCGTCGAAACTACCCGAGAAAGTATCGAGTGTCAATAGAAAGCAATTAAAAATCAGCTCGAACCAGGACCTTTCGGCGCCGCCTCCGAATTACGATCGTCTATCCCCGCAAAGGAGCGAGAGAGAAAGAGAGAGAGACACCCGCGGCAAAGAGCAGCGGCGATACACACAGGACGCGCGGCGGCGTGTGTATACACAAAACCGGCGGCTGCGCGGCTCCCTCGCATTCATCCCTCGGGCGATCTTTTCAATTTAAAGTCAAGCATTACGGCTTAAATTGCATCACGCTCCTCGCGCCGCGGAACGCCGGAGAGAAAGGGGCAGAGGAGGAGGAGGAGGAGGAGGAGGAGGCCGAGACTCAATCACGCCGCTTAACCTCTGACCCCGCAGGACTCTCGCACCCGCGGCTTTTTTTCATCGCCGAGGCAGTTTCTCTTCCGCGCGCGCGAGGCATCTCTATCTCGCGGCGAGAGGATGCCGGGGCTACTTTCAGGAGGCGGGCGTTTTTTTTTTTTTTTTTTTTTTTTTTAAATCGAGACGCGAGCCAATTTATCTTGGCTGCATGGATATTGTAATTTGAGGGGAATTTTCAAGTTTGCGCTCAAGCTTTAGGAAGGAATTTACGACGGTGGATTGCTTGGGTAATGTTAACAAGTGCGTTTTTAAGTGACGCCAATAATGATGCCATCTTGAATTAATGTTCGTTCAATATTGTTTGACTCAAAACGTAATAAATTTAAGTTATTC
Organism: Ormyrus labotus; assembly: GCA_035582975.1. Classification (NCBI taxonomy): domain Eukaryota; kingdom Metazoa; phylum Arthropoda; class Insecta; order Hymenoptera; family Ormyridae; genus Ormyrus; species Ormyrus labotus. The sequence continues at coordinate 5,363,727 of JAWWEO010000036.1, forward strand.
ATAAAAAAAAGAAATTTCAGTACACGATCCATAAAGCTTGCACAAAGAAGTTCAAAATATACCTTCACCGTTATTACATCATCCTCCCGTACAATAATTTTCCAAACTTCATTACGCGCTCGCCAAATTAATTTCAATTAATTTTTATCGGCCCCGCGCATCTTAATCATCCTAAGCCCGGGCTTCTAACCCTCTCTCTCTCTCTCTCTCTCCCCGTTTCAGCAGGTGCATCACGAGCGGGATTTTTCGTGAATACTGAACTGCCTCGGCGAAAAGGGCCGGGCATTATAAAGAACCTCGTCGTAGTCGGCGGCTGCGGCGGCGTCGGAGGAGGAAGCCAAGAAGGTGGGACGGGGGAGAAGACACAAATTGCCTCGTCGCGGGAACTCGTCCAGCGGCTTTTTGGACGCTCGCCGAGGGAGAAAAGAGGGGGAGGGCGGCGGAGGACTTGACCTCTTGATACTCGCGACGACTTCCGTCATCCGGCGGAATCCGGTTGCCTTCGCGTATAACAACATAATTTGTGAAGTTCGCGGGGCCGCGCGCAATATACTTTTTGCATATGTATACGCGCGGGGCTCTCTTAATACTCTCGTAATTCTCCGAGTACATAAAGGCGGCTAACTGCTTTTTCGATAAATTTCGAGATTTATACATCGGGCCGCTTTTTGCCCCCGTAAAACTCGCCGCGCGGCCGGGGCCGCAAATAATCTCCCCGCGCGCTGCGCTAATTAATTTTATTCGAAAAAAAAAAACAGCTTTACAGCTCGCGCGGTCGGTTCGGCAAAAAATTATTTACAATGCCAATTACGCAAGCCGATGCGCGCGCCTTCGCATTTGAATATTATCCGAAAGTCCGGCGTTGCGGGACAAAGGACGAGGAGGAGGAGGAGGAGGAGGAAGGAATTCCTAGCGGCGAGCCGCCGCGCGATTAAGCCGTAGGGAGGAGAGCAGAGAGAGAGAGAGAGAGAGAGAGACTCGCGGATTAATCCGCCATTAATATCCGGGCAGCAGTCCGGGCAAGCGCGATATTTCATGCGAGCGGCAGCAGGCGGTTACGTATATTATATCGAGGAGCAGTTCTCGAGCTTTGAACGATCGGGAAGCGCGCGCGGCCGCGTGAACTTTCCGCAGGATGCTTGACCCGAGGGAGAGGCCAGTTTTGCCGCGCGCTTCCTCGCGGGGGGAGACGTTTTGTTGCTTTAGTCAGGTGCCAAGGTGTGTGCAGTTGGGATTTCTTTCGATTGCGATGCGGTTCCGCGGCGAGAACGAGGGTGAATTATTGGGCAGCTACGCGGATGTCGGATGCGGTAATAAGGGTTAATCCTATACATTGAAAATGCGGCTAAAACTGAAATCTCGCATCGTGCGTTTATCCCTGCGTGAAATTTTGTTTAATCGTATAATTCGATCGGGGAACGCACTCCTTGTCAATTAACAATAAAACCTCGCGGAAAAAAAAGTGATCGTAAATTTTCAATTCCCGCGGCGAGGCTTGACCGACCGCGGCCTGCTCGTCTCTCCCAATGAAATAAGTATAAAATCGCATAAAGAAACAGCAATTTCTGCGGCCATCGCACGCTTTAAATTACCTGCTAATACCGTGTAGCTCGGAACTACGCAATTTTCGCGATATTATAATAAATTCCCTCTCTGGCTCCGTGCACTTGCCTCCGATATAACCAGAATCTGCCTCTCTCTCTCTCTAGCATAGGTAAACGCCGAGATGGCGCGAGATAAGGCCAGCGCGCGTGATAGAGCAAGAACGAGCGCAAAAGAAGAAGAAGAAGACGAAGAAGCGAGCGGAGGGCAGAGAGAGAGAGAGGAAAAACGAGGGGAACGGTATAACGAGTCGAAAAATGAAAAGCCAGGCGGAGGCTCGTGACTGTAATAACGCGTTATATGCACGTGGACCCATAAGGTACATAACAGATACCTCGAGAGAGAGAGAGCCGCTCGGCTCCTCGATTTTTGCCCGTATTACGTTTTATCTATACGCGAAGAGGAGGGAGGCCGTATTACCGGCCTGTTAGAGGGCGGAGTCGGCTGATGAGTTGGCAACGTATTGACTTTATAATAATCACGTTAGGCCCAGCGCGACTCCGCGATTAAAAAGGCCCCCGGCCGGCCGGCCGCGCGGTAATTGTGCCGGTATATAAGCGAGCGATTCTCTCTCGGGGCCGCGATGATCGTTTCGCTTTAACGTTATCTGCGTAACTAACGCCAACTACTACCCAAGAGAGAGAGAGAGAGAGAGGGAGTCTGTACATATTTTCTCGGTTTGCGTAAAACGCTCTCTTTGTTTCGCGGACGAGGGAGAGAGAGAGCTTTTAACAATGCGCCGAGCGCTGATGGAAAATGCGAAGAAGCGGCCGACGAGCATCTCGTGCTTCTTTGCTCGGGAGGATAATTAATTGCGATTTTCATACGGACATTTGTACGATCTTTCAAGAGGAAGTACGCGAGTTAAGTATCTCTTTTTAATTGAATATATACTTTCGAGGAATTTTCTCGTTGTGAGGGACTGTTTTGAAGGCGATTAAATTTTCGTTCGTCACAATGCGGACAATGGGGCTTCGTGTATATATGCTTTGGTAACTGTATCGGTTAATTACGAGGATACAGGCGTGTATAAAGTGTGAGCGAACAATCGTGACTCTGCGTTTTACACTGACGAATGTTACTAAACCTCGTGTGGATTAGTGAACCCTCCACCGGACTGCCGATCGTGCCGTAATCTCTTTATATCGACGTTTCGTTAACCAACTAAACGATCGACTCGTTTCGATTCCCGACCGATTTATTTCGTTTGCCGCGCCATTTTTCGAGCCGCCCCGACTCTCGATACCGATCTCGACCAATTATCAGCGAATTTTCGGCCACTTCGAAAAAAGGCCAACCGTGTAGAAGCTCGTAAATCCTCCCGAGCAATAAAACCGGGTCCGAAAAAAAGGCAAGCGGGGGGAAGGCCTTACCCCTGGAAAAACGAAAAGCCACCGCGCGCGGATATTAATAAATCTCGGCGCGCGCGAATTTCGAGATAGAAGCAATAAATAAGGTACTATAAGTTTTCCTTATTAACGAGGTTCGCATAAAAGAGGGGGGGGGGGGGGAGGCAAGGCGCGACGTGCGCTGCGCTGCAGCGCTGACCTCCAATCTCACCTCAATTTGCCTACACGGGCCGCGCGCTCGCCTATCTGAAATTATGATCTGAAAAATGCCTGCCCCGCAGTTGCGCCGCCTCTCACGCGAGAGGAGAAAGAGAGAGAGAGAGAGGGAGAGAGTCGCTCCCGCCGAGGTAATCCGTTAATTACGCCGCTGTGCGACCGAGAGCTCTCTCTCTCTCTCTCTTTCTCTCTCTCTCTCTCTCTCCCCGAGAGCGTGATAAATTACTATCGAAATTGATACGTCTATACTCTTCCTGAAAATGGCGTCTTTAAGGTTGCAGGCTTCGAGCGCTTATACTTTTTTTTTTCGAGGGAGGTTCCGAGTGTGCCGGTATTAATAACCACGAAATTGAATTGTCACTTGGGGTAATGAAGAGTAACGAGATTTAAATTTAGAGCGTTTTCACGGGTTACTTATTAACACGGTGGATTTGCAAAAGTAATTAACGAACGTATCAACATTAAAGTTGTATTAAGAACAAAAAACCAACGGTTTTTCTTTTTTTTTTACATTCTCGAGGATTCGTCAAATTCCTCCGTCAAGCAAATGGATATTTACGACTCGAGCCGGCAATCGGTACGCGAAGGGCTTAGAAAAGTATCCCCGAAAACAAGGGGCCACTGTAAATACTCGCTCTTGGCTCGAGAAGCAATCTCGCGCAAGTAAATCAGAATTCAATTTCACAGGAGATAGAATCTCTCTCTCTCTCTCTCTCTCTCTCTGCGCGTCGGTGTATTTCTTCCGCGTCCTAAATATCCAAATATCCGGGCTATCCTCGCCACCGTTACGCGGGCCATACTTCTTCCCCGTATATCGACGACTCTCCGAGGGCAAGAGAGCCCGGCGGAGGAGCGAGAGGGCCTCGCCAAAAAAAAAAATAAAGGACGCGTTAGGCGACAGTTTAAGTAGCGACGGTGTATGCCTCGCGTGTTTCTCTCGTCATTCTCGCAGCTATCGGGAGAGCGTAATATTTATTTTCTCGCGAACGGCCGGCCAACAGCCGGCTCTCTCTCTCTCTCTCTCTCTCGCCGGGTCCCCTGATCGATTTAGCGCCAAATGTCGCCGTGTTTTACACTCGGCAATAATAGTTGAAATCTATGTAGCCAATATTTCATGTCACTCCCCCAGCGTCGAGGCGGCGGCGGCGACTTTTTCTCTCCTCCTCCTCCTTCGGGCTCCCGGCCGCCCGGCGAAACACCCTTTCTTTATTACGAAACATTTATATATGTATATAAATGTCCTTTGTGTACGTAAATCTAATGGCTCGTGCGTTATTGGACTATGAATTATTTAGTAAAAGAGTTACTTTTGCAGTAGGTGGCGGTTAAAGTGTCAGGGATGATGGGTTGGCGAATTGTTCCTTCGAAAGAGCTGCTGATATAAATACCGTTTCTTAGAACAATAATTTCCTAACAATTCAGTTTTCTACCGCGAAGACAAAGGAAAAATAAGCTCGGAAAACGAGCTCGCCACACGCAAACGTAAAACGCAGTCCCTTTCCGAAATACTCGAGGTCCCGCAAAAAACAGAGAGTCGGCTTGCGCAGGGAGGCGGGGAGGGGGGAGCATTCGAGTAAACGGAATTTAAATATCTCCGAGCGAGCGGAATGCCTCCTTTCCCGCGTCTCTCTCTCGACTCGGCGGCGGGAAAAAAAAGCGATCGTCCCGAGGGAGAGGTACGTCGTGTGGCGGAAAGAAAAGGGCTCCTCTTCCCACAGAGCCGCGGCGGCGTAATTTACACGCGACATCGGTACCGCGTTACACAGTCGGCCGACTTTGAAGATTACGTTTTTTTTTTGAAGAGTCGCCACACCGCCGACGTTGAATCAATTACCGTCCGGGCCGAGCGAGCGTGTTAATCAATCCTTATATACTTTTTGCGCGAGCGGACTTGATTAACGAGCCCGCGGACATTTTTTTCCGCGCCGAAATTTCTCCCGACTCCGAGGAGGCGAATTTTGAATAAGGAACGCGCGCTGATAAATAAAAGGGAGGGAGGCCCATAGCCGTGTGCGCGCGGTAGCGGTTTTAAATTCCGCGAGTCAAAGGCGATGTTTGACATGGAAATGCCGAGCGATGCATTAAACATGCTGCGGAGTGCCCTCCGCCGTTCTCTCATCTTCTTTCCCTTCTTTTTTTTTTCTTACCCTTCTTCGAAAAGCAGAATGAGAGATCAGGTCCGTAACCCGAATTCGAGGAGGCCGCGGTGCGCATTGTGTGTCCGCGACTGTGTTTGTTTAAGCAAACGAAGGGAGAGAGGAGCTTCCGCCTTTTGGAGATCGCCGCGGGGGAGAGGCTTCCGGTGTCGATCGATAGCCGCGTCTTGAATGATAGCTCGCTAATCGGGGGATCGGGTGTCTCGCGACGATTACGAAAAACGCGTTGTAAAGGCCTCTCGTGATTCCGTGCCCCGAGGGAAAGAGAGGCTCCTTTTAAGTAAACGTTGTACCAAACATAATTTCATCCGATTCCCCTTAAAAAACAATATACATAGCAAAGAGCTCAAGCGCCTCTTCTCCGGAAGGGTGTCTTTCGGAAGGCTCGAAGAAAAATATTTGTGAATCAGTAGAAAAAGGGCAGCGACTTACCGGGCGACACCCGAAGGTGCTTGACGTGGAGGGCCGAGGGACTTCGGAGATCGGGAGTGCTCGCAGGGGCGACTGCAGGGGGCGACAGGTGAGGGTGCGCCGGGCCGCCGCCTCCACCTGCCGTCGTCGTGGTCGTCGTCGTTGTCGTTGCGCAGGCATTCAGAGGCGAGGTCCGCTTCAGGCTCTGTTCCGTTCGCCACGACACCTCGCTCTCGCCGATCCACAGTTTGCCTGCAATTCGAGGATTGTCGTTTAGTTTTTTGGGTGGAGAAGGGCAATGAATTAATTATAGATATTGGCAGAAAGGAATTTTAGAAGAGCTTTTGTTTTTTTAACTTGTTTGTCGTCGAAGGTTTTTTTATAAAACTCCTTTGACGAGTCTGTCGAGAGAATGTTGTTTCTAAAACTGATCCGCAGGTTTTTTTTCTCTCCGAGACCGTAAAATTTCCACTTTTCAATATGTATGATTTTATCGAGAAAAATGTTCGCTCGACGACGACGACGACGACGACGTTTCCGCGACATCCATCAAAGCCGCGCGCAAATCGAAATGCAGAGCTGTCAGTGCGCGAGTAAAAGATGTGTGACCTCGGCGAAAATAAAAATAACGAACGCCGCAGCCGCCCGCTGGAGGCGAACGGATCTCTCTCTCTCTCTCTCTCTCTCTCGTCAGAAATAGAACGACCGAAGCGAATTCCAATCGATAATTGCCCGGAGTCTATACTCTACCGAGCAAACACATTTAGCGTTCCATTCTCATCGTCTCATTGTATCCGCGAATGTGCGATTGGTCAGTGCGCGCGCAAACACGTCACGCGCCGACACAATATTGACGAGACGGAAAGAGAGACGAAGGAGAAGTAGGAAGGAAGCGAGAGAGAGAGAGAGAGAGTGAGGTTGCCTATGGATACGAGTCGCACATCATCTCCCGGGCCTCGAGGAGCAATATTAATGGCGCGCGGTGTGCACGCGAGGGAAGAACGCCTTCCTTCTCGTCTCTCCCCTTAATTAGCGGCGATCTCCCCAGCAGCGCTTTGCCTAAAGCGCATATTTGCCGAGAGCGCCTACGGGGGAGAGGGGGGGGGGGGGGGCGCGCCCGCATATCCAAATTTCGGCCCTTTTTCCCTTGTTTCACGCGATTTCCCCGAGAGCCGGAGGAGGGTTGGGTTTCCGCAGCTGAAAGCAGTGTCTAATTACGAGGGGGGCAGAGAGAAGAGAGATGCGCACTTTTCACGATCGAAAGCCGGGCTTGGCTTTCACGCGTCGAGACGCTCGAATTTACGCGCTGTTGTCGTTGCCCTTATTTTCTGGACGATGAATCCGTCGGTTTATTGGTCATTTTAGCGTTTTTAGAGTAGATCGATAAGAAGTATAAGGTTTGACAATGCACAGTCGTTAAGCTGCTTGATTATTAAAGAATATTTCACGGTTGATTATAAACGACGCACTCGTAAACCACGTTTCTGAGCCACTTATCCTCGAAGAAACGTCGACGACGGAGGTCCCGTAATTTTGTTTATCATTGAGTAGAGAGAGAGGGAGAGAGAGCAAATTTTCCAAGTCATGTGTGCATCCAAATTAGCGGGGAATGTCATCGAATTAGCCTCCGAGCTTGCAAGTCACTGACGAGCTTAAACCGGCGGTTCGTGACGATTAGAGGCTCCGGGGCTCGTTTAGCATTCGCCCGCACAACATTATACAGTGGCGTGACTGATTCGAGAAGCAAGAAAATGCGCAAATACGGAGCGCGCCTACAGTCTGACTCATCTCGGCGGCGTTATTTGCTTGATGAATGATTTGCTCCGCTTTCTCTCTCTCTCTCCCTCGGCTCCTTTTCTAGGCCCCAGTCGTGTGTCCTTGCCTGCATCTCGTCGCGTCTCCGAGATATATTCGAGAGAATGCGATTGAGCCGGAGGAGGGAGGGCGACGAGATCCTATCTTAAGACGTACTTTGCTCGCTCGGTGCATCGGAGAATGAGGTCTTCACATTGGGTTTTTACGGATGCTTAGAATGAAAGATTAACGATTAGAGAAAAACTGAGACATTTTACAGTCGATAGAAATCCCTTATACACAAGTAATATCGAAGGTACAACGATAAAGAATCAAACATCCGTTTAAAATGAGAAAAGGACCCGAGACACATATAAAATTAAAGTTTCACAGCTAATCACGATATCAAAGCCGGGCGGAGATTCGTCGGTCCTTTCCCCGACGAGCAATGGCCGCCCTCGGCGAGGCTCCTTTAATCTCGCGGCGGTTGTTTGCATGGCGCGCTCGACGGGCTTTACCGTCTCCCGCGTCCCGGCGTCTCTCCGACCCCCCCTGTACGCTCCCAAGGACCGGACAAACGAAACAACCCTCATTTTATGCGACCTCAAGGGAAAATTGAATTATCTCTCCCGTGGTTTTCCTCTCTCTCGGGTTCTGGACGGCTCGAAACTTTTATTAAGTACATATTAGACCGGGGCCTTTATTGGACGCTTGAATATTTATGACGGAGAGCTGCGCGAGGATCGCCGGGACCCGCTGTTTATGCTTTGCTTTCCCTATTTATGAAGATTGATTCGGGACGGAATTTGATTGGAAATGTGTTCGAGTTGATTTCCGAGGTTAGAACTTTATTGGGGCTTTTATTTTTTAGTGTGGTCAGATTAATTTGTGTGGTCTATAGATTTGACAAGTTGCGATGTGGTTGTTAGATGCTTTAAGTGTTAGAAACAACGTGTGAATCGAGTTCTTGAGTTTTTACTTGTGTTAGAGTAATTAAAACGTATATTATTTAAGGAAAAATTTAAATAATCCTAAAACATCTTTTATACAAACTGTGATGAACCACTCAAACAATATCCACCAGAAAACCGTTCCCCGTTCCATTAATCACGCGCGTTTCATTCCCACCCCATTACACCGAAATTTGCGTACACGCGCGCACCATTAATATTCGAAAAAAAGAGCATGCAGATGGAGCCGGGAGAAAAAAAAAAAAAAGAACTCGGCAGCAGCACTTGTCCCTTCGCCGACTCTGGTGGCCGAGCACTTCGCATAAACAGAACCATTCGTCTGAACTCCCCCCGCCGCCTCGTGACGGCGGAGAGAAAGCATCGAGAGCTCCATTCCCAATGGCCACTCTTTTTCTCTCCCTCTTTGCATCCCCGCTTTTTCTCTCTCTCTCTCTCTCTCTTGCCATTCGGTCCGGGGCGCGAACTCCATTCACGGGTTTATCACTGTCCAGATAACAACGATTTACCTACACGGGCCGACTCGCCACTGGCCTTTGGCGAAAGAAAAAAGACCAGATTACTCGGGGCAGAGGGAGAAAAGCAGTCGCGAAGGAGGAGGGTCAGCCACCTTGCATTCAGGAGTATTTCACTTTAACGGCACCCCGGGGGATTGGCTGACCCGACGCTCTTTCTCTCTCTCTCTCTCTTTATCTCTCTTTCCCTTCAGAGTTTTCAGCATAATGGGGCTCTACATTACTTATTCGGACGCATATGCGACGTCCCACCTTATGCCCAAGGATTAGCGGTCCATTTTTATCGGATATTAATTATCCATTCCGTTTCCGAAGGAGAATAGCGAGGCATGAATTGCGGACCCGCGCGCGCGCGCCACGCGCCGGATGTACCGGGAGTTTAAAATTTATCGGCGCGGGGCTAATGGAATAGATTCGGAATTACTATTCACAGGGCCCCGGGATTGGCCTTTGGAATTCGGAATGGCCGCTTTGTCAACAGCGAGTCTCTCTCTCTCTCTCTCTCTCTCTCTCTCTCTGGCTTCGAATTTCCGAGCGATGAAAAGTCAAGAGAGTAGCCAAGCGTGGCAGGAAGGCATTAGCGGTTCGCTGGAAGGAATTTTCAATTCCAGGCCGGCCGAACCCTTGGCATAAGGAGGCAGCGCGCGCTGATAGGACCTCGGCGAAAAGAAAAAAAAACAGATAGAAAAGCCACGGAGAGAGAGAGAGAGGGTAAGTAAAGCGCTCGATATAAGATTAATAGTGGAGGAGAGCGGGGGGTGGGATGGTGATTCCTCTTTGAAGGTGGACCCTGCTGTTGGGGTGCCGGCCAAATTGAATCCTGTTTAGGACAGGAGAAAGGAGAAAGAGATGCCGCTGCCGCTGCCCCCCGAGCTATCTGGCAATAAGTAAATTGCCCGCCACCTATCTCGCTCTGTTCTTTCCATATCGCTCGCTTGATCTTCCCGCGGGCGGGTTCTTTGCGCGAGAAAAGAGTATTCTCTGAGCCAATGGAACGAGCGAGGGAGCCGGCAATCGAGCCGGATGAATTTCAAATTCTGCCCTGGAATCTTTATTTATGGTTATTTATACGACGGAGGTAGAGGCTATTTTTGTTAAATACGTGCCAGTTTCTCAATTTAACGTGGAACGTATAAACATTTCCATTTTGAGCGACTTTAAACAACGCACTAAATTACGTCTCGACAAAACATTTTTAAATCCCCGGCGTGCCTTCTTCCACCGCAATATACTCGGCACTCGGCTCGGCAACCCCACAATAGAGAGAGAGCGCCGAGCATCGAAAAGCAATGCTCAAGACAGAGCCGCCGCCGCTGCCGCGTATCCCAGCATTACAAGCTCGCAACACGTGTAAGCGCGGCATCGGCTTCCTTTTCAGTCCGGCAGCATAATAAGGACTCCGCGCGTCGAGAATTCATCGGGATTATGAGTTTGATTGATGGGCCCATTGGGCTCGTCGCGTCCGGAAGTAAGGGCCGCACAATGGCCCCCGGGGCTCTCCCGCATTTGCTTATCGGATATTAACCGTATCCGAGAGAGAGAGAGAGAGAGGAAGCTATAACCGAGATAAGTCGCCGTGACGGAGGACACGAGTCGGCGCCTTATTAAGGCCCCGTGGATTAACGGTACAGCGAACGGGAGTCGTAGAAACGTTTGATCGAGCGAATGGGGGATGCTAAAGAGGGCCTTTTATGACGAGTATTGATTGGGGGAGAAATATTTACGTCCGTTGTGGGGTCTCTCGTAAATGGGTTCGTTGGCTGGTTTTAGGAAGGAGAGATAATGAGTGGGTAATTAACGGAATTGATCGGAATTACGTCAAAGTGCGTTTGTAAATTAACAATTTCCTTCTGCAGATCGGGCTCTTAATTAATTTATTTCAGACGCGTAAACGACGACGAGATTAAATCGTCCTTGCGGTTTAAATAAGGCTAACGTTTTTCCAATTTTCCTTGGTTACCCTCGTTACACGTCGAGTCGATCGATATTTCCCTCCTTTTTTCGCTCCTCTCCCGGACGCAGACGCCGAATCTGACTTTAATTATATTCCTTCCGTTCCGTGCATTCCGACAAAATTAGCGGTTAGTGCGTAAATTAGGAAAATTTAACCCCGCCGAGTTAATTTATTAATAAAGTTCAAGTTGGTTATCTTTCTAAAGATATACATTAATAAAAGTGAGCTAATAATAAAAATTCTCGCGATAAACATTATCAACACTTTTAAACTTTGATAATAAAAATTATTAATAACTGCGCAATTATAAACCAGAAGATTAGGATACAAAGTAATTAACATCGATAAAAAAAATGACGTAATAAATTTCCAATTCCACAAGAGTGTCATTGCGTATCTGCTCGATACATCGCAGTACCTAACAAAGCTAATAATTTTATTTATCACCCTCCGTCGACCCGCCGAACTCTTCGCGCAACTACCAGCATTTATTAAAATCCCACTAAAAAGGGATCTCTCACCTCTCTCTCGGCGCAACAAGAAAACTCTCTCTCTCTCTCTCGTCCCGCGCGCCAGCTCTCGGGCTCGAGAAAGGGAATCAATAAAGTGTCGGGGCGGCTCGGGCGGCAGCAGCAGCGGCGGCGGCGGCGGCTCTCGCGGCCTGGTAATGGGCGCCATTTTTCGCGAAAATGCGAATAACCTCGCGCCGGTATTTCATCGACGCGCCGCCGCCGCCGCCGTCGGAGGGAAGGGTTTCTCTCGCGGCGCAGGCGCGAACCGCCCTCTCGCGCTGCTCTTGCTCCCCTGTCGCGAGCGCAGCGCCCAATCTGCATGCCGCGGACGCCATTTTCTAAAGCGTCGATTTTAAAGCGAGACGGGGGGGGCGCCAACCCTTTTTAACGACGGCGCCGCCATTCGCCGCCGAGGCCCTTTTTTAGAGGGGCTGGCTCGGCGGGTATGCAAAGTAGATGGGGATTGGTCGGATGAGCACGAAGCTTTTTAGGACGGGGTGGTTGGAGCTTTTATGGCGGACGAAAGGAAAAGGAAAGATGGATTTGGTGCGCTTTCTTGAGGAGCTCGAAACGAGGCTAATGAACCGATGCGGGTGGGTAAATACTTCAGTGAAATGAATTATCCTGGTTTATTTATCAGATTTCAGGCGTTGGCTTATAAATGCGATGATGAACACGAGATATTTGATTAACTTAATACAAAAATCGACGGAGCTTATTTTAAAGAGTTTTTACGATACCGACTTATCTTGGCGTTGATAATGAAAGCTAAATTGAGATTTTTGGGTTGGACCGTACTTAATCTTCTAAAATCAATAAGATGTAGAAATTTAATCATTTTAAAGCAATTTTAAATTTACTTAAAAACATGCGACTTTCGTTATCGAAAGAAGTTTATCGAAGAACAATTTTACCGTTATGAAATTCACAATATAAAGAAAGTGTATTTCGCAAAGTCTACAGTTATTAAAATAACAGTTTTATTATTAATTTCGCTCTCCGCCCTCAAATTTCTCCTGCAAAACTAAAAATTTCCTCCCTCGTCCGTAGAATAATCAATACGCGGTAAAACAATCACCAAAAAAAGGAAAAAAGAGGAGTAAACTCCGCTTCCTCGCGAACCCGCCTGCAGTCGAGCCCGGCACTCGCGTGCGCCGTGAAAAAGAAGAAAAAAAAAGGCAAAAGAGAAAGAGCCATGTTGCCGGCGCGCGTCGGGCGAAAGGGGTGCAGCGTCGGAGAAAGGAGAGAGAGAGAGGCAGCAGCGGCGGTAAAAAAAAAAAAGGAGCATTGAGGGTCCGCGCGATTTTAAAATTACAATGGCAGGCACACGACGCGCGCAATCTATCCGCGCCAGCCTCTCTCTCCTTCCTCCGAGCATCTGCTTACCGCCGGAGAGAGAGAGAGAAAGAGTGGCGGGGCTTCACCCTTATTTGTGCTGGTCGCGTGCGCGACGTCCGATAGTTTATAGGCACGCCGCTCGGCTCTTGTTATTCTTTCGAGATGATAATCCGGATCGTATAAGCTGGTTAGTTCTACGTTCGTATTGTCGAGGGGCTTTTGTCCATTTGCTTTTCGATTATACAGGAAAATGGTGCAAATTTCGTATTTAATTTTTTATCAATCTGTAAACGAATAATAATGTTCAAAATTAAAAATTTTCTTTAAACGCGCTTCAGTATATATTCAAATGCAACGGAATGCAAGTTACGCTTTTATTTCCCGCACAAGTTTGTCAGAAGAGGCTTCGACAATTTTTACATCTCCGACGTCGCTGCCTAACCCGTATCCAGCACACACGCCGCGCGTTAATCCTCCATCGAACAGAAAAACCGTCGCATTAAAACATTATTTCCGAAATTCGTTCTAGAATCCCCTGCATCCAGGCGCTCCTCTCGATCCCCCTTCCACTCCGCTCGTAAAATTGTCGATCGCCGCGGCACCCTTCCACGCACACTTTAAACTGCGCTCTCCCCTTCTGCTCGCCGCTCTCTCCGCGGAGAAAGGTAGGTGACACGGGCGACTTTGCCCAGGCACGCTTCGGAAATCGGTGCAACAAAAGGGGGGTCCCTCTCTCTCTCTATACCGTTACGCAATTCTTTTTCATTTCGGTGACAGACGAGCGGCGCGAGCCTGATGTCGAGCGCACGAACCGACAGCGAGAACGCGCGCGCGCGCGCGCACACACCCCTTTGTCATCCGAGCGAGATACGCGACCATTTCGATTTTTCGAACGCACGCCGCCGACTTCTTGCGGCGAGGCGACGCTTTTAAAATCGAGACGGCTAAGCGATTACAGGCTTGTTAGGACGGCTGCTGCTACGATGTTTTACGTTTGTTTGGCGATTTTTTTTTTTTTTTTTTTTTCATTAACTGATTTAATTCGGAGATGGCTGCTGTTTGGAAAAAGATTTTAAGCGATTTTTAATAATTTAAAAAGAAAAAAAATTGAAATAGTAAATTTATCCGAAACTTTCAAAGGCGATTGCAACGAAAGCATCCCCGTAAAATCAGCATAAACGCAAAAGCACCATTTACAAATCGTCTGTAAAACCGGCAAGCGAGCTCTAACGAGTCGCGAGAGCCACCGCACAAAGGATCGAGAAATTAGAAAAAGTTCTCCCGCGTCGATTCCCGCGCGCAAAGGCGCGCAGACGATCTCCCGCTCGAGATACATACGCTTATGCATATAAATTGTGCGCGCGCATCTACATACACGCTCGACGCATCGCCGCGCGGCTGCTCTCTTTCTGCCGAATCACTCGGCGATTTATCGTAATTAATCTCGAGCCCTTCCGAACTTTCCCTCGCCGCGCGATAATAATTGCACGAGCCATCGCGATGCGCGCGCTCCAGCATCAGATATACCGCTTTTTCATTTTCATTTCCTCTCTCTCTCGCCGACGCGAGGAGGAAGCGACGCGAATTTGGCGCTGCATGGATTTCTTTAATTAGGGGGGGGGGGGGGGGGCGCGAGAAAGTTTTTATATTTATCGGATTATGGATAATATGAGAGCGCGGCGCTTTGCGCAAGCGCAAGATCTCGGCCGGCGATTATTATGCTAAACCGCGGAGGAGATTTGCGAACGGTTATATCGGGGCTGTTACGCGGCGCGCGAAACTTTTATTTTTCGTCGGGCGTATAATATACGAAACTCGTGTGTGTGTGCTTTATTCGCCGCCGTGGAAAAGTGAAAGAGCGCGCGCTTCATAAATCAGAGGTAATTAGGAAATAATGCAATTCTCTAATAGATTAGTTTTACGTTATACCCTCTTGCAAAATAGCTAATTAAAAAGAAAAATACAATTAGGCCGAACGAATCGTACATTCGAATAATAACTTCGGCTGCATATGTACGTAAACCAACGCTGCTTAATTACTCGAGCGTCGATCAAAGTAAATTTTGATAAATTATACCTTCGATCTCACTCCTTCAGCGACCGATAACTTCTTTCATCCCCACCGAACCCTCCCCCCGCCTCTCTCTCCCATCGAATCGGGACGCGCAAAAGAGCGCGAGCCGAGGCAGAACGACGGTTGCCGTCTCGCGAAACCGGAGAACCGCGAAGCCCTGCAAGAAAGCGGCAGACGGGAAAAAGGGCGCGCGGAGGGGTGAGGGAGAGATGTCTTTCGGCGGGCCGCCGCCTTGTCCGATTGGTCGGCCCGCGCGATGCAATTCGCCTGCATTGGCTGCGTGAACGCACGGCGTGTAAAGAGCGTCGGGACGGGGACGCGGAAGTATATAAGAAGCTGCGCCGAGGCCGAGATGCTCGGAGAATAAAGTGGACGGGCCGACGGAGGACGGGGAGGATATGGTACGGGTAGTTTTTTTGTGCTTTGGAAATGAAATTTTCGTCTGGTTGCAGAGGCGTGCTTGGATCGTTGTGAATATATTTGCGGATGAAATAACAAAATTCCTTTTTTACTTTGCTCGTTTGTGAAATTTACGTAGAGTAATTGCACGACTGAACACACGATTAATTTTTTAACACCTATATTCGTTAAACTATCAAAGAGCTCTTTTATGCAAATCTCTTGCGTAAACTCGAAAGCTTATACCTTCCAAGTCCGTACACTTTTCCTCGCTTACAATCATCCAGTTTTCCAAATCCAAGCTACATCGCGACACAAAAGAACAAAACGACCGAAGGAGCTACGCCTAACGATAGGACTTGCATGCGAAACCCCCACTCCCCGCGACAGCAGCTACTTCCAGCTTCGTACTCGGATAGTTGTTGCATCGAGCCCTCGCGACTCTCGAGGAGACGGGAAAGCGGCGGCTGCTGCGGCGTCGGCGTCGGCGGCGGCGGCAGACTCGAGAGTCGGTCGATGCCGTGCAGCTGCCATGGCAACTGCGCGCGCGGAGCAGCGAGACGGGAAATCGACGCGGAAAAACTGGTAGCATTGACCGTCTTCTTCCCTCTCGCGACTCGCGACGAATGGCTGCTGCTGAGCCCCGACGAGCAATTGCCGGTGTGTGCCAGGAGTCGTTGCGCGCGCCTTGCTTTCCTACTATAAGCTTCGGGGACGTCCGAGGTTGGATCAGTGTTTTTTTTTCTTTTTTTGTCGAGGGCTTATTCATTTCGAAGTGCTCTCGAAGGGGTGGACAGGGCGATTAGAAGCGCGAGGGTTTCGAAATCTGGGAGGAAAGTTGGCGTCGATGTTTTTTTTCGCTGTAATTTTACGGTGCGTTACGTATTCAAATGCGAGAGGAGCATGTATAATAGTGTAAAAATATGTTTCGCTCGGTAATCGGTTACATTCAATCTCGCAAAATTAATTTATGAATAATTTATTATGAAAATTGAGAAGTTTCGAGTAAAATGTGTCAGAAAAAATGTAGGCAGACTTTAATTACCGGGCATTATTTAAAATTTATTCGATAATCTCTATACTTTTATCACATTACCGGCAGATATTAAATTACAATTCATAATTTCGCATTTATATTCGCATAAGGCAAACATCGCCGCGAGTATACGTAACGCACTTCGGCGCAGGCACGTACGCGCGTATTATATTAGCATTCTCCTCCAGATTTCCATCGAGAGCGCGAGCGAAATTTCTTCTTTTTTTCTCTTATCTAGCGCGCATTAATCTCGCGATTAAACAAAGAAAATATTCGCGCAATTTCTATCGCTGAAGAGAGAAAAAACTCGAGCTCCTAGTCGAGGATCTTATCGGAAAATTTATGCGACTCTCCGCCGAGAGCGCGGAGAACTCCTTCGACGCGCTGTGTGTATATCTATCAATCAGACGAGTTGGCGCGAACGACCGGCGAAACAGTGGGTGCCCCGCGTTTTGTGGATCGACGGAAGTGCGGCTACGTGATCTCTCTCTCTTCCCCGAGCACTTATCGCCGGCGGAAAGTTTCTTTTTTCTTCCCCCGTCTGTATGTATGTATATCTGCTTCTCTCTCGGATCGTCGGAGATTCAAGTTTTCCATTAATGAAGCAAAATAAAAGACGCCGCGCGGACGTTTGCTTTTTAAAGCGCCGAGATCGATAAGGTTCGTATGTATCCTTAAAAAAGCCGATTATCGTCGGGGCTCGAGCTGTTTCTATATGCCGTAGATAAAAGCCCCGCAATATCCGAATGTCAAAGAGGTAAATATTAGAAATGGAAAATAGATAAAGTTATTAATATGGAATACTTTTTCGCCTTATCGCGCAATAGATTTGTAGAAATCAATAAACAATTCGTGCTTTCCTTATCGATTCTTAGAACGAGAAAAAGAGAGAGAAAAAAAAATACTTAGAACGCAGTTTGCTCACTCTAATTCGTTAAGAGTCACGGAGTTTCTAAAAAGAAAAAAAAATGGACGAGACTCTCTTATACTTGTCTTGCATTAGCGAGCTCAGCCGAGTGTCATCCTCGGGGCGTTGATTCTCGGCCGCCGCGTCTCGCGCAAAGTACACGCGCGCGGGGCAGTTCCTTCCTATATACAATATATGCATCCGCGGCGCGGCGGTTAATTAGCGTGACGTTCCCTTACGTCATTAAAATCAAAGAGCGCGAAGGAGGAGAAGCAGTCGTTAAAAGCCGAGCACGCGACAATGCGTCCTCTCCGGCCCGTAATTATGACATCTTCCTCCTCCCGCTGCTTTCGTTTCTTTGCTCTCGGCGCGGTGTACGAGCACACACACGAGCACCTTCGGCCCCGAGCCTTAAAAACTTTATCCCCGTTCGATAAACAGAGAGGGAGAGAGAGAAAGAGAGATAAAAGGCGATCGGGGCCAAGCGCGAGGTGTCGCGATAAGAGGGTCGCACCTCGATTTTCTCTCTCTCGGCCGTTTTTTTTTTTTATATTTTAACGCTTCTTCAAAGTCAATAGCATTATCGGACGCCGGGGCTGACTAATGCTGAATAAATCAAACGATGAATTATGGGCGAGTCGCTGATAATACGGCCGCCGCCGCGCGTCATTTCCGAAAGTCCGGGATGACACGCGGGAATGTATATTTCGTCGGATCGGGATACATCGTAAATTTTGCTCTTCTCGTCGTTTTGACGCGATCGACGCGTGATCGCTTAATCTGTTTACGAGCTTTTCTGCGTTCGAGGATGGAAAAAATGCGAAACTTCAACCTTTTACCAAAGCCGCGTCGATTTATAACGTCGCGTCCTGCGTCGTTATCAAGTTTTTTTTTAAGACACTACTTTTATCTAACCTTATGAAATATTTGCCTCTTTATTGGAAGTAAACCTTTTAAGTTCATTGTAGTTTCCTATCTTCCATCTTCTATCCAGATACAAGAGCGTCCATTTCAATCGTCAAAATCGCGAACGAACACCGCCTAAAATAATCCACTCTCCGAGTCGCCACCGCGAGCGTCGTGCGAAAAAGAAACGTGGGATCGTTAACCGATCCCGCGACACACACACACACACACACACACACGTCGATCTCCGGGTTTGAAAAAAGAAAAAAAAAAAATAGCCTCTCTTAGAAAGCCGTTTCGACATGCTTCCCGTCTGGCTGCGATTTCGTCTCGCAACATAAATAGCAACACCTGCGACCCGAAGATCCACGGCCACGATTAAATCGCCCCCTCAATCCCCCGACGGCTCGTCGGGCCTTCGAACTCTATATCTTTCACTCTCGCTTTCTCTCTCTCTCTCCCTCCGTCCGATATATATTAGAGTCGGCGCGCTCACCTCTGCGCCGCTATCTGTCCCAGATTAGACCTGTAAACAGGCTCTATTTGCATTCGCTTAACTCTCCCGCGCGGCGAGCGGCGACGCTCGAGTCACTCCGCTCCTCCGTATTATCGCCGCGGCGGTATCGGCACCCTTTGGCCCGGCGCGCTCACTTTTTTCGTCTAATAAGCTCGCTCACGATTTCCTAATGGCTCTATCGGCCCGGCCGATCGATCCTCACGATCCACCGCGCCGAAGAGAGAGGACTGTACGCGCGAGTGTCCTATCGTTTGTCTAGGATCGGGCTACTCGTGGATTTTTCCGAGAGCCGCCGAGAGGTGCCAAAGCCTCCCGCAGCATCCAGAATTATATACGGAGGAAGAGGAATCGGGGCGACGGGAAATATAATCGGCCGGACGATCGTCGCCGCGCGATTTTTGAATATAATCGGGGGGGCCTCTTTCGCGAGATCGGCTATCGGATATTCTTTCGGATTGATTTATTTTTCGGATATCGGACACGGGGCAACTTTGTATCGCTAACTAAATATTTTTATAAGTATCGTATTTTAATCGCTCCCGCTATCGGATGCATTCTCGAGTTATGATAATGTCCCGTTTTCACTTGATCTTCAAGTTAATTAATAAAATGTTTATCTTATCGAGCGGTATATAATAAGCTAATTATTTGTCAGTTAATGAAACGTTCGAGTGACTGAATATGAATGAGAATTTTATAATTCCGTCGATAAATCAAGCATTATGTAATGGACACTTCAGGTGTATATATACGTTTCTGATAGCGATCATTCCGAATTCGTGTGATTTTTCTCTTATTTGGCAAGAAAGCTTTCCTGTGTAAAATACAATCTGATTGATTGAATAACAAGTTAAACGACTCGTTTTCAACCAAGGATTCCGTTCTAAAAGTTCTGAAACACACCTCTTTACTGCGAAAAGGCGACAATTTAAAAACACTATAAATACCCGAATAATTCAACAAGTGACAAAAGATCAAAGTGCAAAAAAAAAAAACGAACCTCGCGCAAACGGCGGCCATAAATCGATCGGGGACAGATGTTCCCTCGTTTTAATCCAAAACGAAAGTATTAAAATTTACAAAGACGGCGAAAAGCGTCCCAAAAGTCGATGAATCGCTCATTCGATGCCGCAGCGCGATAAATCATCTCTCTCTCTCGAGTTTTTTTTTCTCTGTCTCTCTCTCTCTCTCCGCTCGAATCCCCGCGAGGATAAACCACTGTCACTCGCAGATTACGCTACCCTCCTTTATTATCTTCTCTCTCTCTCCTATCTGTCGCACATTTCCATCGGCTCTGAGAATTCTCGTTGAACTTGATTCGGATTTTAAAAAAAGCGGGAGAAAAAAAACTGTGCGCGTAAAAACTGTGTGAAAAAGCGTTATTTCGGGGTGAAATCCGAGTCGCGCTCGGTTCATTTTTTAGCCCCCAGCTAGAGAGAGAGAGAGAGAGAGAGGGGGGGGAAAAAAGGAAGCGGGATGCAGGTAAATTTCACGATTCTGGAAGAGCAGGGGTGGACGAAAGGGGGGACACGATGCGCGCATCCTGCATATTCAGCGATTTTTTCAAAAAAAATCCTGGAGGGGCACACCCGATGAAAGAGAGCGAAACAAACAACGGGTAAACGCCGCGGATCGCTTTAGAATTTCCCCGTTTCTGGGTCATGGGAAGGTTGTTGCGTAAGAGAGGCTGCAAAGAGGGTTGCCCCGATCTTGGAAACTGATTTTTTTTCAAGCCCGCGTACACTTTCCTTTTCTTTCGCGCCCGATTAAAAAGGGGTTCCTTCTCTCTCTCTCTCTCTCCCTTTTTTTCGATTTCTAGGAAAGAGAGCATGAAAGGAGAGGCCGAATTATTATTCCTTCTTTCCGGCAAATAATGCGCGCGGCTTCGCGTCGGGACCGAGGGCTTTTTGTTCTGGCCTCTTTTTTCTGTAAAGCGGAGAAGCACTTAATATTTTAAATATCTTTTGGAGCACTTGATTGAATGAACGTGAAAATGGAGGATGTTTGCTCGGTCTTTCGGGTTTCTTTATGTGAGCTTCTTTCTCTTTTTTTGCTGCGCTCCAAATGATTGAAGATATGCATTTTTATTGTATGAAGAAGCGGTAGGATTCTGTATTTAGTGCTTTCAAGTGGATCTGATGAAAATTTTAATAGAGTTGTGAATTTATTTTTCGACATAAATTAATTACTTGTCAGTTAGTTTTCTCTGCTAAGCAAAATTACAGATATTTATCTATAATAAGCCATTTACTAGTACACCGTTAATTTACTTGGTTACGTAGCTATTCCCAACACAATTAACTTGTTAATTAAATTAAACATTTCTGCGCGTCGAAGGAACTTAAAAACTTACATAAAACCTGAAATTCGTTCGGAATAAATCCATTTTTCCAGTTCACTAATTCAGCGGCCGCCTCCGCGTCATCTCCTCTCCCGCACTTGCACGCAGCTCCGGGGGATACATCCTAATTTAAACAGTAGCAAAAGCCGGGAGAAAGAGAGAAGCCCGGGTTTTCCTTCGGGAGAGTGCGTTGAACTCAAATAAAGGAAAAGCCCTCACGCGATCTTCGGGTAATCCGGGCCCGAAGACGCAGCGGCGACGGCAGCCCGGCTAAGAAAAACAGCTCGCAATCTCGTGTACACACTCGACGAGAGAGAGAGAGAGAGAGAGAGGAGAATCAGGGGTGGTTTATTTTTTCGTGTAGGTGAGCGAGCCGCATGACGAGTGACTGACAGCACAATGAGGCCGCCGAGGCTCATGCACGCGAGCCGCTTTATGACGATTCAATATGTCGGCCGAGGAGTGCAGGTCTCGAGTTTCTTGGATCGCGAGGAAAGTCTTTATGCGGAGAAAGGCTCCGCTCCTCTTTCTCTCTCTCTCGCGGGGATTTCGGCTTTTTTTCGAATTTTCGGGGGCGACCTACTGCCCTTTGTCGAGGTCGGAGGTAATATTTTTGGTAAATAATGTTGCGTGGTCAAGTGCGTGTTGTTGTTTTAATTGCCCTAATGGCTAACTTGTTTGAGGAATGCAGTATTCAACTTGGTAAGTAACCTAAACCGTGAAAATTTTTACCAACATAGTTTTTATTAACAAATGCCAGAAGATCATCAATAAAATATCGAAAAAACGTTTTCTTTTAAGAAAAACGTTGAGCCTTCGTGTTTCATCGCTATTTTTATCCAAACAATCGTAAATATATTTCCGTAGAAATACTTGCGAAATCGCTTGGAATCTAAAACAGAAAAAAAAAATTGAAATCTCATTGAAATTAAAAAGGGAAAATATGCGAGAGCGCGCGCGCGCGAAAATATCAACAGATAAATCTCGTTTCAATGACGAGTGACAATGCGCTATCCTGTGCATTGTCTTCGCGTCTCTCTCTCTTTGAAATTCCAGTGGTTAAAGCGCAATTAATGATCGACTTCCTACATTCATGCGTCGGGCGCACCGCACGGAAAAACTGATCAATGCCATCGTAGGAAGAGGCATACATTTATTAAAGCGTCCTCGCTTTCGTTCTCTATTTCGAGAGCGTACACCGAAGCTCTCTCGCGTGACTCACTCGAGCCGCGCGCTACACGTACGACAGTTAAATCTCCCTTTCCTCGTCGGTTTTTTTGCGCGCTGCTCTTTCCGAGAGCGATTCTCGAGGTCGATCGAAGGTTTATCGACGCGGCGAAGAAGATTTTGAGGCGGCCGCTTTGGGCCGAGTTGATTATTTTCGGATCGATTCGCTGACGAGACGTCGTTTGTTTGTTACTTTGAGGGTTGACATTAGCATTTTTGCAGTCTTAACAAAGGCGCGAAAGGAAATACCAACTTCCCCGCAGTCAAGCTTCATCCTGTAAAAAAAAAAAAAAGTGGATGACTGCGCCAGAAATCAGGAAGCATCAATCATCGGCTAATGCGACGAAAAGTGAGTAAACTGAAAAATTTTGATAATTTTTTCGAAGCAAAGCGCCCCTGAATAGGTCGCGCCCTCGGTAAATCCTCAATCGCGCCTGACCTCATTTCTCTCTCCGTCTCTCTCTCTCTCTCTTCTTTCATTCTCTCCTCCGAAAAATACGGTTGACTGCAGGAGAGCTGTGACTTTAGGAAAATCCATTATACGGGGTGAATCCACAATGAATCCGGGCCCCGGCAGCTGTCCCCCGTTGCCGATCATTACCTCTCTCTCTCTCTCTCTCGCTCTTCCGCGCGCAACAACGAGTTGGCTGCGTCGCGCGCGTGTAAAGGTAACGCGAGAGCCGTAAAAAATGCCGCAGCCACCACTCGAGCGCTCGATCCAACGAGGAATTACGTTTCGCCGCGGCGGCGCGAAATTAATCGTGATGTGCTCCCGGGGCCGGGCGATGACTCGGCGGAGAGACGGTTTCACGCGGTTCGCGCTCTTTTTGGGGAGAGTTTTTTGCGCGCCGGCAGAGGTCGGCTGCTCGCGCGCGTTGGACGCGGTAGCGTGGATTGTTCTTTTATGCTTTTTTTTGTATTTTTAGAGATGCTGCAATGGTTTGCGATTGAAATTTTAGAAAATCGGGCCAGCCGGAGGGTGGAGATTAAGGTAAGTGCCAGGTACTTACTGTTTGCTAAATAATGTTTCGAAACGATCCTAAAAATGATTGTGCATTTTTAATTTTATAGAAAAAGAAGCAAAACGCTAAACGAGGCGGATTTTTTCCAAATGCTTGTTAAGTACAGAGGAGTCGATGCAAATGTGCCACGTAATATGATGAAACGGAGACTTTTTTTGAAAAGCGTAAGACCATTTGGAATACGTTTTGACAGATGACGTAATCGATTGTATCTGATTTTTTGCAAAAACGTATATTTCAAAATATACATGTCATTCCAAGTTTACGCTTAAAATGGTGAAAAAATACGTATACGTAAGAAGCCGTAAAAAAAAGATTTGATTTCTGATTCGTACTAAAAAAAAACTAATAATAAAATAAAAAAACTAATAATAATAAAACAAAGCAACCTCTCGTAATAAATACTATCTATCTCAAAGCTTTTGTTGCGCGATAAATAAACAAGTAAGTCTATGAAATATATTTGAATTTCTCCTCGAATAACATTCCTGCAGGAAATTCCAAATCCCGCCATAAATTTTCCAGGCAAAAGCGAAAAAAGGGGGCTGCTGCGCGCAGCTTTATCCGTCGCCACGTTCGCCCGGCAGCTGAAAGGGGGCAGCAGCTACTTTTCGACTTTCCTCTCGCAGCGGCGCTTGTATCCGTCAAGAGCGATTTTCTCGGGGCGCGCCGTGAATGGGAAGCAAAGGAAGGGCTCTCTCTCTCTCTCTCTCTCTGCGCGATTGGCGAAATGAATTCGGGGCCGGCCTTTGAAGCGGCGCACCGCCGTCGCGTCGCCTTTAAAAGTGCGTAAATAAATAGATTCGGACGAGCCGCCGGCCGCAGCCAGACAATGAGGAGGGTCGCCAAGACGCTCGATAATCTAATATAAAGGAGAGGACGCCCTTCCGCTCCTCCTCGTTCTTCAACCCTTTCGCGAGGTTTTCTTCTGACGTTACGGCTGATTCTGAGGGTAAATATTAAGAGCCGCGCAGCGAAAATACGGTGTACATTGAATTAGGTACGCGCAGGTGCAATATTTTTTTTTGTGTCGGGGGCGCTAAGTAAATTAATGCCGCTAAGCAAATATTAAGCTTCGGGCCGGTAATACGATTTTCGGATTCTATTGGGTTAAGATTGAGAATTGTATCTTTCGGATTTATAGTGGAAGACGTTGTCTCATTTAGAAATTAGATCGCGACATTTTACATCGTCGAAGAACATTTTTCTGAGAAAAATTTTTAATTTGAAAGACTTTTACGGACTTTAAAATAAAAAAATCAAAGACATTTAATAGCAACTGAAAATAAGAAAGCAAATGTTAATATTATGTGCATAAACTTACTCGATAAGAAGTGTTCAGGTATGGGTACAGCCTCAAACTCACCTGCAACAAAAAAAGAAAAAAAAAAGAGGTTCAAACCGAAGCGAAATTCTATTAAAGAATCCATTAAATTTTAATGAATAAATCGGAGGACGCCGAGAATCGAGAAGATTCTCCAATAATAACGCACTCAATCCAATCAATGATTCAAGCAGCTCGCGAGCCCTTGAATAGGCGGGGGAGCAGCAGCGGCGGAGCACAATCGGCGAAGTAAATTTCTATTTCCGGGCTGAAAATCGAACGTTGAATACGTAAAGTTATATTCTGATGCAGTCCCCCATTCTTCGGGCGAACAAAGCCGCGGCCGACGGGCGAAATTAAATAATACTCGTGGATATTAGGCTAAATGGATTCCATCCCGCGATAGAGGTAAAAGGGAAGAAGCGGAAAAAGAAGGGAGAAAGGAGTCTTTTAGAGGCACGCCGCCTCTGAATGGAAGAGGGTTTTCCGCCCCCTCTATTGACCGTCTCCCTCTCTCTTTCTCTCTATCTCTCTCTCTCTCCACCTCCTCCTCTCCGCGGCCATTCCGCATTTTAAAGGGAAAATTTCCGTTTACTCGGCCTGCGACTTTCGCCTCGAGATTATTCGCCGCGGTTATGGCAGCTCAGTCGGAAAATAACAGGGGCCTTTGCTCGTGGCAGCTCGGAAGCCCTCGAGAAAATTGAGGCTCTCTCGAAATTTACGTAATCGGCGCCGGCGAGATTGGACAATCGGAAAATTGCCGACGTTTTCTTGCCCTCTTTTCTCCACCACCCTCCCCCCCCCCCCTCCTCACCCCGGGGGGACGAATCAAAATCATTTTCTCCTGATTTCGAGCTCTAAGTGCACTTTCCACCTCGGCCTTTCACCGAGCTTTTCAGCGGCGAATTCGATCATTTAAAATGTAGCCTTCATCTTTGCCCCGCTACACATTTTCCCTGCCTCCTCCTCCTCCTCCTACTCCCCTCCCTACGAGCAAACAGCCGAATTTTTTCGCCGGAATCGTTTGCCCGAGCCGCCTCCCTCCCCCCTGTCGGCATGCTGCTTTCCTCGCGGCGTACGTGACGACTCGGGACGACGAGGAGTCCTCGCTTCCGCCATCCTGGATTTCTGGCTGCGTACTCGGGAGAGCGAGAGGGAGGATTCCGCCCGTTGCCCTGTTTATTCTGCTTATTTTGTCGCGCGAGGTCGGGGCGGCGGCGGCCCCCCCGCGAGAGAACAAGGCAAACTTCCGGCGTCGTCCGCTTTCCGTGTACGACGAGTCGTTACTTTTTTCTTTCCCCCCTCCGATTCTCGGTTTAGATTTTCGAGCGCAGAAACGATTCGACTTGGTGCTCGACGTCAAAGAATAACGTACGACTCGGCACTTTTAATCGCGTCTTTGCAACACCTAATATCCATATAACAATTGAAGCCGCGCGATCTACATCCAGCATATCTAACCGTTCCCCGTAAAAGGCTCGCTTTCAACATTGATCCGGCATCGAGCTGCATAAAATTTGTGTGTAAATTTTTCCCGAGCCTCGGCAGGCCAAACAAGGTCACCATTACCTCGGGCGATGCAGGCTTGCCTTCTCTCTCTCTCTTTTCAAAGATAACAAGCGCAAAAAAAAAGTGAAGCGAGAAAGAAGAAACGCGGAGTTTTCGCAAAAAAAGCCGCGCGCGCAAGCCGCTCATTAGCCTATCGCGATGGCTTATGACAGATTTATGGACTATTAGTTCCTCGCTCGGATTACCATCGGTTGAGAAGGAAACTGGCTCTCACGTGTTTGCGCGCGCGCGCCAAGTTCAAGCGTCGAGATTCGAGTAATCCCATCGTAAAGGAAGCAGCGCAGTGTGTGCTTTCGTGACTCCGACGGCGAGTCCTCCGTGTGAGATGCACATGAAATATCTGCCCCGCTAATTAAGTTCGCCGCCGCTTCCGAGTCTCGTGAACGCAAAAGTCGAGGCGGAGAACCCGATTCTTTCGGCGGTTAAATTAGCGACGAGGGCTCTTTTTATCCGTGCCCCTCGAGCGGTTAATAACAGAAAAATTAAACAGGGCCTTAATTAGAAAAGTTCCGCGTTAACGTTCGCGAGCGCAAAAAAAAAAAAGACAGCTCTCGCGATCGCTGACGAAAGCCGGTAGTAGCGGCATCTCGCTTATCGCAATCCTAAACGCATCGCGCGCGGGGCCGCATTAATCACTCGCCGTCGAGAGAGAGCGACCGTGGAAAAAAGTCCGATCGCTCGAAGAATAATGCATCGACTCCCCGAGCAGCGGCAGCAGCCGGAGCCGAGATTCCCCCCCGGCAAAAAGGCCCCCGCTTTGGCCAAAGGAAAATGCAAGTTTACTGTTACACAATGCAAAACGTTCTATTAGCTCTCATTACGGGCCAAAGTGACTTCGTGGGGGGAGGGGGGAGAAAAAAAGCGGCCGCGCGCGACGAGATTAGGAACCGGTATCGGCTCGCGTTTCAGGGAAGTCGCGAGCTCGTCGTTCGCCACCCCCATAAGGAGAATCCTCCGCTACGGCCGCGCTGCTTCTTTTTGCGCTTTTCCGCGCGCCTCGCGGAGTTTACCGCTCCGCGGGGCCGCTATACGTGAGGGACCGTCGTCCGTCGGGGGGGAAAAACTCGCGGGAAGGCCGCGAGGATCATCGGGACGTTGTTCTATCAGAGATTGAGAGAGAGGAGGCTGCTCTTTTTCCGGGCGTTGATTTGTGGAAGCTGCTCGCTCGAGGGTTTGTTCAACTTTCGCGTGCGTCCGTTCGGGTGTACGTACGAAAGAAGTGCTAAATAATCCGCGAGGAAATTTATCGCCGCGTTCTAATGTCGAATATTAGCTGGAAAGCGATTTGACGGAAGAATTTTCTACGTAACCTTATGGTAAAGTGCATCGCGCGCACCGTACAATTATCACTCCGACTCTCTTAGATGTTTTATTAGAATCGTAAAAAATAGGCTAATTATCGAGCTCGCCGCGCGGCATTCCCGGCTCGCTTTATCGTACTTTTTTTTTCGAAATTACCATACACGCGGTGTACACAACGAAAAAAAGATAAAATGATTCACGCCACCACTATAAAGCCACTGGAGAAAGACAATTAGGCGAATATAAAATTTCTTCTTAACATTCGGAATCGCGCTGATTCCCATAATGATGCATTAACCGCAAGAAAATTGCTTTTGAGGATAACTCGCGCGCGTTTCTCGGCGGTGTAAGCGAGATCCATAAATCTCGGCCGGCTCTTTATGATATTCAGTGTGCTCTCTCTCTCGCCTTATTACTCGCCCCGCGCTATTCCATCAGTACACTGAGAGAAAAAAACGAGTAAGAATTACCATTTTTTTATAGTAACTCAAGATATCGGGTGTACGATTTTAAA
>JAWWEO010000036.1:5391779-5418951 GCA_035582975.1 Ormyrus labotus
ATCTTTATTTTTCTTCCGATATCTGGCATTACTAGCGAAAATAGTAATTCTTGCTAGTTTTTTTCTCTCAGTGTATAAATATCAAAGGCGCGCGAAGGGTGTAAATCGCGAGAGGCGAGAAAACTTTTAATACGGACGATCGTTCGATCTTTATCCAAATAGAATTTAAATCTTATGTTGATTTGAATTTTCTGTAATTGGAGAACTTTCCTCGGCTCCTCTTGCTCGAGAGTCCAATTATTGTAATGGGTCGATAGTGCTTGCTATTGGATAATAGATTATTTTTGTTGAACGAATGAAGTAACAGTTTTTCTGCACCAAGTTTCAAGTGCTTTTTTGCCTCTAAAGACGAGAAGTCATTCATAAAAAAAGGAACTAAATTAAATTTAGCGCGACGCTGAACGTCCAAAACTCGTAAAAGCCAATTTAAACGCGGGCTCGAGCCAGGAGGCTAAAACCAGTAAACGCATCTCGTCCAAAGAGAAAAGCAGCCGAGCAATAAAGTCATCCAGGATTTGCATAATCTGCACTCCGGCATCCTGTCGTGATCCAGAAAATTATCTCTCCCAGCCCTTCCCCCCCTCCCGTTCTCTCGATCGCGCGTTTGCATGTCGGCGCGCGCGCAGCTTTTACAGCCCGTTTATTCGCTTCCACGAAGCCGAGCGTCGGCGGCTCTTCTTTCTAATTGGCGACGCGCTTAGAAGGACGTCGTCTCCCCGCGCGCGCGACAAGAAGTCTTTTACTTTGCGTTCTTGCGACCGCGCGCGCGGTATATATACGGTTAAACTCCTCGGATGCTGCGAGTGGAGCTTCCCGGAAATCGCGTTTGCGCGCGCGTCTGGCAGAAATGATTCTTTGAAGGCGCACTTTGCTGCCCCGTTGTTGGATTGGCTTGGGAAATTGCGCCCGGAAGACGCGGAAGAGAGCGCCCTCTCTCTCTTTTCGCGAAACTGGAGGAAACTTTTGCATGCCGAGTGGTGATTGAGGCGCGGCGCGGGGTATCGCAACTTTTACATCCCGTTTGCGGATAATTTACTTTATGTCGTTTGCCAACACTCCGGCGGATAGCGCCGCTATTCGATCTGTCATTTTTTTAATTATCTAAATAGCATTTTATTTGTCTTTAAAAACAAGCTCTCCACCTGCTACCACCTGTTAGTCCCTGCAAAGAATATAGACGCTCGCCTCGAACGCAGGCAGCAGGCGCGCAGCAAAGAACACACGTTCCGCCATCGTATTCGCGAGCGCCTTCGGCAGGAAAGCCCCATAAAAGGGCTTACGAAAGGCAACAATCATCTTCCGCTCTCGGAGTGTGACTCGGTAAAGTGTTTCCGCGCGAGTCGCTCCTCGGCTAAATAAAAGCTCTCGCCCCGCGCGTAATAAGCCGGAACCGAGTTTATTTTTTTCTCGAGAGCAGAGGAGGGAGGGAGGGAGGGGAGGGGAGGGGTACGTATCGGAGCTCTCTCGCGCTTGATTAACGAGAGTTCGAATAGGTGGGATCTTTAAGTGCGCTGTCGATGCGAAAGCCGCGGCTGATTGATATGTTTGCGGGGCGGTTACCGCTTAGGTGGAGCCACCATCCACTCGCCGGCCCGATGATTTAGGGCCCATATATTACGGGCCCTCTCGTGCCAGCGTTATTGAGACGTTCGCTCGTTCCTCCTTCGCCTCTCGCGCCGGGAAAAGTGAGCACCGAGAGAGAAAGAGAGAGAGAGAGAGATAAGGGGGTGATGCCGCGGGAGAAACTCGCTGCTTTCGTAAAGAAACAATCCTTTCGACGGGGGATGAAATATAAATCAAGCGCCGAGCTGGCTTGTTTATTCGCCGCTCTCTCCCTCTCTCTCTCTCTCCCTCTGCCTTATTTGACGTTTACCCGGCCGCTTGCCGGCTTTAAGGGCTTTTGCTCCGTTTGCCGAAGCCGCTCGACGGCTTAATTAGCAAGTGAAACAATGGAGGTTCCGCAATGACTCGCGAGAGCCTCGAAGAAAAACTTTACGGTTCCGTTTCCAGCGAAGTTCGAGCAGCGAGAAGGGCTCAAAAAAAAGGCCGCGCGCACCATTTAGAGAGCCGCGTGCTTCTCCCGCGGCTGTTCTCGGAGGAGACTGTCAGGTTTCGTGATCGGGATTAGTTAGGACGGAAGTCGCTGTTTTTAATCGTCGAACGGAGGTTTTTTTTTTTTTAGCAAGAAAACGAAAAAAAAAAAGAATATAGCGCCACAGCACGAAAATCGATCGGGGCGCTTCAAAGGCGGGTTTTTAATCGTCGAGCGAGAAGGAGGAAGGAAGCTGAAAAATACTCGTCGGCTCTCCGCGGCGCGTGGAAGGAACGGGACGGAGCTCGAGCGAGACGCACGCGATTCGGCCTTTCGTATTTTCAACTTTATTGTCTTCGTGCTGCTTCCCTCTCTCTCTCTCTCTCTCTTTCTCTCTCTCTCTCTCTCTCTCTCTCTCTCTCTCTATCTCTCTCTCGTTCCCGGCGCTGATCGGCCTGCTTTAATTGAATCCGAGGAAATTATCATTTTGCGAGGCTGAGCTTAACGCGGGAACAACCCGATAATTAAGAACTAACGACCGAACGAGATGCGCCAGTCGATATTTAAGCAGGGGAGGTGCTGCTTATTAACAAATTTGCTGGCTTTCTCGTAATTCAGAAAAATTATGCAGAGGGCGTTAAAAAATGTATGTAAGCCTATTTTAATTTTGTTTTTTTTTTCTTTTAAAAGCGTCTCTTTTAAATATACACGTTTGAAAATCTGTGCTAATAATCAATTGAAATTTCCTGTACCCCAACAGTTTCGCTTTAACGCTTTCGTTCCGACTTCCCTCATTAAAAATGTTGGCTTGTTCTCGACCAGCCCCTTTTGCTTAAATTCCCCTCAAAGAAACAAGTGCACCATCCATCGACATAAATCCATCAGCGAGCCTCTTAAAAACTTCCAAAAACTCGCTCATTTCTCCCCGCATCTCGGCTTACCCAGCCAGGCCTTATTCCGGGAATGAAGCCATGTTGCAAGTATGCAAAGCACTCGAGATGAGCGTCCTCTCACCGTCTCGCAGAAAGCCAGAGCGCGTATAAAGACGGCGGCGTGCGCAGGTAGGCTCTCGGGATCCCGGGGCCCTCTCATCCGGAGATTGCCAGGTTTTAATGCCCCGGCCAGCGGCGTATAAAGGGCTCGCTGGCGCGAGAAAGAGCATAAAACGCTCTCTCTCTCTCTCGCGGGCTAATTGTGGAGAGCGAGAGGGGAGGGAGGGAGGCCGCGCCGCGCGTCGTTATGTACATTGTTACACAATGATGAAGGGAGTCTGAATTAACGCGATCGCCGTTGTCGGGCATCATCCTGACGCGCGGGACGCCCGGATGAAGTTGTAACAATGAGCGCGGAGCAGTGATAATGCGCCGCTCTCTTTGTGAGAGAAAGTCCGCGCGAGTATAACGAGGACCGCGATGGATATACAGAAAATTTCGAGCGCCCCGAGCGAAATTCCCGAGGGCAGAGAAAATTAATGCAACACAGTCCCGATGCGCCGAGGCTGATAAAGGGGAGCTTTTGTTTTTCGAGAGATAAATCAAAGTGCAGGTATTCGCCTTTTTTTTTTGGTATGCGTTCGCAGTTTTTCGCAGCTTATCAAGGTAATTCTATTATTATTAATATTTCTGATCTAAAAGTCTATAAATACATCGAATGCAGCTAGCAATACTCGTCGACTTTCGGAAAATCAAATAAAGAATACGAGTAAAAAAATGAAGAGAGCGAGCGCAGCGAGAAGAAAGACCGAGAGCTCTCGACAAAAAAAAAAGAAAAAAAAATACACAAGCCCGGAGAAGAGAGAGAAGAAAAAGGAGAGGCGAATGTTGAAGGCAAAGTAAAGAAAGACGCGAAGCCAGCCCCGGGAGATCATTAGCTCACCTGGCCTTAGCTCGGGGCGCAAGTGAAGCGTTTCCTACCCCCTTATCGGTCCCAACCCTAATTGCGCGAACGTTGCCGCTCGCATTGTCACATTACCGGCGTAATTTCGCCTCTCATTGCCCCGGCCGGCGCGGCTGGGCAATCGCCCCTGGGCCTCCCCCCTTTTTCACCCTCGATATTCGCTCGCGCCGGGCTCGAATCAAAACATTAAGTCCCACCGGCCGATGATAGACGGGCGCTGCCTCGTCCGTGATTTATTTCGCCGGGGAGAAACATCTCCTTTTTTATACTTCGCACGCTTGAATACGCTTAACAAAACGCGCGATTAGCCCTCTCGCGGTGCGTTTCGAAGAGCGTAAATTAGGTAGTGTACGCGACTGGCTCCGTGAAACTTTTTTAAATTAGCTGCTTTTCCTTACGATTGAGAGGTTAGTGTGTTTTTCTGCAACAGTTGTACTAATTAATCTGGTCAGTGATTTCTGGTTCAGTTGAAACTTGGACTTGACGACGAACGAGCGTAAACTATTGAGCAACAAAGGTATAGATCTGATCAAACAATCCTCTCGATAATACAACGTTTCTTATTAAAAAGAAACAAACTCGACTGGAAGAAGTGAGTAATCAAAATTAACGAGTCGGCGCAAAAAGGCCGCAGAGACGGACGTACAAAGGAAGGTAGCATTCGTAGAGGACTTCTCCTCATCGGCTTTTCCCACACTTGCCGCCGCGATTGGCTTCTCTCCTAGGCAAAGCTCACGTGGATAATTACCGACATGGCCGCGCGAGCCCGCGATATTAATCACGATTAAGTCGATTTTACGGCGGGCGGCGGCGCTCTTTTCGCGTGATGTGCCTCTGCCCTTTTTAGAAATGCAGAAAGGGAAAAAAACGATAAATTAACCCCGAGATGCCCGCCGGGATTAATGTTAATGTAATGCCGCGAAACGGTCTATAAATAAAATCCTCGATAATGTAACATTGCATAAATTAGCGAGAGGCTCCGCGCGCGCGGCGATAAAATTCTAATTTGAATCTCGATGCAATTTTAAGAGTTCCAGGAGCGAGCGAGGAACGAAGGAGCAGCGCACGGGGAAGTTAATAATTCAGTACGAGTAAACAGTCGGCGGGTATATCTCGTTTAATTCGTTCTTACATTTTTTTTTTAATTAGAAAGATTAAAATAAATTATGAAATTTACTTTAATACAAGAGTCTCTCGTTCGAGAGAACTTTCTTGTTTTGCCGACGCGCGCCGCGCCGGCCTTTATTATATATTTGTTCTTCCACTGCGTTAAACTGGTATCGGAATAAGGATTAAATTAAGCAAAATCGCGCGAGCTCCTTTCGTTTCTAATTATATTTCCAGAACGTTTATATACTTGAACCGTTTAAATCCGAATTAACATTTTTCTACGATATCGCGCTGAAAAGCATAGTGATTAACGCTCGAAAGCACGAAGAAAAATGTGCCGTATTACTTTTGAATAAATAAACGAAAGCAAATCCAGCGAGAAGAATCTCGCTTCTCTCCGACGTCTAATATTATAAAAGCAAAAAAAAAAAAGTCTCGCCAAGACAATCCCTTAAAAGCTAGAATCATCTAAGCGTTCGGTACGAAAAGGAAAAAAGTCTCATCCGCGCGGCGGTTGTAATTCGAAAGCCAGCAACAATGCAGAAAATTTGTAGCCGCGTCCTCGCGGCGCGGCGGGGGGAGAGGGGTGGGGGGGAGGACGAGCTGCCGAAGCCGTTCGGCGGTTTTGAGCCTTTGTATTCCTCTCTCTTATTTCATTAAGAATACAAAGATGACCGCCGGTGAACGGCGATCATTTGCGGTGTACCGAGGACGACGGCGAGCTTCGCTCCTCTCCGCGTTCGGCATCAATTTCTCTCTCCCGCGAGACCGGCGGGAGAGAGGAAGGCGACGGGAGCAGGAGAGAGAGAGAGAGAGAGATGCCGCGGCGAGAGCGGCGTAAATCAAAGCTCGCCTCGAAGCCCTCCTACTTTGACTCCTCTCCTGCTTGCTCGGTGTTCGGCTTGCTCGTCCGCTTGCTTGCTTGCTTACTTACTCGCGCGAGCGATTGCGAGTCGCGCCGAGAGGTGATTGCTGATACACTCCGGGCTTCCGAGGGTGCAGCCTCGAGAGTTTTGTACGAGTGGCTTTTTTTAGATTGTCCGCCTGGAGAGGATTCGGTGGTGATTGGGGTTTATATATATATCGACGCAGCTGGGAGTTACTTTTTCGAGGGAAACGCGATTTACGATTCGTTGTTGTTATTAAATGAAATGGACGTTAAATATTAAGTAAGTGAAAATAGGCGAAGTTGATACTTTCTAAGAAACTATTACATAGAAATGTAGCAATTATCGTCGACGGAAATATAATAATTTCTAATGCTGTTTCTTTAAAATTACTATTTAATAAGCTATACGTTTTATCAATTGCAATCAATTTTATTGTCTAATGTAAAATAATTAGAGAAACAATGTACTCGCGGAAACAGTTAATTTCAGATATTATCACAACGGTTAGTTTAGTTTTGTATGAGGTGTTCAAGTATAATTTTCTAAAACGAGTACACCATTCAGAGAAATTTATTTCAAGGAGCTCAGATAAAGGTCTTTCTTTTGATATCATCGTTTTACTTATCATAGATGCACAAGTTCTTTCTTTAAAAATTCAAAAATTTTCACATTAATTAACTCAATAATTAAAATTAAATAGTAGACTAGTGCATACTGAAAGCAATTTAATACATTGCAAAAATATTCAAAAATCACAAAAAGCATCTACAAACCGACTCGTAGTGCTTTTGTAAACGTCAAATCAATCCGCGATTCCTCGGAAAACTCGACAAAAACCGCGCCTCTAAGCAGCGAGCTTCGAGTCCCCGGCACAATATAGTCCAAAGCGTGACCCAAAGCTGCGTTCTCAGATGCGCTCCCGGCTCATATAGCCTCCCAATATAAATATCTTATCGGAATTGCAAAGCCGGTAGGTCGGGGGCTCGTTTTTCCGCCTGACAATGAGCGCGCTTGCGCATCGATTCCCATGCAAACGCGCGCGCTGCGAGGAGACGCACACGTGCTGCTGCTACGAGGAGGAAGGGAGGGGATTCTCCTCATTTTTTGCCTTCGGCCGCAACGGTAGCGCCTCGATTTGTATAAGAATGGAGGCGTAGGCAGATATTGTCTTTCTCCTTTTTGCGCGCCGCGACCGGTAACTCCGGGAGAGAGAGAGAGAGAGAGAGGAGAACCAGTTATGAGCGGGGCCCAAGTGGTATATCGTTTACTCTCTCTCTCTCAGCGCGTGTATCGCGCTCGTTCTCGGGGCGCGCTGTGAGAAATTCAAATGAGGGAGAGAGAAGCGCGCGCGCGCACCGGAGCTCTCCCTGGCACATAAAATTTCTTAATTATCTTTATGTCCCGGCGCGAAACTAGTTTAATTTCAATGCTATTTAGAGAGGGAGTAGTAGGGCCCCCCTTTACGAGCTAGTTACGGCGGCTGGACGGGCATTAAGTTGAGCAGCGAACTGTGTGTGCTTCGCGTATTTTCTTTAATTTTAATATATGCTCCGGGAGTTACTTTCCGCGGCGATTAGACGCGCGTTAATTCGAACTTTCAGTGTTCGTTATATTTACGGAGAGACAAAAGTCGCTCCCTTCAGTAGCAACGTTATCGCGAGAGCGAAGTTTGAAAAAAGCGATGGACCGTATAGATATTTTTCAACGAAATCTGCATTTTAGTGCCTAATTCGAGATACAGGATTAAACGGAAGCTCGCCCGGATTAAAGTAAGCTACAAGCAGCGGCGAACAATGGCTTCATATCTCTGGCCGGCTTCAACTCGACTCGACTCCGCGCTTGCGAATGCGAGAGAAGCAGCCCGGAGCGAGAGAGCTTTGAATCGCAGCTGTGGGCGTCGATTCCGGAAAAATCTCAGCGCGCGCGACGAGTGGGAGGCAAAAAGTCGAGGGGCCCTCTCCTCGCGGGGGGAATATTAGCATATAGCAGCGTGACTCCTCGCTCTCCTCGCTCTCATCTGAATAAATATCGTATTATAATTAAAGGAATCTCTCGGCCTATAAATCAATGGGAGTCGGTTTATATATCAGAGAGCCGGCGCTCTCCTCGCCATATAATGGGCGCGCGGTGGGGGCTCCGTGGGGGGCCCCCGCGGACTATGCTAATGGCACCCTCTCACGTGAGCTTCACTTGGCACACCGGCCGCGGATAACGAACGAGATAAAGGAAAGCCGCGCGCGCGCGGCTGAAAAAACCGCCGGGGCGGCGAACGCGGCAACGGCGGCAGCTGCCGCTTACTCGCGGGGGATTGAATTGTTTGCTCTTCGGGTCGGTTTCGGTGATAAGGCGACGAGTCGTAGGTGGAAATTGCAGCTGCTTAATTTATCGAGCGAAAAAGGACGCGTCGCGACGAAAATAAAACGACGGGCAATAATTCAAGGCGTCAACGAGCTCTCGGCGGATGAAAAAAGAAAAAAAAATCGCAGTCGGCAAAAGTCTATATATATATATATAGTTGATTGGCGGCTCGCGGCTTCGTGAGAAACGACGGCGGAGTCGAGGAAATATATATCGGTGGGTCCGTCGAGAGAGAGCTTTTCTAGGGGTCCGCGTGCGAGCCCGTCGTTCCGAGCCCTCGTCCCGGGATCGCGGGGGGGAGGGAGGACTAGAGAGAGAGAGAGAGAGAGAGAGCTCGGCGCGTGCGGTCGGCGGCCTCGTCTGATGTTGCCCGGCCCCGCGCTTATCAATTTGTTAAGAGCGCCGGGGCTCCCTCGGAACGTCTATAATATTCATATATCTGCGTACCGGCGAATATATTAGCAGGTCGGGTGGGCGCCGCCGCTCGATAAATAACGCTGCTTAAGGGCAGAGAGAGTGCGCGAGCGGGCCCCCGCAAATGTTAATTGAAAATTTTAATCGTGCGTTTCGAGAGTGTTATCTGCTCTTTCGGTGTACGGAATAGCGGGACGCGGCGACTGTTTAATTAGACTCGTTTCTTAGTTTTGTCTTGGGAAGGAATTTTATAAGGGTAATTGTTTTTTAAAAGAATTTTTTAGATGCAAAGTATATATCGTAAGGAAAATTGTCAGTTTAAAATTCGAGTAAACGAACGATCAAGCTGGCGCGAAAGAGGATGATTCAAATGTACTCGGATAGAAAATAATTAAAACGAGAGCTTGTTCGAGAGTTAAACGGGGAATCGATCCTGCCCTCGGTATAAAAAGTAGATTTTAGCAAGATTTTCAATCGAGAGCTGCTCTCCGGCTAGGCCGCGTATATATATATACGTCCGCGCGCAGCATCTCCCATCCGGTACTTTATTGATCCATCGATCAGCACGGGTGGTACTCCCGGCTCTCTGCTTCTCTCTCTCTCTCTCTCTCTCTCTCTCCCTTGGCGTGCGTGACTGCCTGCCGCTCTCTTCGGGGCTTTGATTCACCGTGGGACATGTACGATAATTTGTAAGCTCGATGAGAGATCATAACTCCCGATGAAATGCGCGTCCGTGACTGCGCGCGGCCGTGGTTAAATAAGTGCGCATACACACATCGGGAAGCGCGCTCGTAAGCAAATTTTTTCACCGCCCCTCCCCCCCCACCTCCGCGGTCGTTTCGTCCGCAGCTCCCCTCTCCCTCTCTTCTCTTTTTTGTTGTTCCTTTGCTTTCGCTCGGTTATCTGCACTGGGAAAAGAATTCGTTCGCCGCCAATGAATTTGATGACAGTTACTAATTAATACGAGGCCGATTCTGGTATCGAACGTGTAATTATGTAAATCGCGCGGGATAAGAGACGTGTATACGGTTGACTCGGCGGTTTTATTAACTCAAGCCGGGACTCGCGTTAATTGCGAGGAATATTTTTCCGGCGAGAAAAGCGTGAGCTATTAATCCATCGACTTTCGAAAAAGGGATTTTCTCGAGCTTTGATTCACGTCTCGACTTTTCAAAGAGCTAAATTGGCGCAAATGAAGCTCGCGCGGAGCTCGTTACAATAGAGTCAGCGGAGTAAAACGAAATTTTCGGCCCTGATAAAATTATTATTAAGCCGCTGGACCATCTCAAAGTAAACTCTCTCTCTCTCTCTCTCTCTTTTGCTCTCCCGGGCGAGATCGGCTAAATCAATTAAAAAGATAATGGGCATAATGGAGCAATTGTGAGCCGGACAAAGGGACGAGTTCATCAGTTCACTTTTGTAGAGCTTGAAAAGCGTGCCATCATCAATCAAGCAAAAGCCCGCACTTTTTGGTCCTCTTAGCGTATTAATAAATCGCATCGCCTTCCAAAACTCTTGCTTTTCGACGACTACGACGACGACTGGACGACGACTAATACGACGACGGCGGCGGCCGCGGCTGCCATCATTAAAACGCGAACGGTAGTTTATTTTGTCGGGCGGCGTTTGCGCCCGAGACAAATTAACATCGGTCGAGCGGCGCGATTAACAAAGCCCGATACAAATTAGATTAAATCGCCCGAGGGGGGCGGCCGCGCAGAAAGGGCCCCGATGATGATACAACTTGATAAATAGACGAACGTCATGCGATGCTTAAATGCGACGACTCCTCGGCCTCTTTATATATGCCCCCAGTTCTCCTCCCCCACAAAGCACGCGAATAATTATACGAATGTATATGTATATATATATATACGAGCGTACACCCGGAGGATTCATCTGGCTCAAGGCTAAGAAATTTGTAATTCCGAGTGTCCGGCGCGCGCGCGCGTGTGTGTTTCCGCGTTCCCAATTCTTCTCCTCTCTTTTCTTCTCTCTCTCTCTCTCTCTCTCTCTCTCTCTCCCGCGAGAGAGGCTGCATTTGCAATGTAAAGATGGCGCGATCTGCCGCTTTTATTGCTCTTAATTCGCGCCTGGAATTTCTAGCGCGATGTGTACGCAGGGATAAAGCGCGCGCGCCACATATACGCCTGCGCTCTCGCGAGGAAGGCATTTACATGCCGCTGCGGGCTCCGGCTCCGTTATTGACACGGAAGATGTATTTGCAGAGCTAATTGAGAGATATTTTAATTGAGAAATTGGGAATTTTTTGCAAATTTGTCGTTGTATACGTATACGAAGTAGTTTTCTTGCAATTGTAGCGTAATTTTTTTTTTCGAGTAACAAGATAAAAGCATCGGACGAGCAAGACAATTGGAACGAGTTTTAAATCCTGCATCGAAAAAAAAAATGAAAACCATCGAACGCGGCAATAGAATTAGATTACATCATCTTCCACTTGAAAGCTGCAAGTTAAGTGGCCCGAAGAAGCCAGAAGGGCCGCCGCGCCTCGAGACAAAAGGAAAAGCCACCTTATATAATTGAATCTTGTACTACACAGCTCGGGAGCTCGCCTCTCCGGCGATCGGAAAAATCGGCGCAATAATACACTCGGCACATAATAATTCGGGCTCGCCTCCCGTAATAGAAGCTAAAATATATTGTGCAACCATACCTCCGCTTCCTCCTCTCCACCTCTCTCGGCGCGGCGGCTCGTTCCCTGCGGTTTTCGGGGCATTACCGGGCTCGGTCATCCGCTAAACGAGCGTATTAACGATATATCGCCGCTTATAGGATATGCACGGCGAGAGGCAAAGCCGCCGCCGCTCGCTGTCCGACAAGCAGCCGCGGCCGCTTGCTGTTTTCGAGGGAGAGAAAGAGAGAGAGAGAGAGAGAGAGCGACGTCTCAATATAGCGCCGATCGAAATTAAGATCGAGGATAGTAATAATGCATCGCTGTAATAGTAGAGGCCAGAGAGAGAGAGAAGTGTACGTAAGGATGCGGCCCAACCTTTCGACTCGACCTTCTCCCGCGTGAGAGAAAGAGGGAGGAGGGAGAGAGAGAGCCGCTCTCTTTCCCCCCTTTCTCTTGTTTTTCTTAATCCGCCTGCCGCTTTTATGGGGCCCAGTTTCCGCCTTCGCCAATCTCGCCGGGACCGCGCTCGAGCGGCTCGGGCTATTTATCATCGACCCCGGGGATTAGCTGATTTGGTTATGCTTCTATACCCGAGTTTTAATTACGCGCGCAAAAGCTTCTTTCCCTTCGACTTGAAATCGCAGGAGCGATTTTAGCCCCCTCTCTATTTTCTCCCGATGAACGAGAAAACTGTTTTGTCAACCGAATATTTAGCTTGCGATTCGAGTGTTTTGTGCTCAAAGTTCGCGTGATTACAATCGGTGTACTACCGCGTCATGAAAACGTCTGGTGCGCAAACGCGTAACTCGGGAAATCGGAGAAGTGGAGCCCGGTTCATCGAGGTTTACAACTCGTGCTTCCGATCCGCCGTTTATGCAGTCCGAACGAAAGAACCGCTCGGGAAGCAATCCACATTTGTGTATACACCTCTTACCGAGGGATAAAACGAAACTAGGAAATTAGGCGCAATGCGGCAGCGACGTCGGCATTAAATTTATGCCGATGCGTGACTGCGAAGTCACTGTAACAATTCGCCTAGCTTCTGCCCGCTCCCGTTTGATTTTACGGCAGCATTCCGAGGCAGTCTAATTAATCTTTAATCGGCGATGGTTTCCTCTGCCCTAATTGCTCTAATTGGCAGTTTTTACTTTGAAATGAACCTCTCCTCTCTCGCGAGGAGAGAGAGGGCCGTAAAAGTGTGCGCGCGCGGACGCGCTAATTTGAAAATGGCTTTTTAATTGCCGCGGAGAGGCGCAGTGTGAATTGGCTCCGAATTAATTCCAAATATAAACGTCAGCGGCGTTAATCAGTTTTGTCGTTATAAGACTCGCGTGAAAGCGGGCGATTCTTATTGAATCCGAGGAGGATTAATCCCCCCCCCCCCCCGTCCCTCGCGTTTTCTCAGCCAATTAAGTTTCCGCGCGGCTAATATTCTGAGAACTTCTTTCGAAAAGGAAGCTCTCTCGTTAAACTTTCCCCGTTAAAGTCGGTGTATAAACGCGCAGGCCAGCCGTCGCTTATTGTTTCCACTCAATTTTCGCCCGAAAATTCGGCTCGACGGCCCCGGATTCGAGCGACAAAAACTAAGGCGGCCGAAGCTCTCATTAAAATCAAGTCTCGCGGCGGCGCGCAAAACGGGAAACGAGCAGCGCGCGCGCGCGCACGCGCGGGTCCTCTCTTTTATTACGACTCCGTCTGCGCTCTCTTCCGCCCGGATTTTTCGGCTTCCACGAATTCATTAAAATATCGGCGTCGCTCGTCAGCGGAACGCGTAATGATAGCGTTGCGCACAGATTTATG
Source organism: Ormyrus labotus (assembly GCA_035582975.1). Lineage (NCBI taxonomy): Eukaryota > Metazoa > Arthropoda > Insecta > Hymenoptera > Ormyridae > Ormyrus > Ormyrus labotus. The sequence goes on from JAWWEO010000036.1 coordinate 5,404,915, forward strand.
TGGCCGACTCTCAGGTGGGCGTTCGAATTCCCCTCCCTTCGCCCCCCCCCCCTCCTCCTTATTCCTGGATCCGTTTCTTTAGAAGCTACGAATGTAATTGCCGATTCCGACGGCGGCTTTTCGGAGGAAGCTCGTCCGGCTTTATTGATTTACGCGCGTTTGGACAGAGCGGCGCCTTTGTCGGGAAATCGGCGCCCTTTAATTATGACCAGTGGAAAAGCCTTTTGAAATCCACACTGTTTTCCGTACGAAGACAGAGGTGTGCTTCTCGGTCCAATTATTGAAATCATTAAATCGGGGGGACCACACAAGTCATGGCTTTTGATGAACGTGACTTTACGCGGCGCTGCGGGCTTTGTTTGATTAATGGATCGGGCGCGTATTTGGACGTATTAAGACTGTAGCCTTCCGTCAACTCTCGTCTAAACACGGTTTGAAAGGATTTTAATGGGATTTACTTGAACTAATTGTACCTTGATTGTTCTGAATGCGTGACTTACTGGTAGGCCGGAATGATTTTTCAGAGGACTTACCTGAAAATAGAAAAAAGCACTGTTAGTACGAGAGCGATCTTCTTGTAAAATATAAAAGTTTCGTTTCGGTTAAAAAAAAACCTTAATTTTTTATTGAATAAATAAAATATTCCTCATATTAGACGGAACAGTTCCTTTCGCGCTACATCGGAACCCGCTCCTAATTACACGCCCGGCTCCTCGATCAAATGATCGTAATTATTTCGTTAAAAAATCCTCCTCTCCACAATCCAGCGTCTTAAGCAGGCTAATAAGGTCAGAGCTCTGAAAAAAGGAGAGGCGCTCTCCGACAAATAATTTCCCCGTCGCAAAAAAGGCCGCTAATAAGATTATTCCCAGCTCGGATCCTTAGGCGAGAGGCCGCAAGAAAAGCCTTCGGCCGGCTCTTTTTATCCCCCGTCGACCCTCCCACCTCTCTCTCTGGACTTTACGCAAAAGTTGCCTGGTTGCGCGCGGACGCGCGAGCGGCCAGGCAGAAATTATCGGCTCGAAAGTGAGTAATTGCCGGGGCGCAAAAAGGCTTCTCTCTCTCTCTCTCCCGGCTTTGGGGGGGTGTGCTGGAATCAGTTAGCGGGTCCCCGGCACACCACACTGCTTTTCTCTCGAATTTAATAAGCGTCGGGTGTGACGGGCAAAAACGCGGGGGCGAGAGAGAGAGAGAGAGAGAGAGAGAGAGAGAGAGAGCGCGCCTCTCGTTCCCACGTGCGTGTCCAGAGGGAGGGAGGGAGGGAGCTGTGCTTTTTGATGGCGCTTCCAGCAAGTCGTAAATAGCCGTCATCCAAAGGCGTAATAAAGGCGCAATAACCCGGCAAAAGGCCTACTGCGCTTTGTGTGCATTGAGAGTAACGACTGAGAGCGAGAATACGAGCTGCCGCCGCTGCTCTGCCGCGGGAGATGGAGGAGAGAGAGAGAGAGAGAGAGAGAGCTGATCGCGCCCCGGAGAGAAGCCGATGTGTACAATCAGAAGGCGATAAACGGCCGGATAGGTGAGAAGAGAGAGATGTTACGCGTCAGCAGAATGAGGAAGAGCGGAGCGGGCCGGGCAAAAATAAATTGTTATGGAGATATTTAGTAGGTGTCGGCGGGAATTAACGGTCGTTGCTGGGGTTTTTATCGACGATGCTAATGGCGAGCTCCGATCGAAAAGCTAATGCGTCAATTTTTTTAGCTTCGAGTGCGTACAGTGTTTTGGAGTTAAAGGACACCTTTTTACATTTATATTTGCCTCGAAATTTTTTTTTTTTTTAAAGCGTTCGGTTCTCAGCCAAATTGAAGCGCTCGTTTTTATTGCGAGAAAAATAAAACTACGGCAGCCGCAATTTCTCAGTAAATTTACTCCGCCAAAAAGTAGGATCCCCCAAAATACTTCCGAGACAGAGAGAGAGAATAATACACCTGGCCGAAAAATCACATGACCCCGCCATTCAGAGAGGTCAGTCCCACGCACAAAGTAGACTGCTTCTGTCGTCGGCGGGCCCATAAAGTCGCCCCGCCATTGTTCGATCGATTGCCTCGCTGATCGGCGATTCGGGCCCCGAGATATACTATACCGATCGATTTACCGCGCCGACCGACGAGCCCGGAAACTCTGCTTTCTTTCGCGTTCTCTCGGAGATGTTCATGCGTTTGTGCATCTATTCATCGAACATATAACATTCGATTGATCGTGAATCGCTACGAAGAAGAGCGCCCCCCTCCCCCTCTTTGCGAACGGATCAGGTTGGGAGAGAATCTTCTCGGTTTTGAATGTTCGCGGCGAGCGAACTATTTTACTTTCTAATACAGATGGAAACGTATATAATATAATTGCCGTATTACTTTCTTTTCGATGTCGGTGCGCGTGAATCGTCCGCGCCGAGAGAAAGAGCACTTTACAAATTAATCACCCGCTTCCGATGGCGATTACAAAAAAGGCGGCAATTCCTGGCCCGGGAAAATGGCCCCTCGCGCGGGGCAACGATTAATCAATTACAGCTTAATTAGCCGGATACTGTGTGAATCCCTCGCTCCGGCCGCTGAAAACGAGCTGCAGCGGCAGCAGCGGCAGCCGCGAGAAAAAGCCCCGGCGATTACAAAGCGTGATAATCCAGCTCGCCTCCCCGGCTAATAGTAGTCAAATTACAATAATGAAGCGTACGATCGGGCCGAAGTACCGTCCATTAGGAGCTCTCTCTCTCTTCTCTCCTTCTCGCGAAGCAGCTTCCTTCCACGAGGACGTAAAAAAGGGAGGAGAGAGAAAGAGAGAGAGAGAGAGAGAGAGAAGGGCTGACGAAGAGAAGGAGAGAGATGCCTCCTGCATCGTCATCATCATCCGAGCTACAAAGACAACGCCGACGCGGCGCGAGGGAGTCGCGGCAGTCGAAAAAAGTGGCTATGCTAAATAATAGGCCTCGAGCGGATCCCCGCCGCCGCCGCTCTTCCACCCATTCACGAGTCCCGCGGGATCCTGGACATTCTTGCCCGAGGCGGGCTCTGGCCCGCGCTGACGCTTCGCGGGAAGGTCCTTGGGATATCAAAGAGTCCGACTGGCGAGATGACGCTCTCTTGTGATCTTGCGGTACTCGGGCGACGGAGTCGGGATTGGGAATTCGAATCTGGAGTATGGCGGGCTGATTTTTTTCGAGAGAGATTGCGCGAGTGATTTTTTGTTTAGATTGAAGAAGTTACAATGGGCTTGCTTTTAAAAATTCTTTCTGTACATGCAAAAGGTTGGAATTAAAAAAAAAAAAAAAGTGAAAGTGCCGAGGCGTTTAATTTTGAAGGCTAAATTAAATTAAAATGTACGCAAGCCGCGAACGAGACCAAGATAGACGTGCTCCAGATCCGATACCCCATGGAACTTCAAACTCGTATGCGCGCTCGGCAATTTTCAAATTAGACGTCCCGGTATACCGCTGGGAAAACACGCGAGCATTAGTAAACTAGTTACGCATTTATGGTAAAATGTGCTGCGCTCGCGGTGTCTCCCCCCTTTTTTTCTTCTCTTCGTCGAGCCGCGCACTGGAATAAACTCGCCGCGCGGCGCGGGGCCAATAAAAGAAAGCAGAGGAGCGCGAATCAATATTCCGTGCTTTCCCGATTGAAAATTCCAGCACGCTCCGCAGGAAATATTATGCATGCGCGGAACAATCCAACAATGCGTGCTTCCGAGCCGGCCCACCAAGGCTCTCTCTCTCTCTCTCGCGTCGTCCCTCCGCCGCTGCTTTTTGCTACCTGCCGCCTCTCTTTCTCTCCGCTCTCTCTGCCCCGCCGCCTGAATTTGCGTAGAGGACCGAGAAAATTATGGCGGCGACGGCAGCCGCCGCCGCAGCCGAGTGACGAACGAGGGAGACGGGAGAGAGTTTTTGCGCCGCTTCTTTCCGCTGCCTAATGACCGAATTACCGAGCGCCGCGGAGGGCAGGACGACTTTGTCGCTCGCAGTTGGGGGACGGGGCTCTCTCTCTGATTTTGTCGGCGGGATTTTATACGAGAGCGTTTATTGAATTATTTGAGAAGCGAATGCGATGGTTGAGAAGAAAAGTATGCCGAGAGACGATTTGGTTTAAAATACTGAAAAAAAGGAGCTTCCTTTTTCAATGTTTGTAATAATTCGTACGTAATCGAAATTTTTTCAGAAAAATTTTGAAACACCTCGTCCGATTCCCGAAAGGAATTCGCGCAAAGTGTCCAAATCCACCTCTGTCCTAAACGCGAAAAACGTCGGCTCCACCGCGATAACGAGCAAAGGTTGCAGGCGGCGGCCAGAAAATTTTCCTAACAAGCGCGCGTTCGGAATCCGTTTTTCCTCTCGGATATATCTCTTCTCCTTAGCCGCTCTTCCTCGGAAGCTCTGGAAACAGGCCTCTGCTAACGGATCGGAAAGGGAGAAACTCCTAGGCCTCTCTCTCGTCGCGCGCGGAACTCGCGGCTCGAATCCTCTCTCTCTCGCATAGCGGTGCGGATCCCCGCGCCGATCTCGATTCTCTCCCGCGGCCGTCGGTCCGCAGAGAAAGAGAGAGAGAGGAAGAAAAGAATTTATGGCCGCTTCCGAGAAGCGGAGGCGCTGATGGGAAATCCTCTCCCGCTGATCCCCGTGCACGCAGAAAGGGAGTTCGATATCGCTTCTCGGATACGTAATATGCCCGAGAGGCGCGCGCGCAAGGCTGGCTCTCGTGTTTTTTTGCGCGCCAGGCGCGTGCGGACGATCGCTGGAAACAGTTAACGGGGACCGCCGCCGTCGCCGACGCGGCTTTTGTTTTTGATTTTGGACGAGCCCCCCCGAAGCTCACTCTCTCTCTCTCTCTCTCTCTCGGCGATGCAAATTTTCTGGATAGCTCGCTCGGGTTTTTGCGCGCGCGACTTACATTTCTGAGAGATGCTCCCGATGCTGTTCCACGAAGCACACCGATCGCTGCTCTCCGCGAGTCTTTCCTTTTGTCCGGAGGAACATTCCCTCTCTCTCTCTCGGTGTCTTGGACTTTTTTTCTTTTTCGTTCCGACGAGAGATATGCCGCGAGATTTGCTTCGAAAAAGTTAATTAAGTATTGTAATTATTAAAGTTCGTCGAGCATTTTGAGCTTTTTGTCTTGGCTCTCTGTTTAATTAAGGGGAGACGAGAGATACCGGGCGGTGCGGTTTTCCACATTTTTAACGAGAATCTCTTCGCTCTGTGGAACGGCGAGCGGACGAGCGAATAAAACAGTTTTAAAAATTCACGCAGAATTTTAGACATCTCAAAATAATTTATTGCTTGGGATATTAGAATATTCCAGTATTCTAGGCCGAAAGTCCTTTTCAGAGTTAACCCTTAAATTTCGCTTCGACTAAAATTCTTTCGATTTCTAAAAAGGTGCCAATAAAGTGATTAAAAATATCGTTCGCCGAGAAACAAGCGATCTCTTACAATAACCGAGACTAAAACGTTTCAAGAAGCTCCCATAAAATTAAATTTACTGCTCGCGCGCCATTCTAAAGTAGCCCCTAAAAATCTTTCGAATTTCACTTTCAGCAAAACGCACTTCGTCCCCTCTTAAAAACGTCCCGAACGCATTAAGCCCCCCCACACGAAACACGCTTTCGCGCAAAAACCTCGAAAAGCCTGCCCGCCGCGCGCGAAATCTTATCATTACCGAGAATTGATTTAAAACGTTCGAAAAGACATTGTTCGGGTGAGCGTTAGATGCTTATCGGGGCGGGCCCCGTTGGAAGGGATAATCCTCTCCCGGGCTGACCCGGCCGATTGTTCATCGGAGGAAGAGAGAAAGAGAGAGATAGTGCTCGTGTGCGGGCCTTCCTTTTCTGCGCAGGCGCGCGCCTGCATAAATAACGAAGGCGCGCATAAGAGGAGCTCGTGAGCTCGGCACCTGCGCCCGTTTCCTGCCTAAAACGCCCGCCGTAATCGGCGCGCTGTGCTCCCGCGAGCGAGGAATGCCAATGAGTCGTATCCGCAAAAGCGCGATGATGATGCGCCCCGTAGCCGCCGCCGCCGCGAAATTTCCTAATTGAAGCTCTCTGGCGGGAATCGATCGTAATTAGCGGGTGCGAGCTGCTTCGATTATTGAAATTGTTCTTGTCACTTTGGCAGGGAGGCGTGTTTTTTTTTTGCTGATTTTTTTTAAATTTAACGGCACTAATGTTTTTCTTTGATGTACATTAATGTATCGTAAAAAAAAGATGAATTAATCAAATTAATTTATTGTAAAAGCAATAAACGTGTAAAAAGCCAATATGCAAAATGAGAGCCCCCTAATTAAAAGAAAAGCACTCCGGCCGAGTTTAACAGGCAATCGACAAACGAGCAATCGACAAAAAATCCATAAATTCATCAGCTCGCGGCACACACATATCATTATCGGCGTCAATCCGCATTAAAAGTCGTCCGCGCGAAGATTCATTGAAACGGCGAAATTCAAAACAGCCGCCTCTCTCTCTCTCTCGGCAGGTAGTTGAATGGACGGCGCGTATATACGTATATATATATCCCGGCGCAACAAAACGGCAACGACGAGGAAAGCGAGCAAAAAGCCCGGCTCTCTCGCTCCTCCGGCAGGAAAGGAAGAAAGAAGGAAGGAGACAAAGGAGTAGCAGCAACGGCGGCGGCAGCAGCAGCAGCAGCCTCCGCGAGAGAAGCAAAAGGCCCCGGGCGAGGTCAGCCACCGCCCCCGCCCCCACCCCGGGCCTGATTACCTGCCGCCGGGGGCGGGACACACTGTAATGAGCATCGAAGGGGTGCTCAACCGGGAGAGGCGGTGATACAACAGGTTCACGCGCGGCGACGGCGGCGGCGGCGGCACGCCGACCTCCTCCCCACCCCCCCGCCCGAGAAAGAGGGAGAGAGAGAGAGAGAGAGCAGCTCGCTTTACATTTATTGCTCGATCGAGAGCTGCTCGCCTTTTGTACGACGACTTTTATGAGCTCCCAGCAGATTCCGCTAGTCCTCCTTTTTTTCCTCGAAATTCGTTACGAGCCAAGAGGGCCCCGGACAGCAGCGGGGCCCGATGGGGCTTGAACTCTGTAATTGCGCTCTCGGACCTGCACCTGCTCACGTGCGCCCTGGGTTTCAGGCCCGATTGCTCGAGTTTTTTTTTTTTTTTTTTTTTTAAGAGGGTTAGATAAGCGGCGCGAGTTTCGGTATGCGCGAACTAATTAATTCGGATTCTTTATCGGGGGAAGATTGGGAGAACGTTTTTTTTCGGACTAAGCAGCTTGCGCGAACGTCGTCGTCGTTTCTCAAGTGCGCACTATTAATTTTGATAATTCCTTTTATGGGGCGATTTTAGCGGAGTAGTGATTGTGGGGCCAAAGTTTATATAGTGAGGTCCTTTATTAAGGGATTAAATTTTTGATGTTTTGAACGCAAGCTAGTAACTACGGTAATACCGAGATAAAGTTAAAAATTACCATCTAGCTCGTCGGAAACGGCAAAAGCTCACGCGAATTCCCGGCGAATTGAAAACCGCGCCGAAAATCATTTAAAACCCCGATGAAACGCCTGCCGAGGAATACATCAGCCGCGAGGCTAATAAAAAAAAAAAAAAGCTCGGAGCCCGACAAGATCTCGGCTGATAAAACAAGCCAAGTGGGAAAATGCGATTCCTCCTCGAAATTCATACACACAAGGCTCGACATCGTCGTCCCCAAGGACGCGATCATTAAAAGGGCCGCCTCCGCTCCGGCAGGGAATACGAAAGTAGGCCGGCCGCCTCGCGTTATTTTAAGTTTTCCGTGGGGGATCTCTCTCCGCCCTAATCGTAGGAGGGTGATACACACTTTCCCCTCGGCCCTTCCTTCTCTCTTTTTTACGTCGGGCGCTCGCCTGACGAGATTCGCGCGAGAGAGAGCCCCTCCTCGAGGGTGGGATTCAAAACGCTTTACACTCTCTTAACCGGACCTGTTGATCCGACGACGCGCACGGAACGCAAGGCGGAAGACGTGTTTATTTTAAACCTGGCACGAGAGCTTGGATGCTCGATTGTCCGGAGCCCCCCCTGCGTGGCTTCTTCCCGCGGCGGAGGGACGGAACAACCGTCTTTACGATCGGTTATTGAATTCGCACGAGCTCTCTCTCTCTGCTTTTTGTGTGTACGGCTTTTCGAGGCTAATGCGCGACATGTGTAATCAAGTTGTTTCTTTTTTTCTTCTTCTTTATTTTCGAGGGTGAACGGGAAAAGGTTCCGAGTCCGTTTCGGGGGTGTCGGTAATCAATTGATTGAGTTTATAGGATGCGGTACGATGAATTTTTATTATAGAGTCAGAAAATAAGAGGACGGGTTTTTCAATTTTTTAATGGCCCGCTCGAGTATCTTTTCTTTTTTTTAGATATTAAGAGGCTCCGGCAAAAGCAATTAATCACCGAAAGTGCGCAAATTTTTAGTGACCGTTAACATTTTATCAAATTAATTTCCAAAGGGGCCTCGTCGGGGCAGTAAAGTTTTTCGAGCCGCTTAATCCATTACCCCTCTATAATGAAATAACTCATTCGATGATTTTATTACGGCGGATGTAAGGCAGAGTGCCGTCAAAACGACTCGACGAAAAAGAAAAAAAAAAGTAAGAAGAAAATATCACACGAGCGTAATTAACTCTTGAAAGCCATAAATTACCGGGGGAGCCGAGTGTGTGCAAACTCTCGGCCCGGTCGGGGTATCAGAGATAAACCAGTCTTTCATTCGCTGATTACTTTTCGCGTCGTCTCCTTTATTAAGCCGGGCTGCTGCTGCTGCTGCCGCCGAGGACAATCGCGAGCAGCACCGAAACAAAGTCGCTAAACTATGCGGCTCGTTTGATGGGCCCCCGGCCGACTTACCCCGAGGCCCGGAATTCCCGCCGGATGCATCTTTGCGTCATTAGATTTCGGAATTGTCTTGGGCAACTCGGGTGAAAAGTGGCGTGGCGAGTTTTTTTTTTCTTTTTTAGTCGCGAGTTTGCCAATCCCGATTTAGTTAAAAACTAATTATTTACACGATCTCGATGTCAAAGCTTTCCCGCAATCTATTTCTGACTGGTCAATTTAGGAAATTCAATTAATTATCGCAAAACTCTATTATCAATCAGTAATTCCGAGACCCGCATTCGCCGGGTATTCAGCTCGAAACGACCTGAAATTTCTTACGGAGAACATAAAAGGCAAATGAAGCAGACGTAAACAGGTGCTTCGGCTAAACAATTTGAGCTTCGGTGTCCGACAAAAAAAAAAGGAAGCTCCGGCATTTAGACGCCGGGCGAGCAGAAAAAGGATCCGAGGCACACAGTCCGGGAAGACGGGAGAAGCCAGGAGAGAGAGAGAGAGAGAGGTAAGAAAACTGGACGTCGCTTATTGCGTGATATTAGCCACGGCCGCCGCGCTCTCGGTAATCATAATCTCTCTCGGGGGGACAAAACACAGGCCCCGAATCGCATGACGCGAAATTTTACGACTCGGCCGAGCGAGAGATGCGGACTCCGCGCCGTTTCCACTGCATTCCGCGAAGTGCACCGCCAGAGACGACGTGTCTTCGTGTGCTCGTTGTGTCTCACCGGAACAGGAATGCGTTCGGGCGATCGGGTTAACGAGTCGGGGTAATTATTGAATTTCGCTGGAAAATTTTTAAGCCTGCCGGGTATGGGAAAAATTATTTGCTACGATTATCTGCGATCGCAGGGTGTCGATAAAATTCTTCGGGAATGAAAAATTATATTTTACTTGTATTTACAGAGAGTGGAATAAGACGTTGGAATAATTCCCATTTAATTCTCAAAAATAGTTCGTCCCAACAAGTAAACCGATACGCACACGATATACGATTTGCAGCGTCGCATCTCTCTCGGTGCGCCATCGGCCGCGCCATCGGTAGAAAACGAATTAAGAAATCCACCGGTCTTCGAAGAACCAAGCAAGTTTTTCCCCGGGTGAGAGTGGCGTTACGCAACCCCCGGCAATTATCACGAAATAAATTTCTATTCAATATAGGCAGCGGCGGCAGCAGAAGAACCAGGCAGCAGCGCCGAGAGAGAGAGAGAGAAATATTCGCCGATCTCGGTGTACAAGAGACGCAAGAAGCGAGCGCGAAGAGAATCCTCGCTTCTTTCTCTCCCTCGGCGCATTAATCCGCAGCTGGCGGCGCGCGGCGACTGTAATATCGTCGCGCCGGGCTCTCTCTCTCTCTGAAAACCGTCGGCCGCGCGAGAGAGCGGGGCAAGAAGCGGATAATTTTAACGTCTAATCTTTTTATCGCGCCGCGCGCGCGCAGCGGATCGCTTTGAAAAATCCTCTCTCTCTCTCTCTTTCTCGCCGTCGGGATCATGCAAGTATAAAGACGCGGCGCGAGAGAGAGAGAGACGTTTTTGCCCACCGGCAGGCGACACTTTTGCCAGACGCTGACGAACGACGCTCGCGCTCGGCGTCGATTATGATAACTACGTCGCTGGGGGGAGGAGTGAAAAAGGGGGAAAAGTGGCGCGGAGCGAGGAACGTACGAGGGACGAGTTTCGGTCGGGAATTTCTATGAGCCGGTGCGTTAACGAGGCGAAGCTGTCGCGAGAGAAAGAGAGGAATACGAGAGGAGCGTCGTGTACTCACCGTAAGGTCGATCCGTCATCGGTTCACAGGAATCTGTAACAGAAAGGGAATTGCTTTTTAGATCGGTGCGAAAAAGTCGCTCTCGTTTCTTCTTGGCTTTTGAATGGATTATGGATGAAAGTAAAAAGAGAAGCGGTCCGGCGGCGCGCTGTATAATTTTGCGTTTCCTTCGTTCGTGTTATTTTCGTAATTTAGAAAAAAAAAAAAAGATAAACAGAAAACTTGGTTTCCAATCGGATTATTTCAACGGAAAAACATCGGAGCAGCTTCCCCGTAAATGATTTGCCTAAAACTTCAATTTCGAATCCCCGGTGTCCCTTTTTTTTCGAATCGAACGCGGATGCATCTGCATAAGTACGGGTTCGAATCCCGAGATGTTCGAAGAAACATTTCCGCGTCGACTGTCTCTCTTACGGACAGCTCATTAGCTCCTTCTGCGTAATCCTAAACACACGTTGCACCTCTCTCCCGGCGAAACAATTGGGCCCACTAATCGTTCCCCGGAAGTGAGCAGGTCGCTTGAATTCCCTAAATCGCATTTCCATGCCGCACCACGTAACAAAAGCAGCGAGATTCGAGAACAAGGTGTGGTCTCCCTCGGCTCGGGACGAAGGAACCCAGCGTGGTATAAAACGCGAAGAGAGAGAAAGAGATGAGCGGGAAGAGATAAGGGCCATGTAGTAGCCCGGGCATCTGGTATTCCGTTTTCGAGCTGTCGAAGGAGGTGCGAACGCATGGCACCTCGATCGTGTGCGGATGAGGAATAATACGGGAGAGAGCCTTTATCCGGCCGATGATCGCAATCGCGCCTCTCTCTCTCTCTCTCTCTCTCTCTCCGTGTCTCGTGTATTCTAATAATTTCCTCGAATCGGAGGATCGCTCGGGGAATCGTTAATCGGGTATCGGTGTGTGTGTGTACGCGGAGTTTCTCTCGGGGGAACCGAAGGGACGATAGATGATAAATATTAAAGGCTCTCAAAACACCGCGAACTGCCTGAATCCCAATTAGCGAGGCGTGACGAGCGGTGAGTAATTCCTCGAGCGATGGACGGCGCGATGCTCTCGCCAGTCGTTCGCCGGGCAATTAGCGGACACGTCGACGATAAAGGCAGGACGGCGCGCAACTTCGATTATCCGGGTTATGTGGTACGAGCTCGATGAAAGTTTAGCGAGTGAGTTAAGTTGATGGGAATTATTAGAATTTCAATTTAGAGACAAACATTTAGTCTTTTTTTTAGCGAAAGTTTGCCGGGACCGTTTATTGGCTAGATTGTTCAATGCTGTAATGATTTTAATCGTTATTAAAGACCATCAATGGTAGAAATTGCAGTTTATTAAAAATAGATAATCTCTGCTCTTAAAACGACTTCTCTGTTTACGAGCAATTTGGGCAATTAGGGTTAAAGTGTAAAGACACGAGAGCTAAAATTTACTTTAATGCACGGCGTTTAAGAGCTGCGTCCATGCATATTATTTGAACACGTTCAGTTATTGCAAAAGGTTAATAATCTCAACAATATTGGCGTCTCGGGAGAAGCTTAAAGAGTAAATATAAATTTCACAAAGTACGTTAAGTTTCACAATAAAGAAATATTCCCGCCTTCCATAGATTGATTTAATAACTCGGGGCTATTAACAACAATTATGTTAACTGTGCAGAAAGAATGAAACTTATATAAAGGTAAACAAATTATCCGCGTTTTTGCGCTAAGAACACAATTATAAATCAGAAGCAGCGGACACTCGCTTCGACATCCTTTCCAGCGAGTTGAAACCTGGATTATTCATGCGAAGATGTGTTCTGAAAAACAATCACCGACAAATTACCATATTCAATACGTTTCGCTTGAATTCTAATTGGCAAGTGGGAATTGGTTTGACTAACTGTTTGTAATTGGACACGTAGCGTTTATATTCTTCTTGCTCGGCTGCGCTCAAAATAAAATAAAAAAAAAAACACCTCAACGAAACAAACACAAATGAAGAATCGAAAACGATAACCTTGATTAAAATCCACCTGCCAAACCTGAAATTATATCCTCCAGCTTGACAGAATCCCAAGGCGTTCGCCGAAGCCGACATTAAACAAAATATCAATGTTCCCCTCTCTCGCGGATCATACCGCCGAGCAATTTGTACACGTCCACGGCGCGTATAAAGACAAGGAAAGCAAGGGGACAGCTCGATGCCGAGAGCATAATGAAGACACTCCGGGGAAGATTATCGCTGAAAAGTTCATCGACCAGTCATCAATCCGCTTTATTCCATTATTTATACAAGCGTATCTCGGTGCACGATATCGCTCGATCTGCGCGCGCGCGCAGATCTCTCTTCGCCGCGGCAAAAAACAAAGTCGCTCGTTTGTATCCCTCGGGGAGAGAGAGAGAGAGAGAGAGAGAGAGAGGAACTTTGGGAGGAATAAATCGGCCGGCGGGCGGTCCAAATCGGATGCACCGCCGCCGCCGTCGGCGTAATTAACGACAAACAATGCGAGCCGCCGACTGCGATGCGCGAGCCGAGCATTAATCGATTGGACTTCCCTCCCTCCCTCTCTCTCTCTCTCTCTTTCTCTCTCCGCGGGTGCTGTTAATCATTCCGGCCCCCGAGTTCGAAAATGCGCGAATCCGAGCGCCGATCATTCATTTTCTGGGGCTTGAGGGATCGAGGTTTTGATAGCTGTAATGCCGCTTGATTTCTCATGTAAATTGGGCTGATGCCCTCTCTCTTTTGTGTTCCGTCGAGAGGCGACGAATGCCGCTGCTCTCGGTAACTTTGTGCTTTTGTTTACTGGGTTAAGAGTCAGAAAAAAGGCACGTTTTGATGAACGTATTTTACCTTAATAAAAGTTTATTACTCGACCGTAAACGGCTTTAAGATCCTCCGGCTCAACTTTATGCATATTATCGGGAGATTTACGTTAATTGCTCTTATTTAACTCATATTTTAATTAACAATACAAACCCATTAAAACAATTTCCTCCAGAAAACCGTCTAATCATTTCAAAAGTTCATTAAAATGATTTACTCGCTGACACGGCCTGCAGTTCATTATTATATGGGCTCTCTGAAGTCCCAGCCTTTCCAAGCATAACCTCGCTCATTAAGAAATCTCGCATGAATATATACGCGCTAAAACGCTCCGTCCAGGTAAATAAAAAAAAAACTCACCGTGTTTTAACACAAACGCAGATAAACCCAGCGAGCCTTAGATACGTAACGGGAACAATGAAGATTCGAGCCTCGTGACGGCGGCGGCGGCGGCGGCTCTTGAAAGAGAGAAAAAAGGGAGCCGCGGCGGGCTTTGGGTACCGTAGGCGTTTACGATTCATTAATCCAGTCGCGAGTGACTTTCGTTTAATAACTCGCCCGGGCGATAGGTTACCGATACTGCCGCTCTCGGTACGCCGCGTCCGTGGGGGGGGGGGGGGGGGGGGGGGGGGGGGGGGGGGGGGGGGGGGGGGGGGGGG
>JAWWEO010000036.1:5418961-5457947 GCA_035582975.1 Ormyrus labotus
CTGGGTACGCCGCTTCATTCCCCCCCCCCCCCCCCACCCCCGGTCAGGTGGTCTCGTCGATGACTCGGCACCGAGGATTAGTGCACGAGGACCGGAGGTCCCATGGCTTCCTTTTACCTTTTTTTTTCTGCCCGCAACCGCGTAACGTCTTCTCTCTCTTGACTTTTAATGATCGGTGTAGGACAGTGAGTTTTGATGAATGGACCCGATAGTGGGCCGGGGATTCGAAACTGGACCTCTGACTCGATTGTTATTTAAATATTTTTACGTGGAGGCTAATTAGAGTTTTTTGCTGGCTCTTGCGTAAGATCTGGTGATTGATCGATCTACGGGGATTTGAACCGTTGTTATCTGTGCAAAAGAAAAATCTTACTTGCGACGTTCGAATCTTACGCTAAAGGAGAGATTCAGAATTTTAATCTTTTTGGGATACTTTAGACTGAAAATATTATCCTTCTTTAAAAAGTCCATGATATGTAAGTTGAGTGAACACTAATTACTGTTAAATTATTATCAAACATGAGAACAATCAAATGATTTTTATTAAAAATATTAGAAGGTGTGTGATGAAGACAAACACAAATAAAAGTAAAAAATTATGTTTATAAAGAAATATTTTTTTAAAATGATCTAACCAATAATTTATCCTTATGAATTTCATTATATATAAATAATTTTATTAAAATTAAAACTATCAAAAATAACATTAAATTTCCTGCAAAAAACAAATATTTTTAATATCAATCTCCAAGACAAAATAGTAACCAATGTCAATTTTATACAAAAAAGTAATCATTATTTTAATGTTCATAAAATCATTAAACGAAAAAAATACATGCACGCGCGCGAAACGCGCACAGACATCACTATTGTAAAAAAAATGAGGTTAAAAGATCTTTCGATCCCACGTCTTTGTCATTAAATTTTAAAAGCTTCTAGAAACTTGCAATATTTATATAATTGAAGTGAAAAAGTCGAAGCAAAGAAGACTCGTTGAAAAAAATGCAAAACGGAGATTTAACAGTAATTCAGTAGAATCTATTACTTTCTCGGCTGCAGTTTAGATGCAAGCTGATAATTTAAGAAGTAGCGCCTCGCTTTTACTAAGCGGTAGATTTCCATTATGGAGGAGCAATTTTTTTCCCCTTACATAACAAAAGTTCGAAAAATAAAGTTTGATTACGGTATAATGAATAGATGCAAACTTTCTATTGAATTGCAACGTTTCTAGTTACTCATTAGTCACTTCCAACTAGAGAAATTCGAATTGCTCAACGAACCACGTGCATTTTTTTTTTCCTTCATTCACTACAATCCCGGATAAACGCGGAGTGCAGCGTCCATAAAACAAACTACGGCGAAGGTCTGCCGTATATACCTCGCCGCGTAAACACATCAAGGACGAGCTGCGAAGCCGTCCTGCACGAATCAAATCAAAGCAGAGCTTCTCGCAAGTCGCGATAACGCGATCCTTTTGCATCTCGGAAGCATCATCTCTCTCTCTCTCTCTCGAGCGTCGGCACTTAAACAAAGAAGACCTACACGCGCGAGGAGCTCGAACGAGATGAGCGTCCGAGGAGGAGAGAGAGAGAGAGAGAGAGAGAGAGGAGGTAAGAGGATCAGCCGGTCGAGGTATAACTAATGGCTGAAAGAAAGTACTGGCGGGAACGAAAGAGAGAGAGAGAGAGAGAGAGAGAGATGGGCTCTCTCTCTCTCGGTAGTAAAGTGAACGGTTGCCGCCCCGGCAAAAAAGGCAAATTGGCCGAAATGAGAGTTGCGTAGGCAAAGGAGATCCGAGCGCGAAGATCGCGCGCCGCGTTAACGATTCGCCGCGGCCGCGGCGAATTTTCACGGTTATGAATGCGAAAGCAGAATTTTCCTAGGTAGGTATATAAACGACGGTTGCGCAATTATTTCGGCTGCAATGGAAACTCGGGCGAAAAAAAGGATTATGTAATTGGCACTTGCCGTCGCGCGCCGTTGTTATTAGCATAATTTGTTATTCGGGGCCTGAAACTGACATTGTAAACATTCGCGCATAACAAAAACCGTTTCAATTATGCGGCGCAAATTGGCTTGATTAAAAATTGAAGTGAAATTCGAGGAAAAACAAAGTGTTAATATTCATCATCATTATTTAATCGCAGTTTCGCTCTTACGTTACTTGCACATAATCAGTTATACTTATTACGTTCTAACATTCGGATTGTTCCGTGGAAAACTAGTAAATAATTTATACTTCTTAAGGTGGCTCCGGCGTTGCGGGTCGTATCATGAAGGAGCCCTGTGAGGGACACTGAATAATATGTTAAAAAAATTATGTAGATAGGTTAACAATGCTTAATTGCGTTCATTGTCAAGTATTTTTAATTAAGAAAACCCGACAATGACTGAGACATTAAAAAAAAAATTATTAAAAATATTAGTCTCCCTAAATTACTCTGTTAGTGAGTGCAAAAATTTGACAATATAGAATTTTTTTGGTTAAAGTTTAATGTCCACGCATGCGCAGACGTAATCGGTCCTGACTTTTCGGCAAACTTTTTTTTCCGTATTATGAATTAAATTTTCTTTTATATTTCATTGGTAACTATTATTTTATTTTTTTTTTTTCATTCGAATCTACAAGTAACGAACTATAACTTTGTACGTTTTTCTTACGAATGTTATCGGTTTTCGAGATGACCTAAGTTTCAACCTGACCCAAGTTTGATATAAAAAAAATTCTTTAATTTCGAACTTTTTCAACTTATTTTTTACTTTTTATTTTTTTTTCTTATCGACTTGCTGATTCGCCGGAGCCACCTTAACGGCAACTCGAAAGAAAAAGGATTAGCTATTTTGGTATGCATTCGAAAAAATTCTATTTAACGCATTGTCATATATTCGAAAATAAACAAAGCTCGTTACATCACGGCGTATAACCATTTTTACAGCGTATCCTTTACTTTGCATACAATCAGCATTACGGCCGAGCGCAAAACGATTTCCACAAGAGCGTGTTCCAAAAGCAACGAGCAAAGTCACTTTGAAAATTGAATCGGAGTGGCCGCGACGCCCAGTCTCTCCGCGCGCGCGCGAGAGAGAGAGAGAGGGAGCCCGAAAGGCAATCGCTTAGAAACCGCGGCAATCGCGCTTTATACAGTCTCCGCATTAGGCCGAGACTTTTCAGTTAAGCTTCGGGTAATGCGCAATTGGACGCGCGTTTTTCCCGCGGCGCTGCGCGCGGGACGAATTAACGTGCCTGCCGCCGCGCGCCGCCGCCGATGCAAATTACTTTCCGCGTGCTGTCAGGCTCTCCTCTCCGCGCCTCGGAAAGGACACGGCAGAAAGCCTTTTGAAAGCCGAACGGCGAATTGGCGTCCAGTGAAAAGGCGCTGAAAAGGTCGCCCCGCGCGCTGAAAAGATCGCGCACTCCACCAGCTGCTCAATGCCATTACGAGCCATTAAAATTGCAGTTAAAGTCTCGCGCCGCGCTGCGGTGCTCGGAAAAATTGAGACGCGGCGCGGGTATATTATGGCCGTTGTTTAAATATTAAAATATTGAGATGGACAGGACTGAATATTCATTCCGGCCGGAGTAGCATGAAAATTAGAGTGTTAGTTTGATTAAGTATTACGCTCTTATCGCCGGAACGTCTTAGTTTTCATATTTTCATCATCGTTAAATGGGTATACGTGCAATGAAAAATAAATTGCTACTCAACTGGTAATTATATTTGACCTATAGTCTGAATATTTTCACTCGCGTAATAGTCGAGTATTCAATTATTCAAATGAATCATTTACATTTTACGTGCAGCACAGCTTTATTTAAGTAAGGCATAGACTTACTTCGTACAAACATTATAAATCCGTCTACCGTTCAAATATCGTTCAAAAAATTTTCCCAAAACCGCGACTCCCTCCGCGCTTAAACAACCAGAGAAAACAAACGATTAATCCGAACAGAATTTTCGAAACGCTCGCGAACGCGCCGAGAGGAAACCGGCATCCGACCGAAAAAAAAAAGTCTCTCTCTCTCTCTCGAATCTTGTTTACACCGGAGTAGATTAGCCCGAGACGCGGAGTTCAGTTCGCAGTAGCGGCAATTACGCAGGGATGTGTGCTTAGGCCGCGCCGCGCGGCGGCCCCGTAGAGCCTTACGGAAAAACGACTGGAAGTCGGGCCGCCGCCGCCGCGTTCTTTGGATTGCGACATCGGGAGCGGGAGTATACAGAGTCGGAATGGTCGACTCTCCTGGCTCTCGGCTACGGCAGCGGAATAAATTACGCCTTTAGGAAAGCCGGGCGCAGCTCCGGTACGAATTACTTTTTTCTCGACGAAAAAGAGGCATATCGAAGCCGGGAGCCCGCGGAGTCGAGTCTTTTGCCCGGCGCTCGTTGGGCTTTATTCTTTATGTAACGCCGAATGGCAAAAAAATGTAACAACGCGGCCTCTCGGCGAAGGCTTCGTTATGCTTTCATCAGATTCAAATCCGTGTATACGCTCCGGCGAGCAGGTCTGATTCCAGAGGATTATATATTTTCTGAAAATAATTTCTTCGGCAGTTCCCCCGCGAGATTTATAAGCCGTAGAGAATTGTTTACCAACATTATTACGATGCGAGCCGCGCGCGTCGACGATTAAAATCAATGTTCTCCAACGCGAGAATTTAGGAGGGTCGCCTTATTTTATCATTCCACTTGTTAATAATGATAAAAACCGTTCGAAACCGAAACGCCCAAAGTCTCCGCATTGCCAAAGACTATATTATCCACTGAATTAGCCGTTTCCAAATCTCCGCGCCGCCGGCGCACAGCTGCTTCCACGTATCATTAGCGAGAGGAGGCAGGATGAGAATCCACGATTTCCCATTAGCGTG
This sequence comes from Ormyrus labotus, assembly GCA_035582975.1. Taxonomy (NCBI): domain Eukaryota; kingdom Metazoa; phylum Arthropoda; class Insecta; order Hymenoptera; family Ormyridae; genus Ormyrus; species Ormyrus labotus. The sequence continues at coordinate 5,423,826 of JAWWEO010000036.1, forward strand.
CGCACAAAAGAGAGCGCTCGCGATTGCTCGCAAAATTGCATACGTAATGAGGGAGAGAGCTCCGCCGCCGACGCTCCTCGATCCATCTCTTTTTCCCGGACAAATTATTTCCACGAACGACGACAAATTTCCCCCGCGCGCGGAGGATCGAAGCGCGCGAGCACAAAGGAGAGCCGGGAGAGGCATTGTTCGCCTACGGTTCGGACACGCGCCGCTGAGTTTTCCACCCTTCCCGCCGAACGAATGATGCTGCTGCTGCTTTGAATACGGGGCCTCGGGCGTCGCCTCGCTTTTCTCGGTAAACAACGCCGGTAATGGAATATATCGAATTCAACCCTTCTGCGCGCGAAAAATCTATTGTGCCGGACGCGCGCTTTCCTTTATTCGGATTTCTGACGGTGTGCGTACGCGCTCGAGTTTCGGATGTATTATCGCCTGGCTGGGAGACCTAATTTTCTGTTATTTGAGATGAGAATTTTGGGTAGGAAAGCTTTTCCGACAGACAGAATAATTTGTAAGTTCAGTATTATGAATTTTTTTTTGTTAAGTTGCATATTTTTTAAAAATGTAATATTTTAATCAAATTTTATATCCACATTCTACTGAACATTGCAGATAATTCAATTTCGTGCAGATAGTCAATGCTCCCAGAAAAATACTATCGTTCATATTATCGTAGGCTTTACATCCGTCCGACAATTAAAATAAAAATTTGACTGTCCTCGACAAAAAAAATATTGTAAAATTACAAACTCGCTCGTTGCGCACTCCGTTGCAATAAACATCTTTTTTCCAACCGTTTGCCAAGCGCTTTTTTTCGCGTCGATAAATCACAGCGAACCGTTCAAACTCGCACATTCGGCGTGTCAGATAAAAATCTGAGAAGCCTGTCTCCGCGGTCACGAGAATGGAATGTCAATGGCTATTAATTCGCGGCTCTCTATCAGCAAAGACCAAAGTCGCAATCAGCGCGCGATATTTAAATTCCCGCGCGGCGAAAAGGCGAGAGAATTCCCCCCCGACAAAAGAGGCTAAATCACCGCGCGGTCATTTGAATAATCGCCGCGCGTTCTATCGGCGCGCTTTTCGACGCGCGCGCGCGGGCTTTAAAAAAGGAAACGCAGGGCCGCGGATAATCGGTAGCGCCGTTCTCCGCGTTCTTAATTAGCATAATTGCCCGATTATGATCTCCGCTCGCGCGCGCGCGCGGAGCGCAGGAGAGTTCAATAAGTTTAATGGCCACGGCCGTAAAGCAAACATCGTACATTTTTCAGGCGAGATTAACGAGCCGGAAAATGTTACTAATGCTTCCATTACCCGGTGGCGAGGCGGCCTCGTTCACCTATTAATGGACCGTCTTATCGCGCGAGACGACGAAGGCAGCTCGAAGGGTTAATTAGAATCGTTTCCTTCGCGCCACTCGATTGCGCAACGATCGTTGACGATCTTTGTTTATAACAAAACGTTTGACGACCGAGCTGTTGTACTTGTCCGTAAACGTAATTAATTCATCGTGAAAGATATTCAACTGTTTTGCTTAGTAACTTTTAACAGTTGTTTACGTTTTGAGGCTACTATTAATTGGGCCACTGATTTTTAGTAAAATAAAATTATTGAACTGCAAATTTTTGCGCGAAACCATCCGCTTCCGCAAAGAATCTGACGCACACCAGGTATCGACAGATTTATTACTCTCGTGACGACGCAACATTCAATATCCGAACGACTTGTTCCACACGTTTTTTAAAACGGGGGAAAAGGCCCATTGAACGGGTCGTTTAACGCGCGTTTCCTCCCCCTCCCGAGGCGTTTACATTACAAAGCTATGCCCCCCTTTTTTCTTCTTCCCCCCGCGAGAGGCGCAAGGCGAACACGAAACTCCTCGCCGCGCGGCCGCCGCTGCAGCGCTTTAAATGCAAAAAAGGCCCGCGCGCGCGCGCACACATGCCTCTCTCTCCGCGTTATTAGTATTAATAACGCGATCACGTGACCGCGCGCGGCTGCAGCGCGCGAGCAAATTTATGATAGCAATTACCATTAGCGCACTCTCTTCGCGTGTATATACGTACGCACTCGTTTCTCCGTGCGTGCGTGCGTGTGTGTGCGCGTGCGCGCGGGCTAAATAAAAAAAAGAACCAACAGAGTCTTCAATACTATCGCAGGAAAGATCGCGCCGGAAGCATAACTCGATACGCGCCAACCAGCCAGTCTCTCTCTCTCGCTCTTTCTCGCGTCGCATATTTGCATGCGCGGAAATGATTCCCGAGATTCGCCGGAAACGCGGCGTGGTATAATGTTACTCGTCATTATGAAAAAAGTCGGGCTCGCGCGCGACCGCAGATTCATCTCTCTTCTCTCTCTCTCTCTTCGTTCGGAAGCCCCGCGCGCGATTTTATTATACAAACACGCGAATGTGCAATTCTCTTTTTTTCTCTCTCTCTCTCTTCGGCCGCGGCGCTGCGTTGGATCGTATTTTAAAAGCTAAGCCTTATGGAAGTTTTATGTTTACTTATATAAAACCGCGAAGGTATTTCGCGTAATTATGCATCGGGGAAAAAAAAAGTTTACAGCTTTATGTAATTCACAATCTGTTTTTTTTTTTTTTTTTTTTTTTTTTTTTTGTAAACGCGTTCTTTCAGTTATAATTTAAGAAGTTTTCTTCGTCTTTTAAAATACTGCTCGCTCGCTGAATAACGCTGTCTTAATCGCATGCTCGAATTTTCATTTAGAGCACTGAATTTTTAATAAAATGCAAGGGCATAAAAGTTAACGAAGTCTCCCAAACGATTTTTTAATTAAAATTTCATTTAAAAATTATGTTGATTTTATTGTGCTCCAAGTTTTAACTTCAATTTTATCGCCTGGAACTAATTCCCGATACAAAGAATTTACGAAATAAAAAAAGCGCCTAACCAAAAATTAGCGGAGATAGCAGGCGATTCAAAAAATATTTTTGGCACAAAGTTAGAACCTTCTTGACCGCAAATCGAAACGGCGAAACGGAGCAAAAAAAGTAAAAAGAGCAACTCGAGCGTAGATTAAGCGAATTCGCGAGACCTCCTCCGGAGACATTTCCTCTGCGGCGACCGCAGCTGTATAATCGAAATCGCTCATACGAATTTACGGCGATTGACAAAAAGCGAGAGCGGCAGCCAATGCTCGAGAGAGAGAGAGAGGAAGTCAAGGGAGTCGCGCGCTCACAACCAAGTGTAACGAGGCGTACACAGAGCGCAGTTCGGGGAAGTACGTGACATGGTTTTGACCAAGCCTATATTTGTTTAACCCGGAACTCGACGGTCCCATTGTAGCGCGAAATCGTTCGCGCGCGCACACACGTCTTCTTCGCGCGCGCGCGGAATTGCTGCGTCGTTGCGCAAAGAGAGAGAGAGAGAGAAATTATAAACGAGCCCGAGGAGATTTGTGCAGCCTTGCAGAAACGTCGGCTAAAATATTATAATGCAAGCTTACGCACTTTCGAGCGTCGCACGCACAATTCGCCAGATCGTGTTTCCGAGCGCCCGGAATATGCATATTTCGGTTGCCGCTTCCTTTTTTTTTTCTTTTTCTTCCGGGGCTAAAATAACGCCGCGACTGACTTCTTTGAGCGCGCCTGCTTTTTTTGCTGCTGTCGGACGGTAGAGGAAAATTTTTGCGCTTTCCGCCGAGGCGTTTTTGAAATTTTTAAGACGGGGAATTTTCGTATTGGCCCTGGATCGGGAGGAAAAATATTTTTAGGTAATTAAAACGAAAGAATTGTTAAGTTTCCCTCTTTATTTTGAGAAAGATGTTAAAATAACGTAAAAGCTGAAATTTATGTAAATATGTATCAAAGCCGAGAGAGAGCGGGTAAAAAGCGCGGCGTATGAAATTCTAAACTGACATCTGACATCCTGCTTATCAAAGTGTATAATAACTTGAGTAAAATATAATCCTTTTGAGCGCGTAAAATATCCGCCCGTAGAGATATTAAACGCATACAAAGCTCTCAGCATTAAAAAGCTAATTAGCACGCAAAAACTGAATATTAACACTCCTTCCTCCAAACAAAAGCAGCTTGATAAACTCTCTCTCTCTCTCCTCGATCCGAGAGCCCAGACGAAAACGGCGACGGGCGATGTTAGCGCCTCTCTCGAAAGCTGATAATCTCTCTTTCGAGCGAGAGAGCGGCTCTTTGCATGGCGCGGCTGCAGGGAATATAACTCTCACGCAGAGGGCATATTCCGCAAAGCAGCCGGGCTTTTTATCTTTGCCCGCTCATCGTGGCACATCCGGATTCAAATTGCGCCTTCGTGCTTGCGCTTATGTTTATTTATCCAGTTATTAAAATTACATTAAGGCCCAGTCCGGCCTTAATTATACGCAGAGCGTCTTAGAGCAGGGCGACGTGCACCTTGCCAGTTCGTCCGTTTTCTCTCTCTTTCTCTCTTCCCCTTTTGCCGCGCGCTACTGACGGACGAGTCGCGTTTTGTTCGGGGCCGCTTAATTATGGAAAAACGTCGGCGCATCGGTAATAACAGCTTTCACGATTAATTTAACGCGAGGAGGAGGGAGGAGGCAAAGTTCGCTCGACTTTTTGCATAATCGCTTTTAGAATTCTCTCCTCTTTCTCGTTTGTTGGTGTTTTTTTTTTTACGAGTTTGTTCGACTGCTTTGCATGATGATTGAGAGCTCGGGGAGGTAATTAGAGTACAGCTCTAATTGGCCTTGGATCGTGTACTTAAATTGAAATTGTTCGCAAATAGCGAACGGCGCGCCGAGTTATTACACGCCTTGTATGTCAAGTCAAATTATAAGTTTAATTACGCAACCGATTGTACATGTATGCATATATTCGAAAACAATAGTAGGCAAAGTTTTCGTAATCTCTGATGTAAGTGCTAATCGAGTTTTAGTCACTTTTTATTAGTTTTTTTACTGGCGTACGCGGAGCAGGCAAAAAGGAAAATATCACAGTGTAATAGTACAGTTTATAGCACCAGATTTTTTTTTTGCAATTAGTATTTAAACAGCTGTACACTGAAGATCATCGATTAATTGACAAACAACCATCGATGACGGTTTATTAAACTTTGAATTTTGATTTTGTTCAAATTTTCGAAGTAGAACAAGCCTCGAATCGAAGAAAATTCCTTGAATATTCAAATACGAGAAAATGTTATTTCCGCCGAGATATTGCCAGGTAAAATTACAATCCGATTACGGCTAATTTATTACACTAATTAAAAGAAACCCACAATTTATATAACCCCCCGTATGATACCGATTTTCAAACGAATTATTCCGATTTTCACCACTTCACTTTCCACCGGGCTGACGGCTAATGAATTTCGCAAAGCGCCGGTGGCTTTGCGCAACGAAACAATCCAGTGCACGCACAAACAAAAAAAAAAGAGGCATTTGTTAATCGGAATTCAGGTAAATCGCCTCTCGCCGATCTTTCGAGCGTCATCCGCGGGGCCCTAAAGGCACGACGATCGCCGCGTCATCGCGCGCGTTATTCGCGAGATCTCGGCCCCGCGCGCGGACTACACAGAGCGGCTTATTGTCTTGCGGTTTCTGCGGCGAATCATTTGCATGTTCCAATTTCTTTTTTTTTCATTTTCAAAGGATATTTTTTAATTATTTTTCCTTTACGGCGGCGCTGCGAGTCGGAGGCGCGCTCGCGCGCTTGTAAAGAAATGTGTGCGAGTGTGTGCGTTTTATGTAACTTTGTGCATAATAAGGAATTGTAATCTGTTCATCAGTTTTTTTAGAAACTCGCGTGGCTAATGCGGCGAGCTCTCCGCGCATGGAAAAAAGATTATTCACGGCCTTAGATTTAAATGTTTATCTGGCGGGTAAGTTTCCTAGTATCGACTATGGAAAATGCGAGATTCGTGGAAATTTTACTCGTTCTCGAAAACAATTCCACTGGCGGCCGAGTACGAGAGGCATTGAATTTCGAAAGGAATACGCCAAAAATTTTCAATTTCCACAAGACTTTTGTGAAAGATCGCTCGAACACAGATTGGAAAATGGAATTTTACTATAAATATAGCGCTTAGGTATTATTTGCGTATCTTATTAGGCTTGACATAACCGTTATAAACAGCGTTTTGAATCAGTTATTCGCATCGTACGAACGCACAGTATTTACAGTTAAGGCATAAGACGCTTTCAATACGACATTATTCAACGTGTCTCTCATTATTTACTTTTTCAATATTCGCTAAAACAAGACTTGTTCCTTTTTTAGATCAACAATAATAACAGATGCAGTTGTCTCTGAAAAAGTTGCGCACCACAATCCAAGAACCTTCGTTCGTACACGTTCCAAGAACCCCCGGCCGTATTAAAACGCGAGCGCCTCGTAAAAGGATTAGCGCTCCCCGCGTCAAGTCAGACAGTGCGTCCGCATTATCAGTCGCCAGATTATACCAGTCCGGCATACGTGTACTCGGGAGCGTAGGCCTCGCGAGAGACAGAGCGGTGAATTCGTCGCGTTTGCGCAACGACGCGCGCGGCGGCGCCCAGAGTGGAAACTTTGCCCGCGCGCCCGCTCCGAAATACCTGTGCGGACGATGATTACGTTCCGGGAACGCGAGAGGAGACAAAAGGGCGCAATTGATAAAGCAAACAAGAGGAGGGCCAGTTGGCAGGGCCGATTTCGGAGCGAGCCGCAGGTGGAGAGCAGCTTTCGGACAGTCATTGCGGTCGACCGCGAGGAGAGAAAGAGAGAGAGAGAGAGGAGTCTCGCTCGTCATGCAGGGCAAGGCCGCGCATGCCATATGCCTCTATGCAAATCGAGATGGGTTATATTCTCCGCTCCGCGAGAGAGACAGAGAGAGGAGCCGGCTCATTTATCAACGGTCAGCGAATTGGTTATTTAAGCGCTGATTGAGGGAGGCGCTCGTTTTGGCCGAGGCTCATTGTTGCGGGCCAGTTTTTGGGCGCAGTCTAAAAATTTCACTCGGAGGGGAAGGCAATCAGTCGCTCGGACGAGGAAGATTAAGGCTGAATTTTGATCGAATTTCAAAATCGCAAAATTTTTCTCGACAAAATTCGACGGCAAGTTTTCTTAAATCCTCCGAGTCTCGGAATCATCGGCATTACAGTTAGCAGAAGAAAAATTACGCTCGGTTTCTAATTATTCAAAGTGTCTATCGGAAAACTATTTTTCCCAGCGATCCCGAGAACTCGCGGCATTATAAAATAATTATCCAAGACTGAAAAGCCGCGCGCATCCTTTACGCAACCTCAAATATCAATGACTCTCCGCTCGCTAATCAATTAAAATATACAAAGTTTTCCTTGGAAGTGCATAATCAAGTATATATTGCACCAGGAATCTCGTAAAGCAACCGGCGGATCGTCGGCTAAACAAACACCGGCAGCAGCCCCGACGTTTGTTCAACTCGCCGCCGCGGCTCTAAAAATAGCCGCCGCCGAGAGAGAAAAAAAAAGAGAGATGAGCATCAGCATCCTCCATCGAGGAAAGCCGAACGCCGGCCGTGATTCATCCGCAGAAATGGAAACCCTCGGCGAAACGAGGCTCTAATTAGAGAAAATGAACTCATTACGAGCCGCGTCCTAACAAGGAAACGCGAATGACACTCTCGATCTCCAAGGATGTTCTCACGACTCTCGCTCGCGCGTCTTTCCTTTCTTCCACTCTCTCTCTCCCTCTCTCTCCGATCGGCAGCGCGTTACTCACAAAGGAGCTATTTTGTTTAACGACGATAGCATCTGTGTAATATACTCCAAGAGCACCTGTCGAAAGTACTTGATCTACCGCTCATTGCGCTACTTAAAGGCTAAGCACATAATAAGCGCACCGCCGCCGCCGCCGCGGCCTCTTTCGCAATTCGAATTTCAGGGTTCCCGCTCCCGCGAACTTGTAGAGAGAGAGAGAGAGAGAGAGGGAGAGAGAGAAAAAAAAGCGAGTCCTCGCATTCCTGATCGATGAGGATCGCGGCTCCTCTCTTCCTGCACACCGCGTAACGAGCTTTCCTTCCCTGCCTGATTCACGAGGCGCTGAAACGTTCGTTATTTCGCGCTCGCGGAATTCCTGTTTTCTTCTTTCTCTCCGCGCCGAGAGAGAGAGAGAGAGAGATGACTCCTATAAATTTCGTCAGCCTGACTGATTCTAGGATTCTGAGATAAGTCGCCGCTGATTAGAGCCTCCGCGAGGCGGACGGAAAAAAAAGGTATTGACGCAGAGCTGGAAACACGGATTTCACATCAGAATTCAGGGTCTTATCGGTGGGCTCTCGCGTATATTTTCGCAGTGAATCATATGAGCTCGAGTAATGCGCGCTCCTCACCGAGTCTCGCGCTTGCGCTACTTTTCGAAACATTGCCTTTTTTCTAAATTATTGAAAACAAATATGTAATATCGAAAGCTCTCTTATCGGCAGCTCCGATTAGAAATTCCGTGACTAATCGGCTCTCGCGCGAGACGTTGCGCAACGAGACCTTCTTTTCGCTGGACGGAAAAAGCGCGCGGCGGACATTTTTCATCCCTCGATTATTTATCGCGCTCTCTCGCCCCTTGGACTTTTTGCGCGTAATTACTCGGAGCCACCGCCGCGAGAGAGAGAGAGAGAGCAAACAAAACCGGCCGGCAGGAGTATCGCACACTATTTACCCGGGAGTAGCCGTTAAAATCGACGTTTTAATTTCGCGCTGAAAGGCGAACGGGGCAGCATTCGAGCTTCTAAAACCATAAAAACTGCAGGTTATGTAAAATAAACAGAAATTGCCTTCCCCGAACGTAATTTACGACATATTCCCCGCTACCTCGCGTGCAACGCCGCTCGCCATGAGAGAGTGCGGCGGGCAGCGCGCGCCGCCGAGATGCGCGTGTGCATATTATCCTAAAGTGTCGGGGACTTTATAGGTGCGCGCGCGACTTATCGCGGCGCGATGCGAAGACTTGCGAATTTTCGCTGGATTCTTCGTAACTTGTGGAGATTAATTTTGCGCGATTGAGCGTTTGATGAAAAAAACGTTTATATGCGCACCGAATGCATAATTGGGCCCGAATTAAAAAAGAAACAGTTTACTAATAAAAAAAAAAAAAGAGCTCGTTCGCCGATTAGATTAAGCTCTCGACAAACACTTTATTTCCGTCCGAAACTCACATAACGAAAACTGCGAAATCAACATGCAGAAAAACAAAACAATACACCTCTCCGCCTTAATTGAATTTTCCAATAAATTCCTAGACAACCGTGCCGATACCGCATAAATCCCCATCCGCGCAAGCCAGCCAGCGACGCAGCTCCAATTGTTTTCCCTCCTCTCGCGCGGAGCGCAGCACACCGCGCGAGAAAGGTGAATTCGATTTCAAGGACCTGCGCGGCGCGTCGTCGACGTGAATCGAATCCTCTCTCTCTCTCTGTCGTCGCGCGCGCCGCTAACCGGATAAATGATGGAAATTACCATATTCATTGCATTGTTGCGCGCGCGCTCTCTCTCGCAGGTGAGCCCCGCCGTATTTGGAAAGCAGCCGCGCGGCCATGCTAATCCCGGCGAGATGGATTGCCCCGACCGCGGGAGAGGATCATTATAATATCGACGACGGCGCGCGTTTGCGCCGCCGCCGCCGCCGCGAGACGCGAGGAGACCGATCGCCGAGCGGATAATTAGACGGGGATATCGCTCTTTGCGAAAGAGAGCTCGTGCGGTGCGCAGCGGATTTTCGAATCCGACGTCGTTCGGTGTTAATACGAGGTGGTATATGAATCTTTGTTAATTCGGTGTGATTCACCGAGGCTTTGTCCTATCGCGCTTTATCTCGGATCTAATGATTAACTCGATTTCGACGTTGAATGTTTTGCATTGAAAGCAGATCGAGCCAATTTATTAACTCAAACACTTTCGTCGATCGTTTCGCAAAATAATCTATAGCGATTCACCAAATTTCGGCAAAAATTCCCAAATCTCAGCTGGAATAAGAAAATTCTCGAGGACCCAACGAAATCGAGCCTCGGGACTCTCGGCGAGAGAGAGAGAAAGAGTCGAAAGCAGGAGGGGGGAAGGGGTGTGAGAGCCTCCTCGGTGGATGACTCGCGCCGCGCTCCCACTCGGTACGTGTCGTTAGCGACTAGTCACTGCATTAACGCATGCAGCCGCGGCCACGTCCGCGCCATTATAGGTTTTATTATGAGCCGAGCGTTTCCTTTCCGATGCGCCAAGGCCGGCCGGCCGACCGGCAGATTTTTCCCACAGCTCTCTCTCTCGAATTGAAAAGGAATATATGTGCGCCGCGTACGCCGCGCGGTTTAACGGGAGTCTGCGCATCAATTCCTATTATACGAATGTTTGCACGTTGCGCCGCGCTTCTAATTGCCCCGCGCAAGCGAGCAAGCGCGCTTGCGCAACAACCGACGGGTTAATTATTCTTCGTGCGTTTGCCCACGAAAAGCGGGATTGATGGCCCGAGAGCGGAGAGATGAATAATTATTGAATGTGCGATCGCTCGTTTTGAAAAAAATATGTGTAAAAAACGCAAGTCTAATGTATGGTTTGTACGTCACATATATATTTACGCGAAAACACGGAAAAATGTAGCTTTTGAAACATCGCTCCGCGCCGCAGATAGCATTATTTAATTAAGATTAAAGTTTATCAAGCGAGTTTATTTATGGACGGTTGGGCTTCGGCCGGTGATTGAGCCGCAATTACGACGGTTTATGAAGTTATCCGGCGCGTGCGCGCGCCAACTTCATAAATAATCGCTTTGTAACACAGAAAGCGAGTTGACCGGCGAGTTGAAAAATGAAGCCGACGAAATAACGTATATGCGTGCGAACATCGGTATCCCGCTGCGGCCCGACTCGCGACTCGCCGAGAGGATTAAAATCTATTTATGCATTCGCAAACGGCTTGTATTATTACTTAACGAACTACTTATCCTCATCTTCGAGGCGTATTTGCATATGAGTCAGTGCGCGCGCGCGGCCAAGCCGACCGTGTCTGAATTACCGTTCTCGCCATTTTTCATAATGTAACGGATGAAAATTTATTTTTAGACACTGCCTTGCGCCGAGGCGCGAAAAATCAGTCGTTGTGCTTCGGGAAAAATTTTCAATGCACTGCAGAAACGCATTGCTCGAAATCTCGCGAACGTTAAAAAAAAAAAAAAACAAATAAACGCATTAGAAAATCGCCTAATCCCCGCTAAGCAGCCAATAATAAAAGGGAGAGAAGAGTCAAAAACTCCCGAGTCATTTATAAACAGGTGGATGAAAGAGGCCTCTCTGCGCGCCTCTCCCGCCGCCGGGGGAACGAAAGGTGAAAAGGAGCGATAAGGATCGCTCGCTCGCAGGGGCGTAACGCTCCGGCGCGTGGCCCGCAACCCTTTTCTCACGTGCATGTATATCCCTCTCTCCGCTTCTTCGCCCGGCCTCGATCTTCCGGAGGCGCGAGCAATGGAAAGTAGCTCGCGTGTCGCCGTGATTTGTCGGGCGAGCGATATGTATACGCGCACACTCGGGGCTGGGGATCCGAGGAGAGAAGCCTGGTATTTGAGAGAATGCGCGGCGTTTGTTTCGGCAGCTGCGAATTTTTACGTAAGTTTGTTTTTATTGCGGTAAACTTGACAATAAAATCCATCACTGCTACATGTCTTCTTTTCAGAAAATTGTGTATACCTTCTTAATTGATTTGGAAATTAATTAAAATATTACTTAACGTCGTCGTAAAAACAAATAACGTCCGCGCGAACGACGGCAGAGCATAATTTTTCGAAATTAGAATTCGCAAAAGCCGCGCGTCAAAAGCCGAAAAAGAAACGAGAGGAGAAAGAAAGTAGCGAAAAAGAGAGAGGCGAAGCAAAAAGGAAGGGAAAGGGTTGCGCTCGGTGGCTGGCGGAGCCTCGCTAACTGATCGAAACCGGCACAGCCGCGATTCTTTAGTGCCGCTGGAGAAAGACGGAGAGAGAGAGAGAGAGAGAGAGAGCGAATCCTCGCAGATAAGCTCGGCGGGAGCGAGAGAGAGACAGAGATTCGCCACGTGACCCTCAATTCCTTATTGGAAATCCTTTCCCGGCCCGGCTTGACCCATCCGAGGTGAGATTTATCCGTCGGCTTTACCTGCGCGCGCGCTCCTACACTCTCTCATTTTAGATTCTCCCGCGCGATTTTCTTATCGTCCCGCTCTCGCCCTTATCCCCCTCGTCTCTCTCTCTCTCTCTCTCTCTCTTCTCTTCTCCGTGTGTACTTTTCGCCCGGTTTTTCTGCGGCCGCGCGTCGAGCCCGCTGCGCTTTATGACCTCGCGAGAGGGGCGCGATCGAGAGAGCTAATCGCCGAGCTCGATCGGAATTTTTGGTTATCGGACTGCCGCGGTTTATATTGCCACCGGTGGCGTTATTTTACGAAATTTCTGGCCGAGGTTTTCTTGGGGGCTTGGAAAGTTTGCGAAGCAGCGCCTCTTTGGTTGGTGACGAGCCGATTCGTAGCGTTTTACGTTAATTTAACTTGCATCAAGGAACGCATAAAGTTTCGAAATAACTCGTATATAACACTTTTTGCGGTCTCGGGTGTTTTTTGCGTTGCGAAGGGTTTTTATTCGAGGCGCGAGTAAAAGTGAATGTAAATTTAAGAAAACCTTATTTCGTTGCGGCATTACAATCGAAAGAGGGGGGGTAGAAAAAAAAAACTTACTTCACAGTCGTCTCTTTCATTACTCGCGACGAATAAAGAGCAAAAACCGCGCCATTCCGTGAAATGTCGTTCGCTCTCGTCGGGAGATATAATTTACGTAAAAATGCGCGGCTGTGCAGAAAAACGAAATTATGTAAATGGCGATCGAAGGCCGCGGCTTAATCAATATTCATCGCTCTCTAATCTTTTTTCCCCGTCGAATTTCTACTCGACCATTTCTCTCTCCGCGCGCATCGCGCGCACCACCCGCAAAACACCGACACCTCTCCTACTTTTTTTTTTTTTTTTTTTGGGCATTACCTAAGCCGCCGTGTTCCACTCGAAAAAAGGCCTCCTCCAAAAAAAAAGAAAAAAAGGAGTCACGCGTGGCTGGGCAAAGTAGAAAGGGAGAGAGGGAGAGAGAGACGGAAAGGAAGGCAGAACAGGTTGCGCGAGCCCCGAAATCCAGAGCAGCAGGTATACAAACACGGATTGCGTCACACCCCGGTAAGATGCACTTCCGACTCATCGGAGATTCTAATCGCGGCGCGGGATAGACAACACACGTGTTCGCGGAATGCCGCGCAATATCCTCTCCCGTCTATTTCGAGTTGTGAGAGACGAGAGAGCCGGCAATCACGCAGGGATATCGTGATGCGCGCGCCGGTGTTATATGTAAAGCGCCGAGAGCGAGTTAATCTTATCTCAGGATCGCGGCGTATTATTTAATAACTATGCGAGAGGCGCTGCTTTTTTTTATTTTGTGAAAAAAAAAAAAAAATCGTTCGGCGACATCTCCGCGCGGGCGTCGATAGTATATCGCGGTGGGTGGCGATAAAGTTCGATTTTATCGGCGACGCGCGAGTCGATAGGTGCAGCGGAGCTCGGATGGATGTGTCGTTCTGGCTGTAAATGCCGAGGATTTCTGCTTTTTTTTTTCTGGGAGAAAGCGCGACGTTAATTTTGGCAACGATAAAAGTTCTCGTGAACTCTGGCGCATTTCGATGCAGCTGATTGTTTGGCCAACGGAATTATCAGAAATAGGTAACTAAGTTTTTTCCTGATAAATATTACTTTTTTTTAGATACGACGTTCAAATAAAGATGTAATAATGCCGTTTTACATTCACTTTATACTCTCCTCTTATTCAAAGTGACTCACGTCGGAGTTTGCACTGCCGTAAATTGTCGTTAGAACAAAGATATTTCATTTTGTTTGCCTCTCAAAACTCTTCCTCCAAAACGATCCCGGCCGCGAGCCGAAATACGCCTCCAATTAACGCTCCAACAATCAATATTGACCGAGGCTCTCGCAAAAAGCAGAGAAAAAGCGCGGCTCGAAAAGCCCATGCAAAATCTCCCTTAATCAGCCCCGGCTCGCTCTATTTGCCGAGTGACAGACGTCGCGATAAAGCGGTATCAACGCGCCGCTCTCCCGCTTACCTATGCAGGCCTCGCGGCAAATCCGAAGATCCACATTCGCAGGCGCGCGGGCTGAAAAGCGCGATGATTTCGCGGAGGTCGCGGCGGCGGCGGCGACGGCCGCCGTTTCCGGTCGCGTCTTCGTAAGCGCTCTCCGCGCGCGACCTTTATCTCTGGCCGAGCGAGCCGAGCCTTGGTTTTTTGAGTGACGCGAGTGCGTGTGTGCAAGTGTGTATGCGCGATTGCAGGCAGATAAAAGAGTCCCGCGAGGCAGGTCTCCGAAAGCTCTCTCTCTCTCCGCGCATATTTCGTCGTTCGACGTTGTATTGCCAGGCGCCTCTCTCGCTTGCGCAAGGAAAGTGGGGGGGTTGCGCCGCGGCGGGCTTATCTGCCGGTGATTTATACCTGCTGAGTTTTTCGACGGGAAGCAGGAAGTGAGAGCAAATATTCGGGCGAATTCGTCATTGCTAATAATTCCGCTTGGAATTTAAAGAGAATTTTAATATCGTTTGCTCATCGAGGTGTCGTTGTTGCAATTTCACGGGTTACCGACTTTTATAACGATCAGCGAACCCATAAGAGGAAAGATGAGTTTATGGCTTGGTTCAATTCGTCTAAATAATTTAGCATTAAAAGATTCGAGATAGCGTAATAGGCAATATTAAATATGACCTTACAATGTAGAACAATGCAATAAATCTTTATTTAATTTGCTTATAAAAAAAACGGCGCCGGCAAAAAAATGTTAATTTAACACTTTTATGCAAGTGCCCGCAGCCTTGTGTTTCTTTTTTCGCGAGACTATATACACTTGCTTGCATACCATTTAAGCACAAAACGTTTTCCACCGCGAAAACGCTGAAAAATCTTTTATTTCCTCCTTGAGCGGGAATTAAAAGCGCGATAATAAATTCGAGCGACAAAGGCCGCGCGAGAATTATCGAAGTGAAATCATTTGCAACGAGGCGTTCGGCGGCAGAGGCGAAAAACAGTTTCCGCGATTTCGAGCAGGAAATCGATCTCGCGCGGTGCGTTTCGCTTTTTACGAGGCTCCGCGGCGGCGGCTGAAAAGATTGCCACGGGAGACGAGAGCGCGGATCGGCCGCGTCATTGTACGAGATACTTTCGCGAATTGAGCCGGCGTCTAATTTCGCGCACGCGAGAGAGAGAGAGAGACGAGCAGGCTGAAAGTTCGCGGGCGCGCGCGAGGAAAAAACGCGAGAGGAAAACACGCCCGCGCAGATTTTCTTGCCGGGGCGTCGTAAGCGAGCTCGTTTGGAAGTGCGCTCGTTCGTCGAGCGATTTCCTAACCGTTGAGTGCCGTCGGATTTCGGTAGGTCAGTGTTTCCGGGCGAAGGGAGATTTTAAAAATATACGTGTTATCGCGGTTATCTGATTGAGGATCGAGGGGTTTGGGTGATGAGTGTCATCGTCTTGTACGATTTGGTATGTTTACGTTTTAAATATCTTCTAGACATTATACAACGGATTTTTCCGTGAATAATATAGTGACGAGTTTACTTAAAATCGATAAATTCGAATTCATTGGGTTTATCTGAACATTCGAATACTTTATGGCCGGAAGAGTACAATACCATTAAAGTTTCAATAGACATTGAGTCATTTTTTAACAAACTCGTTTACTTTCTCCACTGAGAGAAGAAATATAGTAAAAATTACAAATAATCTTGTAAAAATTACCATACTGTCTAGTAAAGCCACCATAGAGTGTCAAAACTAAAAAAATTACTATACTTTGTAAGAAATTTGACTATACTGTTTGGTAAATTTTCCTATAAAGTATGGTAATTTTTTTGGTTTTGATAGTCTGTGGTGTCCTTACTAGACAGTATGGTAATTTTTACTAAATTTTCCTCTCAGTGCACCAAGATATATAGAACCTCTTACGAAATGAACTGAATCCTCTCAACAACTTCTTCGAATCCAGCGGCGTAGACATTCATCCGCAAGTCAGTGAACATTTAGCTCGACGAGATTACAGTCCTACTTCAACCGAGGTAGAGATCTTAATTACCATACCAACGCCTAAATACACGCGTTAAACACGCTCGGCCTAGAGCTCGTTTTTCCCCGGCTAATGTGGATCTAGTCAAGCGTTTCCTTATCTCGATCGCGAGAGTCGCGCGTCGATTGAAAAATCAGCCGCGTTGATACCTGGCTCTTTTCTCAACGTTATCTTAATTCGTTTGCGCGCGTTAAGGGATTGCTGAATATCAATGTCACACTGCGTGTGCTTTGCGGATGTTTATTTTTCTAGTTTATCTCTTGATTACGGAGTATTCTAGAATGTTTGTGAGTTATTAGGTCTGTTATTCAATGAAGCTGATGTTCTTGACAAAGAAAACAAAGTTTCTGCTGATCTAATTAGAAATTGATGATTATTATGACTGCATTATTAACTGTGGGTTTTTGTTAATCAAATAAGTGATAATACATGTGTATTATTTATTTCTCTTGGAGAATCTCGTTATTCTTAATGACCGAAACAATTGTGTAGAACCATTGTCTTTTGTATAGTGATAAAGTAGACATACATCTTTTTTTATATCAATTAACAGATAATAATTGTTGAACCCTATTTATCTATAATGATGTTAATTATCTATCACATTTAACGAATGATTCATGTACACGTAATTCGTATCTTTCCGTAATGCACCGATGACAAATTTTGGTGTACCTCTAATGTGTGTGACATAAATATTATACAAAAGTAAGCGCATTGTTGATTTGATAAGATACTGCATAAAGGAATTCAATTCAGTACTTAATTGCATTTTATTATAAAACATATATTTAAATAAATTTTTCATTATAGTATGAACCAAGAATTATAAACTACACGTAGCTCATTATTCAAAGATTCTATCACATTTATCAGTAAGAATTACAATAAAACATGGATAATAAAATATTGATGTTTCATGAAAAACACAAAGAAAATGTGCAAATTGAATTCACAGAAACTTATTAATATTATACAGCCTGCAGCTCATGAAGTGCCTATTTTTATATTTAAATCTGCCAAAGCAAATAGTTCCTAGCCAGAAGTATTACCATTCGACTAGCCATAACAACAAAGCCAGCAGCGAGCCTTCAATTTGAAATTCCCCCGAAAGCGAATCGAATTAGGCATCTAATTGTCGCTCGTAAAAATTCCAGGCTCTCCCGAAAGAAAAAGGAAAAAAAAATTATTTACACAACTTTATCGCGTCAAAACGGCGGCGGCCAGAAAACAATCAAATCCCCGAGTCGCGCGCAAATCCTCCGCTCCATCAAGTATACGCCCGGCAGCCAATTTACCTAAAAGGCCGCAAGGGGTGCCGCCAGGCGCGCAACCTTTTCTCCCCGAGGCGCCAGCAGCAGCCCAGCGGCAAATGTATTCACGATTCTCTCGCCTCCGACAATTTGCGCTAATGACAGAGAGCGGACCGCCGGCGCGACGGCCGCTGCCCATTCTTATTATCCACCTGCGCGCTCTTTTCCCGCGATTTTTACAAGCTACTTCGACACGTGTCGCCGCTCGCGGAATTTGATTATCGCCCGGATCGGGCAGAAACGCTCACGAGAGCGGCCGGCTTATCGGGGATCTATTAAAATGGATCGTCGTTATTAATCTGACCGATTTTCGTGGACTAGTTTCGCGATGGTCCGATCGGTATATCGATAGCGGTGATTGTGAATGAGTTATACGATCGGTTTGGCAAGCGCTCGAACCGCATGGGGAATATTGGGAGATTGATAGTGACACGCGCGCTGATAACAAAGGGGTCAGAGTTGTTTGTATGCATAAACTATTGGGATTTCAAGTGCTAATTTAAAAAGTTGATGGGCCGATAAGATTTTTCTATTGAATAAGCAATCGTCTTATTAATATTAAACTTGATAAGTTAATATTGTCAAGGACAATCGTTTATCATAGATGTAGTTTGATATTTTCACTCATTCATACTGTGGAATTCTACTTTTTTATTTAGAATAATAAAATTTAATCTTTAAAGCGAAACATTAGTAATATAAAAACCATACTTTATAAGTATTAACCATTATTATAATACTCTGATGTAACTTAAAGACACGAAATCACAACAAAGAAGGACATAAATATTGAAGGAACTAAGTTTTTCCTGATATCCGGCCTTATTGAGAGCATTTACGAAACTTATATAATAGTATTTAGATTATAACAATATTAGACAAAAATTTCTATCCAACATTTCTTTAAACTTTGCATTTACAAGACTTAAAGCACAAAAAGCTAAACGAGTACTGTATATTATAATTTACGTTATATTAGCAGATAAGTATTATAGAGGATCTGCTTTCTCAACGGCTATAGTATCACAATTCTTTGTTTAGTGTCCGAGCTCCGACTCCGTTCGGGAATGAATCTTTTTCCAACGATAAAGGATTGTGCTCGATTGGACTCCTCGAGATTTACGAGACTTTAGGGGAAGTTTGCGGCGATAAGCTTTCGTTTTCGGATTGATTAAGTCATTCGTTAGATAGTGACGATCGCTATTATCGAACATTCGTTAGGGAAGTATACGGACGCCAGGTGTCGTGGATTACTTCCAAACATGCACGAAAATAATAAAATTACCTTAACGGCAAAAAGCTTTCTAATTACGTAAATTATTACGCAAATAGATAAGTTCCGATAAACCAGGAACGAAGAAAAAAGCAATGCCTGCCACGACATCCTTCAACTAATGATTTCTCGTATTTTTGCCCCAACTTTCCTGCAGTTATCTCCCTGATTATCGTTCGATTCTTTCAAATGCAATCTAATAATTATGTAAAAACGATCTTGAATCCTCGCCTAAATGCAAAAATCGTAGATAATCACTTTCAGTGTCAGGCCGTGATAAAGCCAATATATAATGCGTGTGCAATGACAGGTTATATCAAAGCCGATGACGCAGTAGGAATTAGTTCGTGGCTTACTATTAATTTATCGGCTCGAAAAAAGGTTATTTATCTTACAAACTCAAAAATCACTCGAGGCGCACACTTTTTGAACGCAAATTGAAAAGATATAAATCATAAATTACACCTTAGGCGGAAAAGCAATTAATAATAACAAGTAGCAGTGTCTTTAATTAATAACTCGCACAAAGTCTGGTTATGACTAACGGAATGGCACACGTCGATCGCGCTAAAACGACGCATTAATCAGCGGCCTTCGAGATCGCTTTTACATCGATCGGCGTTACGTATAATTATGCAAATATAAGTACAGTTTTCAACAAAGATTAGATTAGATAAATAGATCGTGTAACAACTGCTGGACACCGGAGGAGTTATTGAGTCGTTACCGATAAACAAATTGATTTTTTTCAAAGCTGTTTCGACAACACTATTTTTCAAACTGAATCCTTTCCCGTAACAATAAAAAAAAAAAAAGAAAACCTGCTATCGTAAATCTCCAGGATGCTGCGAGCTTAGCAAGCATTTAAAGAGGCGTGAAATTTAGCAAAGACCAGATCAGGTAGAAATCTCGAGATCGATGATCGCTTTGGTGTCGCGCATTGTCAACGAAACGATGTACAATGATGCAGCTTGCACAATGAATGCGTGTAGGACACGCGCCCTAAAGTATTTAAAAGAATGGATGCTTGACAGCTGCTACTCCGTCCACGTGCGCGAATAGGAGAATACTTTTCTGGTCGGAGCACTATTCAAAAAGCACTAGTTTCCTTTTTTTTTACCGATCTTTGTAAACAAATGAAATTCTAATATTCTTATAATGAAATACGCATCTTTGTCGAGGGTAAGCTTTAACGTTTGTTTTTCTTGAGAATATTAAAGTTTTTCTGCGTTTAAATAAAGTTTTCGTACTCGTTGACAGTAAAACCAACTATTTATCTTAACAATTTGCAAAAAAAAAAAAAAAAAAAATACTTGACACATCCATTCCAAGAAGTGTATTCCACTACTGTTAGCAGAGACTAAATATTTAAAAAAAAGAAAAAAAGCACTACTCACCATTTTCAAGTCCTCGCAGAGGTCCACTGGGGCTGCCTCCAGTGGAGACGCCCTCGTCCTCGCTGCCACTGGAGCTGCCCTCGCTGGGGCTGAAGCTCCTCTTGCTGCCGGCCACCTTGGCCATCTTCGCGAGCACGCTGTTAGTTCCGTTATTGTTGTCGTGCTGATGAGCCCTGGCCTGGAGCCTCTCCTGCACAGTCTTCGCCTTGGCCTGGTGCCTCTGCTGCTGGAGCGAGCCGACGGAGAAGTCCAGCGGCTGATCGATGTCCGCTTGACTCGAGCTCTGCTGCTGCTGCTGCTGCTGCTGCTGTTGCTGCACCTGAGCGATCTGCGCCGTCTGTTGCTGCTGTTGTTGTTGCTGCTGCTGCCTTTGCACTTGGTTCAACGAGGCGGCGAGGTTCTGCGTCTGGCTGGGCAGAACGATGGCCGGCTCCTGGTGTCCCACGGCGGCACTGGGCGGACTCCACCACTGGTGGCCGCCGCCCTGCATGGACCTCCAGACCTCGATGGTGTTATTGTTGGTCGGGCTCGTCTGCTTCTGCTTCTGCGAGGCCGCGTGCTGCTGCTGCTGCTGGAGCTGGTGCTGGTGCTGCTGGTGCTGCTGGATCTGCTGGTGCATGGCCTCGGCGAGGTTGCCGGCACCCTCGAGCAGGTGCATGCACGGCGTCTGCGTCATGTGTAGCCGGTGCTGCGGCTGCCCGGGGGAGCTGCTCGTCACCTGGTGGCACTGGGAGCTGCCGCCCCCGCCGCCGCTGCTGCCGGGCGGCCTGACTGATCTCGCGGCCTCGGCGACCCAGCGGCGCACCGCCTCGCTGTCGAGGCCCGCCAGCCCTGCGGCAGCCGCCTTCGTCTTGCCGGCGGCGGCGGCTACGAGCTGCTGGTGCTCGCGGTGCTCCCTGAGCAGCGCCAGGCCCTTCTCGTTCAGCGAGCCGGGCAGCGCCAGCACCCCGGTGCCCGCCACCGCGCCGACCAGAGGAACCGCCGCCGGCCCGCTGCCGCCTCCGCCCCCGAAGCCGCTCAACGCCGCCAGATCCAACGTGTTTAGGGTAAGCGACGTCGCGGACTGTTTTCTGAGAGTCTGAGGCACCGTCAGCACTTGCCCGGGTTTAGGTTAGGGTTAGTCTGCGAGTCGGAGCGACAGGTGCCGGACACTGCTTCAAGGACTGCACTGCCGATCATCAGTGTCACAGCGTAGTAGGCATCACCGCGCACGCACAGCACGTAAACAGAGCCTCGGCACACACGCGCGTTCACCAGTCGGCGCACCTGTCATCCATGTTCTTCCCAAGTTTCTCTCTCTCCCTCGTCTCTATCTCTTGCCTTTCTCTCCCTCTTTCGCTAACCTCAACCCTAGTAGCACTCTTTCGCCAGTGTCGCACTCGGCGCGCCTGTTATCAGTCTCGGGGGCCCTCGGCGTTCGTGCGGCAGCGATGTTGTCGCGTGCATGTGTGCAGCTACACTAGAGGCTCTAAGCCGGCCGAGTCGCGCGGACCTCCACTCTCTCTCTCTCTCTCGCTCGCTCGCGCCTCGGCCGAGTGGGGGAGTCGGATCGCGCGCGCGACGGAAAGAGAGAGAAATGAAGCGAGCGCTGTATCGAGAGAGGGAAGCCGGCGTTCCCGCTATCGGAGCGACAGAGAGAGACGGAGAGAGAGAGAAAGAGAGAGAGAGAGCAGGAATCGCCCGCGCGTCCGGGAGAAGTGGGGAGCCGTGCCTGCGTCGGTGGGGAAGCCCGAGCCCAATGGACGCCGACCGACTCTGCCGCCGACACGCCCACGGCGTGAGGCCGCGAGCCGCTCGCGAATCAAGCGTACTTTGCTTCGCGGAAGAAGAGCCAAGGAGATGGAAGCGGAGCTGCGAGAGGGAGCCGAGTTTATTTGCATGCGACGATAACAGCTATGAAGATCGGCTCTACCCGAGTTCTTAATTATTGCTCGGGGTTTACGGGTAAGTATTTAGTATTAGTACTAGTATTTGGGGGGTGGCGCTGCGAAATTCTCAATTTTTAAGAATATTTTTGTGCAATCTTAAAACTGCCTGAAAACTGGATGTTTCGACTCCCTTTTTCGTTACGGTAAAGAAATGCAGGTACGTTTATCGGAAGGTGATTAATTGTCAAAATACGTTCGCTACATTTATTCAATAGCGTTATCAATTCTGATGGAGAAAGTCTACAGTAATGAATCATACAATGTAGTATACGCAATCGAGCGAAATGACGTTTTTTTTACAGCTGCACCTGATACCCCCTGACAATCCCGCGCGAGCAACATTTCGAAATATTAGTAAATAACTCTGCTCCAAGCGCCATAAATATTTGGCAAAACAACGTCAACGCCGAACCTTCCTCTTTTTTCCGCGTTTCCAGATGATTAAAGACTTCCTTTGTCCGGACTCTTGCGGTGGTTCTTGCTGCAGGACATGATTGATGGTGTCGCTTATGCAGGCGAAAGGGTTAAGCGTCGAGGGAAAAGATCGAGCCTCGCAATCGGGGCGATAATCCGGGAAAAAGTCCGTCGACCACGTGACCCCGCACGAACCCAACCTATATACCTTCTCTCTCTCTCTCTCTCTCTACGGCTTGACTCGGGCCAGATAGAATTAGTTAGGGGAGGCAGCGGCGAGGCCTCCCTTTATCGAGTCGCCCACATGGATGCGAAAAGAGAGAGAGAGAGAGAGAAAGAAAGAATTGGTCATTCGATAGCCCTCGAGTATGCAATATCCATTCCCCGGACTGGCAGTTTTTCTTCAAGGTCTCGCGTGGGAGAGCCGCTGCGCGCCCTTTTTTCGAGGCTCTCTCGTTATGGCAGGTGTATACAATCCTCGCTCACAGCGCCGTTCTTTCTGGATTTTTATTAAGCTATCGCGGAGGATTCCAGTGAAACTTTAACGTGGCTTGCATTGCCCTTTGTTGACGTTGCGTTTCCAGGTAAGAAACTGAAGAATAATACCTCCTATTTCGGTTATTTTGCTTCAAATTTCATGGAAAAGTTTGAATACTCATTTTAGTAATCTTGACTCATAATTAATAACTCGTCAGCAATTCTTCGCTTTCTAACGTTATCCATAATTTAGATATAATTTCCGAAATAATTTCCAAATTCGAAAGTAAAAAAATGTTTAACATTTCAAAGCTTAAAAAGCTCCTCCTACCCTCCCATGAATCCCGACACCCTCGAAACTCCTTCCATCCTCATCCCCCCCGAAAGCGTTAACCGTCCACCACACATAACCCAATCGAAGCAACACTCGACGCCGCGTTCACTCCACCCACGACTCGGGCATTACCATACGACACGGTGGCTCGGCTGGCGGGGGGAGCAGCGGAATTTGAATTCTCCCTCCGCTCGCGGGGGGGCGCGCAACGCCCTCGGCGGCTTTAAAGGCTCGCGTTATTGGTCGTGAAGGAGCGGCGCTCAGCCACCCCTACCCGTCCGCGCGGCATCTCCTTATCGCTCATACGCTATCATATTTCCATGCCAGCCCTTGGAGCTTGCGCAACTCCCCCGAGGGGGCGAGCGCGAAAGGTGTTTTAAAGTGCCTCTTATTGGCCGTGGGAGAGGCCGGCCGCCCCTTTCTCTCGCCCTCCACCTTCTTCCCTCTTCTCTCGCTCGGGCTGCCCTGCTCTCCTTTTTCCCCACCTTCGCGGGAGAGAGAGAGAGAGCACTTTCGTTTCCATAAGAGAGGGAGATGTATTTCTGCAGGAGATGGCCCTCCCACCTTACTTTTTACCTTGGGTGCCTTCACATTGCTGCTGGAGGCCCATGGAAATTTTCTGCAGCGCGTCGGCTTGCGAACGCCGAAGACTCGCTTGCAGCGATTTTACGCGTTTTCTTCGGATATACTTTTCTTTTTCGGGAAAATGAAAGGCACGCGATCTTTTGAGGTGGTTGTACCAAAATTTTTGATTATGAAAAATTTTAATTAATGAGGCCTACATTGCTGCTACGTACTATAATATTTCTTTTATAAGAGAGTGTTAAAACCTTGACCTGTTCGCTCTAACGCACAAGACCAAAAATAACAATTCCTATCGAGCGTAGAATTCAAAGAACATCTTCCGCGGAACTGTTAAAAATAAAAAAAAAAGAAAATAAAAAAATTGCTGAAATCGGCGAATTCGTAACCCTCGGAACGATTTTCTGGCAGCGCCAATGTGCAGCCCCCTTACTCTGGCCTTCGTTCCCGGCTGTCATTCTTCGTGCGTCGGCTCTTCCTCCGCCGGCGCATAACTCCGTCTCGCTTCCTTCCTTCCGTCGTCGGCAAGAAGAGGAACTCACCCCGCGAGGAGCTCTCTCTCTCTCTCTCTCTCTCTCTCCTTCTTAGGTGTGCGCGCGCGCAGCTCCCCTTCTTCCTCGAGAGAGAGAGAGAGAGAGAGAGAGCGGAGATTCCGAGGGAGGGAAACGGGCCGCGTATTGATTTTAATGACGCCCCCGCCACGCGCCCGAGAACGACGCTGCTCCTTTCCGGCCTTCCGTCTTTCTTATATATGTGCGCGCAAGCCCGAGAGGCGCGAACAATATCTATGCGCTCTGATTCGCCCGCTATCTAAATACGGGATCGCTGCGTGCTGCTGACGAACTGGACTCGGTTTTCGTATGGCTTGTTTACGACTTTGGCGAATTAATTCTTTTATTTATAAGAGGGTCGATGTAGTCATACATTTTTTTAATAAAATAGATTTTAAAAACGTAGACTGCATCATGAGGCTTTGCAAATATATAGTAATGCAGTATTTTTGTTGCGTTTATAGTAACTTATCTATGCAAGAAATGTGGACGAGTTTTTACAGGTACGAAGCAGTACTATTTTTCTAAACTGGTTAGGAACCTGTTTATCTGACACATTAAATAGGTCAGTCGTGGTGAAAAAGTTGTCAACTTAAATAAAGATGTTTTATTAAATTAAACTTTAGTGATAATATTACACATAAAAAATGATACTAATCATATGTTTTAACGAATAGAATTTGTGTCTTTACTTAAGAACCAAGGAAATTTGTTTCATAAAATAAAACGTTGAAAAATTAAATTATTTAAGAAAAAGAAGAACAAGACACAGCTAAACGATCATTAAAATCCTAAACACGTATTTACATCGACTCTCCAACCCCATCCAGGCCACTTTAAATTCAACAATCAATCACAACACTTGTCGCGCAGCGGTAAAGGGATCAAGTGCCTGGTTACACACTCGGGCGCCAGGCCGAGTCCCCATCGAGCCACCGTATAAGCATCAGCACGCGCTCTCCTAACCCTAATCTGAATACAGCCTCGTAACCCTTCGGGGACTGCCCTTTTTTACATGCGTGCCGGGGTATTTGCATGGGGCACAGGTGTCCCGACCCCTCTTTTTTTGTGCCGAGGGGAACAGCTATACCTGATGCCCGTCCCGTAGCTAAGCATATTAAAATAGTTTAAAGTCGGTGCGCTGCGCGAGCCGTAATTTGCGACGACCCCTTTGAGGTGTAACTGCAAGTGGGATGGTAATCGTGTGGCTTGTGTGCGGTTAACACCCTTTTTTAAGTGAGGAAATTGATGAATGGTTTGAAAAGTGCATTTCATCCTTTTCGTTTCATTAAAAAACTATAGTATCAATTTTAAAATATTCAAAATTATTTAAATTACAACATCCTTTTTGATGTAATTTAAGGTGTTAGTAATAATTTTAGATGTTATTTAGTCACTTTCTAAGGTACATGTCAAACGATATCTTACATTTGAATATTTTATGAAATGGGATAAATGCAAAGACGATTGAGTTTACTTCAATAATTACAAAACGAAACATTTAAAGCACAAAATGTACGGAAGTAAATCCGTAAAATCTGAAAACTTTCTCCCATCCAACTGCAACCCACATTGGCCTTCCTTCAAAGCGTGCCGTTTTCTCGCCGGGCCCAAAAACCATCGAGAGGCCCAAATACCGAGTAAGAGTGGCGTGGAGAAATTCTCTCTTTATTTGGATCTCTCGTTGACAGGCCGAACAATGAGCGAAACAGAAACATCGAGTGGTCCGGAACAGTCGAGTCTCGAGTATTTTTCGCCATACGAGATGCTCCCCCGTGGACTCTTTTTACGGAGGTGCCCCATTATGCACGAAATTACAGGATTTCGACAAAACGAAACATTACGTCTCTTTGTCCCTACTTTTTTTTTATCGGCAGCTGCTCCAGTTCGTTCCATTTTTTCCTCGATCCTTTGAACTTTGATCGAGGGAAAACATGTCATCTTGAACTCCTTCGCCGCTATTTTGTAAACAAAAGTGCAGTTTTTGGTAAAATATTTTCTTTGGGCGAACCTGAGAATTTACAACCTCCATAAGCGATTTATTGCGTCGTTTGACCTTTGCTTAATTACCGTGATTTGGGTACCGTAATTTTAAAGGTAAGCAAACTAAGCGGTAAAAATCAGCAAACGGTTTTTTCGACCAAAGATTTATGTGGCTGTGCGTCTTCAAGGCAATTTTCGTCGGGAGCTGCAGGTATAGAGGTTTTGGCGCCTTTTGCTCATTACTTTATTGACCTGCGACAAATGTATTGTCCGGCAGCGGACGGTGCAATAACTAGCCGGAATCGGGGTCCGGAAGAGCATCGTTTTCTTGTTTTTTATTACCGCTTTCTGTGCACGTGCCGTCGAGCCTCCGTGCTGACTTAGAAACTTTTTACAAGTTTAAAAAATTTGATGAGGGTTAAGGGCGGGATGCATCACAAAATTGAGATGAATACTTTAAGTGCCGTCGTAAATTTGATTTTTTACAGCTTTTTGAAGTTAATTTTTTATTTGCCTTTCGGGAAATTTTCTGTTTTAATAAAATTTTGGGGCATAAAAGACTACAAATTGAATGATTAGATTAATGATAAAGAATTTTATTTTATATAATTGCATGTATGTCAAGCCTTTGAATAAGTAGAAATAGTTTTTAAGAAAAATTAACATAACAAAGAGCATAATAAATAATAAATATAGTATCAAAAAAAATTTTATTTAAAAAAATAATTTGTTTATATTAATGTCTTCATCCCAATAGTGACAAAAATATGAAAACTATTTTTACTCATTTAAATTCAAGGTAAATTCCAAGCAGTCCAGCTATATATTTAATAAATTTTTTTGTCGTCTTGTATAAAATTCAACCTTTCTATTCGATCTAACAAGTTAGTAGGTTTTGAAATATGATTAGAAGTACTTTTAAAATGAAAGCATTGCATGAATATTTTATAATGATTATGCGATTTGGAATTTTTTGCGCCGGCTATTTCTATTGAAAACTTCTGATTTGTATTCACCTTTAAAGTGAATTTAATTTAATTACATGGTTCGTCAATTAGATCAAGATCAATTTTAAAACTTTACTTAATTCAAAAAATTCAAACAGAAGCACTCAAATATTTCCAACAACTTCCAACAAGCTTGTTTACAAGTTAAAAACCCACAAATAATCCACACCGTCGCCTCTGAATTTTCATACTGCCATCTGAAAGCGTATCAACCCGCTTAATCATATTAAACCGTCAGTTGCCATAAGCGTCACGTCGCCTCGGAAGCGACCGTAACAGTAAATCCCGGCACAAAGGCCCCACGATGTTCACATGCTAACTCGAAAGCGAAGCGCGGAAACGACAGAGAGATACACCTAAAGCAACATAATTACGCCCCTTAAAGGTTAGATCCGCGGCCGCGCGTCTCCGAACTTACGAATGTAAGAAACGGAATATATTCTCTCCTCGGCGCGCTCGGCGCGTGAATTCGCTCGGCGACGACGAGGCTATCTCTCGTGTGTATGTAATGCAATGTAGAGCTGGAGGTCGTAGCTGGCGAGTTGAGGGAGAGCGAGGAACGAGCCCGAATGCGCGTGACGACTTGGTAATTTCCTTGGACACGCTCGTCATTACGCATGAGGGAATACTATGCGCGGCTGCAGCGTGTGATTGTAAAATAAGCGGTTTCTTTTGAGGTAATTACCGCGGATCAAGGACGGTCTTGGACGTATACAGATTCGGCGTGCCATCGTTAACTCGCCTAGATCTGCACTCGTCTTCGTATGCCTTTGTTTCTCCGGCGAATTTTCCTGCTGCTGCGTCGCTCTTCTTTCTCTCTCGCTTCTGTTCGAATTGGTTTGTTTTGGATTTGCAAACTTTTTTTTTTATTTATTTAGAGCTGAATCTTTTATTTTTCGTTGAAGTGTACTCGAGATTGTAATTGTTTCTTTTTTATCGTGAGATGTGTATTAAAAATATTTTATCTCGCTGATTATGCGCCGATACGAAATTAATAACAATTATACAATGTTTCTTATCTTTGAAATATTTATTACGTAATGAAAAAATTCTTTCCTTTTTTAAGAGCGGATTTCTATCTCGTTTGATGAAAGTTTTCCTTTCAGAAATTGTTTTATTACTGCGATTTTATAAAAATATTTTTTCATTGAAATACTCTGATTTCCAATATCGGTGATACATCAGAATGTTCTCCTGATGATTTTATTTTCAATTGCCCGAAATTAAGAATGTTCACGAAGGAAAAGAACAAAGAGATCGTGTAATTTTTCTTAATTTCTAAAGAAGCTTGAATTACTGAAACCATATAAATTAACATTTTATTGTCGATTGTTACCATTAAAATTTTATAACGTTTTTAAGCCGCCAGTGACCTACTGTCTTTTCATAAACATTTTTTCTAACATTCTTCGGAATCCCAGCTCATATATTTTCGTTCAAACCGAAATAAAATCCATTTTGCAAGCCATTTGTATTACGATTAGGTTGTCCGCTTCGCGCAGAAATTTGAAATGCAAATAAAAGCCAGGTCTAATTCTCCAAATCAATGTTTTTCCGCTTCGTTGGATTTCGACGGTCGGCTCAATTCAGCAGTGCAGCTCTCTTTATCTCCGTTTTTCTCTCCAATTTCGGGCGGCATAAATTCCCCCCCGCTCGCGAGAGCCGCAACTGACAAAGTGCTTTCTCAGGCGCGAGTGTGGCGCCACGTTTGCCATTTAGATCCATCTCGCGCGGCGCGTTGCATCCGCATAATCAGTCGACTTACGTAATAATTTCAATCAAGAAAAATGCAGCGTACCCCGAAACCGTAACGGCGGCGGCGGCGGCGGCAGCGCCGTGAATTAATCCGTCATTATGCGATACTCGGAAAGCGGCGGAGAGCCGGAGAGCATTCAGGGCGGAATTTTTTTATTCGCTTCAGAGAAGAGACATAAATTCAAGGCGCCCTCTTCTGTTTTCATTAACAAAGATTTTACGAAGTTAAGAAGCGCCGCTCTTCGTATTTATGTGGAACGCTCGCTCTTTGTGCGCCTATATTGCGCAAAGGATGTACGGTGGACTCGCGCTCGTTCATTTAATATAATATATATCATCTAATTATCTAATTAAGTAAAAATTACAAGCTCATTTAGCGCTTATCGCCGCCCGATCGAAATGTATTCAAATCCGCAGATTTCATGCTCACTTCCAGCAGCCGGATAATTAATCTTCATTTATTTAACGCGCCCGCAATTATAAAGTATCATCCGCGCTTAATAAGACGCGGCCCGCGCCGCGGCTTAAATGAACTGTTAGGGGGCAAGCTCTGTGCATCCAGAAAAGGCTAATTTGACGAGGGTAATTGTTTAGTTCCTCCGCGCGACACTGAGCCGCGCGCTTAGAAGGATGTGCGCCCGAGCTTATGCATCAGCTGGCGAAAACGTCACTCTCAGGAATGCCGGAATATATTCAGCTGGATTAAGGTAATTGGACGGTTACCGCGCGCGCTCTCGGAGCGTATAGCGGGGAAGGCTTATCCGCTGGCATGGCGTGTGTCACGCACGGATCTGGAAATGGTATCGCGTTAAGCGTAGGTGTCCGAGAGCCCGAGAGCGAGTTCTCCTATACGAAATGTGAGAAAAATGAGCGGGCTTCGGAGGCGAACTCTGCCTGGGATTTTCAACACTTTTGTTTTTCATTCGGTGTATTTTCTGAGATTATTCAAGTTGATGTAGATCTTGAAGATGTAGGAAACTTTCTCGGTTCGAGAATGTTGCCAAGACGCTGGTGGAAATAAATTTTAATAGGGTAATATTTACATATCTCTTGTGATGACTTGCATTGCTTTCAAAAGGTTAATGAAACGTAATGAAGACTGGATGAAAAACGTGTATTATGAATATTGCTTGAAAGCGGTAGATTTACATTATTACCAATAATTAATACCTGTATTTATCAGTATTAAATCATCATTGATAAAATACTCTTTCCAATTCAAAGAAAAACTTTAAAAACGCTCAGTCCCCATATACATAATACGCCTTACAACACATCACCGCAATATTCACATTTCAACTCAGCGCGCTCCAATCCTCGCTCGCATCTCGCGCTAAAATATATATATGATAATTCAAATCGCTAACAACCCGAGTCGTCAGTTTTTCTCCGACTCTCTCTCCGTCTCCCTCCCTCGTATATCACTCGGGCGCGTGCGAAAGTTTTCACCTCATTTCCTTACCGACAAAAGTGTGAATGCTCGCGCGCCTCGCATAATCCGAGCGACTCCGCTTCTCACACGCGGCTCTCCTACGCTCTCGCGATCTCTCGCGAAAACGCGCAGCGCGTAAAAATATACATGTATCGTACGCCCCAGCCTCTATATACGCGCGGATTGTCGCGAAGGTCGCTCGGCGCGTTGGGTTTCGCGCGGAGAGGCGATATCAAGTGCCCGAGCACGCGCCTCGATTCCAATCCCCCCGTACTGCACAGCTGCCGCTCTAGCCGCTCTGTCGCATGCAGTCGCCGCCGTCTTTTAACGGCAGTTACTGCAGCGAATTACGACCGGAAGAATTCATTTTCGCTCTCGGAGTGTGTAATATGCGCGCATGCGCCCAAGAGACTCTCCTCGGACGATGCATTTTATTTTTCCCGCTGCCGGCGGAGGAGGAGGAGGAGGAGGCCGCGGCGCGATTGCGCTAGATAGGCTTTGGGTGCAATTTTAATGAGCGTTTGAATTGCTAAGTAAATGGATGATTTATTTTAATTGCGAGCTTTGTCGCCGCAAAGAGGAGCACCGGGGAACGCGCCGGGCTTTTATTTAGCGAGCTGCTCGCGCAACGCGCGCGGTAAAAACAATTTTGTTTGCGTTCGTCTTTCTGCGTGCGCGCGGAAGATTGTTTAGAGGACGGGGGATAGGAATTCCGAGGAGAAAAATCACGAGTTTTATTAGTGGAATTAATAGTGAGCATAAATTAGCTAAGTTAATTCGTTCAAACTCGGTGTTCTTCCGAATTACTTTAAAGTGGCCAAAAAATGAAAGATTTTTATCGGTGTGCCGAATGAAGACTGATTCGATGCAAACCGATAAATTGGCATTTTGAGAAGAATAATTGTGTTCGATAAATTTTATTTCGTTAATAGTTGACTCGAAAGAAAAATACACTAAAAAAGTGACAAAATATCAGAGTTTATCGTTGCTTCATTACGTTTATCGTGCGCAATTCTTTTCCCACTAAACCCCGTAACCGCGCATATCTCATAGCCCGTAGATTTCCTTGGGCAAAAACAACTTTTACCGTCTCCTCGCGTTCGCCTCTCCTTCCCACACGAGCCTCTCGCCGCGCTCATTCCTTAAGCAAGCTCCTCTCCGAGAAAAGCGGCAAAAAGCGGAGAATTGAATTTCCAATGGTTCGGAGCATCGCGATCGGCAAGGATGAGGGTACTGTTAAAAATGCAGACTGCCTCGATAGTATCGTCTTGTGTCCTTTTTTTTCTCTCTCTCTCTCTCCCGTCGGCCGCGCGACAGTTGGAAAGCCTCAAGATCGATGAGGCCGGGAAACTTGGCGTCGCCTGCGGCAAGAAAGAAGGACGCGCTCATTATCAGTAGCCGGCAGGTAATTAAACGGCGGGGCGTTGCCGAAGCCATAGGGAAGCTGCCGCTTCTTGCTCCTCCGCGCGGCGGATAACGACGTTCGTGGAAGTATAAGACAGAGAGAGGGAGAGAGAGAGAGAGAGAGAGAGAGAGATAGGTCTCTTTTCTTGCATACGAGTGTGAGAGAGTTTGCGCATATGCGCGCGTGCGCGAGTCGGCGCACATCAAAGCGCCATTCGAGCTAGTTCAGCCACTTAATGTCTCGAGTTTTCACATTAGCGAGGCAAAAGCGAGAGAGCTCTTCCCCCCCCTCTCTCGGCAGCGGTTTCATGCGATATAACGTATACGGATGACGAGAGAGAGAGAGAGAGAGAGACGCGTTCGTTACTTACATGCGCGCGCGAGAGAGCGACATTCGCGAAATTTCGTCGGCGTGCCTTCTGTGAACTCTTTTTAGTCGCCGGACGACTCGCCGGAGGCTCGTCGCGAGAGAGCAAGAGGCGAGCCTTGTTATTCATTGTACCGGGAGTAATTGCTTTACTTGCATTTTTCAACATTTTACTTCGCTGTTTTTACGTTCATTATCGAATGGTTATAACGCCGCGTGCCGCGGGGACGCGTTTAATATTTAGTTTTTTTTTCTCGTAATTGTCCTCTCGTCGATTTGTTTTCGAGATGAAAAACAGACTGACGTGGTTTTTGCTTTTGGCTGAATAAATTTTTGAGTTGCAAAAACATAGATAATGATGTATATCGTGGCCGTCTCAACGACGTCGTACTTTGTTAAATGAAAAGCGACGCATTGTGCAACTAAATTAAATAATTTATTTGCCGCAATACAATGAAGTAACTATATCAGCCGCAGAGTGCTTTAAATACTTTTCTTTCCGCCAGCACGCAACATCGTAGCACCAGTATACCTCTTCAAAGCAACGAAATTGATTGAGAAATTTACTTCGCAATCAACGTTATTCCAAGCGCTCCTCGCTCGCCCCTAACAATAAGCGCTCCCATCGAGAGAGCCCCGGCAAGATAAATCGGCGCGGCTCTCTCGTCAATGCAAATCATACAGAACGGCGGAGAGAGGGAGAAGCCCGAGAAAAAAAAGTAGCGCTCGACGGGCACAAAAGGGCCACGTTTTTACGCGCCCCTCCGAAATAATCGAGGCCAATATAATCTGGAGAGAGAGAGAGAGAGAGCCCGAAGTATCTTCCCACCGCTTCGTCACGGCTCCTCGATCGACTCGTTCCACGCTTCATGCAAATATTGATCCTGCCTCGGGGAAGAAGAAAAAAAACGCGCCGCGCCGCTTTATTCGACGCATCTGCAATCTGCATACCGCGTCATTGTCCGGGGTGCCGGTAAACGAGATTTTTTTCTTTTTTTTTCGCGGCGGCGGCGGCGGCAAATTTTTTTCCCCGCGCCTGCAGTCTCTCGTTAGTTTAGGGAGACGATCGACAGTTGGTCGGAGCGTGATTTCGGAAATGCCGAATAATTTGGCGAATGACGCGCGACCTCGTTGCAAAGATGATGTGTGTAATGTATTTGGAGTAATATTTGATCTTTGCTTTTTTTTGAGTTATTGCGGTGATAAAATTAAGGAAGGCAATGTTTTAAATGCTCTGGTGATTAATAAAAGTAGGTTGGTTAAATTTGATTGTTCATGGTAATATTATAAGATCTTATTCCGACAATCTTTGGTACTGCAATTTTATATGTTAAAAATAAGAAAAACATTATGTAATTTTGAGATAGCCAAAGAGATAGAAATTTGAGATAGAACAAGCGTCTTGTTTGCAACTATCTGACTGTTATAAAAATGTTTTTTCGAAAGATTGAGCCTTACTAATAAACAGGGAAATTTTTTGGATCACAAACTTTGTTGTAATTTTGAGATGTTTTCTAGTATAAAAATCGAAAGTAGGAACCAAGAACATTTGGTTTAAAAACTCCAATATTTCTAAAGATGTAGGATGTGCTCTTTTAGTTAAATTTAAAAAATTCAATGTTTAACCTATTAAATCTGATCAGATTAAATAAACATACTTTCCGAACGAGAGCAAAGTTTTTCTTGTGAGTTTTATAATGGTAAATACTCTTTTTGATCACGCAAAATTAATTTATCACAATAATGTGAATATCTACACGGAGAGAAATTGTTTAGAAAAATTACTAGACTCGTCAGTAACTCGAGGACAGACTTTGAGTTAGGGTGAAAA
>JAWWEO010000036.1:5458047-5481478 GCA_035582975.1 Ormyrus labotus
TTTTTACCCTAATTGAAAGTCTGTCCTCGCATTACTGACGAGTATAGTAATTTTTCTAAACAATTTCTCTCCGTGTATTATATTGTGTCGATGACTGTGTTAAAAATAGTTTATTTTCTTTGCTTATCTATCAAAACAAAAATGTCTAACGTGCAAATAACGATAAATAAGTGTAAATTAACGTAACCCTAAGAAATTTTCAGATTCAAATTTTCAGTTTCCAAGTGCTTCAAGCGTCGCGAGATTACGCAACGCTCGCAACTTTCATCGGCCGGCAAAAAAGCTTTAATTACCCCGTCGCTCCTCCAGGAGCAAATAAATCGCATCTCATAAATCCCATTACGACGAAAGCGAGGCTTAACCTACGTCGCTTTAGCATATCAAGAGCCTTTTCTTCTCCTTCGGACTGTTACAACCGTTCGGCGATTCCTGGGAGGCCGGCAAAGAAAGGCGCTCATAATAATGAAGTGGTAAATGAGTTTGCAAATGGAGATACGCGTCATTCGGGATCGCGGAAGTAGCGAATCTCCGCCGGCGGCTGGCTAGACTGTGGGTGTAATGCGCAGCGCGCTCGAGCGGACCTATGCATGCCAAATCAGGCTCGCATTGCAGGCACGTACGACTCTCTGTGTGTGTGTTTGCGCCGTACGGCCTGATATCTGAATACAATGAGGCCCCGGGAATATAATGCCCTCGCGTGCACGCTGGCTTTAATGGCATTGCGACGCGCTTTTCCGTTTGCTACGAGCTTCCAGTGCCGAGATCGGGTGCAGCGCCCAGTTTTCCCGCATTGTTTGCCGGAATTTTTTGAGCTGGCCGCGCGCTCGTTGTCGCAAATCGGGCGTGATTGAGAGCGCTTGTAAGGGAGATTCAATATTCGTAGATTTGATGGTGTTAATGTGGTTTGTTTCCTGGTTAGTTGTCTAATGAATTTTTGCATCTTGAGAAGGGTATTTGGAGAGGTAATTTAGTCATAATTCTATAGTAATAATGCTGCAATACCTTTTTTCCGCTAATGTACATTTTAATAGAAACATTCTTTACAAATAAACATCATCGTAAACCGAAATAATTTCGTGTAGAAAATTGGATATTAAAATTGGATAATCTTTAAAATTTTTATCATAGTTTATTTACAATCTAAATTGACAAAAAATTTTAATCGTTCTTCTACTTTGAATCACATAACTATCACAATTAGATACTTTCTTATGTAAATTAATCGATTAAATCTCACCTTTCCATCCCGCACCCGCAATAAGCCAAGTATAATACCCAAATTAAAGGAGAAACTGTCATTCAGAGTAAAGTGCGAACGGCATTTATTCGAGGCGCTGAAAGTTTGAGCTGCGAAGAGTCGCGGCGATCGATTCATCTTTCCCGGGGTATATATATATATATATAATACACGCCGCGTCAAAATATCGCTATAAATCATCGCGGAGCGACGAAACGAGAAGAGTTTTTTCGCAGGATAAGACGAATTATCCCGGCCCCGGGCGCACGTCCGACGTCCTGTCGAAAGTGCGCCCTGCGCACTTCATAAAGACGAATATTAATCACGGCCAAAGCGCTCCGCTGGCGTTAAAGGGGATTAATAGCGAGCGAGCTAACGTCAGCTTCATGTAAAACTGTTGCTCGGCTCGGTAAGAGGAGAATGCCGAAGGAATGTTTTTGATGGAGGGCGGAAGAGGTTGACAATTTTTTGCCGTTGCAATTTGACTGAATTTTTATTTATCTTCAACTTTTTAATAATAATAAATAATGTGAGACGGAATCTATCATTTTTTTTTAATATAAGAAGCAAATGGATAGAAATGTCAATCGTTTCAAGCATACAAATTGAAAGGTGTTTTACAAAATGATATTGTTCAGCCATGCCTCCGTTAGGTGTCATCTGTATATTTGAAAATTTGATTCGAGCAATAAACCAAGCATAAAATTCTACCCCTTCAAAATTTGAGCGAGCAGTAATTTAGCTTTCACATACGAGAACATACGAATTTCGTCAAGGAAGAAGAAATCGTTCAGAGTTAAAGATGTCAGATTACTTCCACTTCCAGAAACGTAAAAAAAAAAAAAATAATAATCGATTTCGATCAAAAAGTCATTCACATCCTCCGATCGGCAGTTAAGCCCGTAATACGTTTCCGCAACTGCGAAGTCAAAACTAATCCGCCTATGAAAATTACATAGGAAAATGTCTATACACACGTCCTCTCCGTTCCTCAAATTTCGACGCGCTTTCGGCTGCCGAACGTTCGTTTCCGCCGAAACCCGTAATTATTCCCGCGGCGCTCCGCATGGAATCGAGATAATGGTGTTCCCTTCTTTTTTTTTCGGGCGTTTCCGTTAAAAAAGAAGAGAGAACCGATCGCACACACCGAGAGAGCGGAGAGCTCGCCCGTGCACAAAGGAAACTCCAAAGCAGCTGATCATCGCCGCGAGATCGGCTGCCGCGCCGCGCCTCTGTACTTTCTTAGAAAGGAGAGAAATTTTGTAATCCCGCTGAAAGGCCGAGAGAGGCAGTTGGCGGAGTGTCGCCGTTCGATGCGAGAGAATACGATGTAGAGAGAAGAAAGAGCGGACGAAGGAAATGTGCTTCGATTAAGATTTGCACCGACGGTAGTTTATAATGTTTGCCTGCGGGCCTCTACAAATATTAAAAGATGACTATACCACTATTTGAAACGTCGACGACAATCGCCGCTTATTGCGCGGTAAATGAATTTTCTTGACATTGATAGTTTATAATTGCTCTACTAACCAGCGGCGCAATTGTTATTCGACCACATATTACTCTTCATACATTAAACATAAATTAAAAAAAGCTCCACAAAAGAAAGGCCCCGCCGAATAATCGAACAGTGCATTTTTCCTCGTCGCGCCATTCTTCTCGCGCTGTGCAGAGTTCTCCTCTTTCCTCGGTCTCGTCGAGATGCGAAATGAGATATGGTTATACGATGAGGGCTGCGCACGCACGCAGAGAGAGACGCACGCTCGAGTGCCATTTTAAAAGCTCTCTCCTCTCCTTCGGGGCCCCCTCGCCGGTGTATATTCGTCTCTCTCCCACGAATTTGCAAGTTATGCGCTGCGTGACCGAACGCCTTGACGCAAATTGAAAACTGCTTTCGGGCCGCCGCGTAAAATCGAGAAAACGTATATTCGCCACCCTTTTATTGTTCTCGCGAGAGGCTTAATTATTTTAACGGATAGCGCAAAAAAGCAAAATAGCGCTCCTTCAAAAGGATTAATGTTAATTTTCAATTTTGTCTCGACTCGTTGCGAGATTTTGCGGGGAAAGACGGTTTCGAACAAAAGCATATCATCTTTTTTCAATGGTTATCGTAACGATTTGAATCGACGTTGCTGCAGTTGATAACGGGTTTGCCGCGGCGGGAATTACGTATTTTAATTAGTTAAAGTTTCATTAACAGCTAAAGCTACAGCTTCAATCGGATGCCCTTCCGAGCAATGAATGCCCAATGAGCCCTTATTTGCATGAAAAAAATGAAACTCCCAGCCTCGGCGAGCAATTCTAATTACATAACATTATTGAAGGCACAATTATGTTTCTCCGGGCGCTCGGCTCTCAAATGGAATTTCAAGGGTAGAAGCATGAAATTCCAATATCGATTCCGACGAATCGGCTAGAGAGAGAGAGAGGGAGAGCCGAGCGGCTGAATAGTAGCCGAAATATTTTTTCTTCAAGCCCGGGGTAATTAGCCGCGCTGCATAAGAAGTGGTATTTTAATGAATCGTAAAGCGGCGGCTCGCGACGAAAGAGATGAACCGAGCCAGAGCTCGCCGGTCAGTCAATCTTCTCTCCTTGGAAATTAAACGGCATTGCCGTTCTCTTTCTCTTTCTTTCTCCTCCTTCCTTCTCTCCCCTCTCTCTCTCTCTCTCTTACTCTCCTCTGTGTCTTCGGCCGCGAAAGCGCGTAATACGTTTACGTGGGCGTAGCGAAATGCTTCGTTATTCCGCGAGTCGCGAGCGACGTTCGATTCGCCATTACTCTTTCCCGCGGCGGGATTATCGTCTCGCTCCTCTTTTTTTCCTTCTCCTCTCTCCCTCTCTCTCTCTTCCGCCTCGTCGTTTTTTCATTTTCAGCGTGAAATGAAGCCGCGAGGAGGACTTATTTTCGCAGCCGCGTGTGTGGCTCTATTATGGCGGGCAGGCACTCTTTTTCGACACGCCGACAGACAGAGAGAGAGCCTGTGGAACGCGCGCGCCTCGGAGCCTTCGGACGCGCGAGAGAGTTAATGCATTTTTAATGATGAATCGCTGATATCACTTTTGCTGCCGTTCCCCGAGAGCGGCTTGATACGAGCTCGAAACAAATGACGAGCGCCGTAAAAAGAAGGAGGCCTAAGAGGGTCATTAAGACAAAGGGAGGGTATAAATAGGACGCGATATTACAGGCATTTTCGCAAATTCAGTTTCATTACGGCGTCGCTCGCGAGTTTTTCGAGCTCTTCGTTGGCAAAACTGATTAGCTATGATTTCTTTATTTCGTCAGATTTCTCCTTTTCTCCGAGGCTGCTGATCTATTTAAAAATTCAAGTGTTTTTATCTTTATTACCGGAGGGCTTTAAAACGTGAAATATTGAATAATAAAATAGTTTCACTTTTTGCAAGATAGACGGTATTTCGCATGTCGTTACTTTTCTATGACTTATGAATATTTAAATACCGCTCGGAAAGCACTTTTTTTTATTGAAAAAAATTAATTCAATCCGCTAATTAGATTTTCTGATTAGTGTTTACAACGTATTATGCGTTACGTGAATTATTGCACTTTAAGCAGTTTTGAAAAATAGATAATCATGCAAGGTGAAAATAATAATCTTGATTGCAATCGGACTATCGCGTTTTATCGCTGATATAAAGTATCAAGTTACAAGAGTAATTATAATAAAATAGTTAATTGTATGTAGAAAAGAAGAAAGTTTGCGTTAGAATTTTCTATGCGCTTGCATAAAACTCCTTTTGCTTAAATATTAATGAAAAAACTTCTACTAATATTTAATTCTCCACATTAACGTCATAATAGAGAGAAGAAAACCCCATTCGGAAAAAGAACTCGCAAAAACTTCAACCAACAAAATACGTATTACTCTCTATCGGTCCAATATTTATCCAGCCGAAGGACCCCAAACAAATTCTCGTTCAGCGGCTTAACAACGGCTTTTAAATTGACAAAAGATTCTTCCAGCCTCGCTCGTCGCCCCGCGGCGGCTAAAGTAACCCGCGACACTTGCTCCTCTCGAGAAGCCGAGAGAGAGAGAGTACACACAGAGTAATGACTCTTTCGGCGATGTCATCACGCGGCCGCGAAGTAGGAGGATTCGCGCGACAAGTGCCACGGGAGTCTAATTAAACCTAATTGAATGCAAACACGACTGAAGTCTACCGCTCGGAGGATCCTTTCTCTCTCTCTTTCGAGTTCGCGAAAAAAAAAGGGGAAAAGAACGCGACGCCTCGCCGAGACGAATAACAATTTTCTTAATCACCATGCTAATTGCCGTAATTATCCAGTCGTATTATGGTAATGAGATGGGACAGGAAGGATCGCTGACGAGGGAGCTTTTGTTTTGACACGACGCGCGGCTCTCCGCGGCGCGGCGATCTTTATTTCTTTTAATACAATCGCGCCGCTGAGATACTTTTACGTGATGGTTTTTGATAAAGCGTATTGTTGCGCCTCTCGTTTGTGAGACACTTTTTTTTATATTTAATACGGGGACGGAGAGGAGTCGCCGGTGAACTTGTCGCGGCGGAGAAATCTTTTTCAGCTGAAAGTATTGTTTTCACGGTGACGGATTACTCCGGCCGCGTCTTAAATTACGGCCTGCTAAAGATTGCTGTTCAATTAAAATAGTTTTAGAACTGTGTTTTTTTTTTCGTAATTATGAGAAACTTAATTATGTAAAGGCGGCTTGAAAGTTCTCGTTAATTTTACTTGTCCCGTGCAAGTGCTAATTTAGGAGGTAAATTAATCGCAATATTTTCGTGTATAGAAATTCTACAAACGTGAGATAATCTCGTGTTCGATTAAAAAAAAAATGTTCAATCACAAAACGTTCACTACACTCGTCAATTTCTAACCAATCTCGCTCTCGCGCTCAAAGTGCATCATTGCAAACTTTAAGCACCGCTCGAAATTAATCTCAACCGACTTTCGCGACAAAGCCGCCTCGTCCTCGTCGGGCATTAGCATAGTTCGCGTAGGCAGGGATCGCGGGAAAAGCACTTAATTTCTCCTCGCGAAAGCCTCGCTCCGACTTCCGCCCGACGGTATACGGCGGTGGCGCGGCTCCCGAGAAAAGCTCCTTTGTCACATCCGCGACTCGGCATAAGGTTTACGCTCGCGGCTTCGCATTAAAGTCAGCGGGTGTCCGAGATCAGTAGTGGCCGCGGCTAATCGCTCATGCGCGGCAGCTCCTTTTCCGGCAATAAAATTCTACTTAGGCCTCCTCTGCCGCCTGCGCGCATGTGCGCGCGCGCCTTCTTCATCATCTTTTGATCTCCGTGCGATTCATTTCGATATATAGCGAGTCGTAAAGCGCGCCATTGTCCGGTTCATGGGAATATTAGCCGTCGGCGATCGATGATTTATGCGCGACGCAACGGTTCGGCGAAATGAATTGGAGATGTCCGATGCGTGGGTGCAACGCGTCTACTTGCTAAGATGGCATTGGGAGATGTACTAGAAAGATTTTCTCGCTTTGCCATTGTAAAACGAGTCTGATTGCTTCGTCGTCGTTGACGAGGAGGGAGAGTATAGAGGTATATACGGCTTTATTTCCCGGGGATTTATTTAGCTAATGAACTCGAAGGTAGACAATTGAAAGTTAAGCGCTGACTTGTGAGTACTTACGCCAAAATCTCCGAGAAAGATCCATTTTTCCGGTGAGTCATCGCCGTTTCGGAGATGAAATCGAGATTGAAGAGCGTGGAGATGTTGTTTTGATGTCAAAAAAATAAAAAACAAAAAATCAAAGAGAAAGGAGACACTGCATGTTTCTTTTTTATTTCTGCATCGTATTTCTCGTATCTTTCATTACGTTTAATTATCCACCATTGTAGAAACATGTATGCGCGAGAGAACTGTTTTCAAGTTGACTGTCCCATTCCGACTGGAAAGTCGCTTCATTAGATACTTATACTATTGTACTTTGTGTTTAGGTATTTTGTTTACATATACTCACTGTCCGAATCAGGCAAATTACGATTAAAACTACTCTTACGACAGCAATCATTCATTTCCCTGAAATAAGCGCTCTTTATTTTTTCAAAAAGTTAAACATGCCGCAATACTTACTAAAAAACACCCCCGTCACTCCTTCGCAAGAAAGAGACAGCCGCTCGACTTTCATCCTCGGCGGCCGCCGAGAGGGAGTCGCCTGAAAAAGCGGAAAAGCAAAATCAGCTCACGCGATAATCAGCCGCAGCGAGCGCGAATTTCCCGGAATGTGCCTCGGCTCGCCTCGCCTCGCCTCGCATGCAAAGGCCCTCTCTCCCGGTGGCGGTTGCTGGAACCGGCACCGCCGCGGGGGCCGCAATTTTCTTTTTAATTATTTGAATAAACGCGCGTTCGAGGCATGACGAGGCAAGGCGACGCTCGTTACCGCGCCAGGCAAATGAGCGCGCACGCGAGTAGTGGCTTTGTACGGAGGCGGCACAGGCAGCCCCATTAGCATCGCGCGCGACGCGATCCTTCCGCGCTCCCGGGGAGAAATTCAGGGAACGAGCTCGCGAAGCCGAGGCACCGTGGACGCGGTACCCACTGCGTGGAAGAGTATTATTGCGTGATGCGAGTATTGGGCCCCGATGTTCGGAGGGATATAATGATGTAGTTGGGCAGGGAAAAGAGATTGTTTATGCAAGGATATTACCGATATTTTCATCAACTTACATTTGTTTATTTTTTCGTAGGTTTATTATGTGTGTCACGGACGATTAAATTTATGGGCCGAGAAATTTTCAGACTAATGTAAGTAAATATTTTCATACAATTACGTGTATAGAAGAGGCAAAATACGTATCATCGCTAATTAACATCAAGTACGTTATTTACTTATTTAAGAACATCAAATTTCTACATCATCATCACATAGACTTACTTCGGTTTACATTTTCCCCACATCAACCAATCCGAACGTCATTATTCCAACGAATCGAATAAACTTTCCAGCGGCGAAATAATCCCGCTTCTCACTTTTCAAACGAAACCCAACGACCATCACGCGGCGCAACGAACAAAAGCGCGGCGGCTCTCGTGATGAATTCCAATTCCATCCTCGCGCCTCGCGCCGAGAGCCCGTGACAGAGAGCGCCGTAAACACCTGGGTGCGGGAAACCCGAGCAACAACTTTCTTACCGGGGGAAAGCCCCGCGCCGCGGCGGAAAAATGAGAGTGCGCGAGGATAAAACAGAGCCGCCGCCACTGCCGATGGGCAAATGAGCGCCGCAGATCATAAACTCGCGTGCGAGTGCAGTAGCCTGGCCTGGCCGAGTTCGCGGAATGAGCGGCCTTTGAAGGAGGGAATCGCCGCGCGCGCGCGGCTTATATCCACCGATTGATAACCGAGAGCCGCCGCTGCTGCTGCATTATTCACGCGGCTTTCTGCCAATCGACACGTGACTCGTTAATTATCCATCGGTTCTGTGTCGGCGCGCGGAGATTAGCCGGATGGAAAATGGGATTCGCTTTGCTTCGCGGGCATGAATATTTATTTGCCCCGGCGTAATTGTTGCGCTCTCCG
Source organism: Ormyrus labotus (assembly GCA_035582975.1). NCBI lineage: Eukaryota > Metazoa > Arthropoda > Insecta > Hymenoptera > Ormyridae > Ormyrus > Ormyrus labotus. Next base: position 5,466,817 of record JAWWEO010000036.1, read on the forward strand.
TGGCTTTTTCAGTTTTCGAGCGAGATCTGGGTTAAACAACTAATAACGTCACGTGTGGATGGGAGGGTTGATGGCGGGGCTTTGTTTTACGATGGATGGGTTGTTCTGAGCATTGATAATAAGTGGGCTGGATTTAGATTTCAGGTGCTGTTCGTTTGGAATGGCTGAACTTCAAGATTGCTCATTTACATCGGTAAACTTCAGATTTAGAGTAATTGTATAGGTAAAGTGTACGTGGTTATTTGCATTTACCTTCCGGTAAACGCAGACGAGCGTTATCCTTTTTTTTTCATTTTAATTGCAGTGCATTCGTGAAGGAAGAAAGTGGTTAAAGGTAAGCCTTTGAAAATTTACATTTTTCATTGAATTAGAAAACTAATTCTTGTAATACTGCTGCAATAAACCTGTGAAAAAAGAGATATTTTACATAATTTTCAATGAAATTAAATTACTTTATTATATTTATCTCTTATAATAAATTTTCTTATTTATCTCTTATAACAAAATTTTATTTAATACAATTTCTTTAAATTTTAAGTACCAACTAAAAAATTTTCCTGTGATGGAAAGATTTCCTTTTATATTTTAAAACAAATACCAAAATAATAATCAATAAACAACAATCATCAATTCGTATCAAAATAACGTTGCCACAAAGCCCGTCACAACAAAGTCAATCTCCGAAGTTTCACCAACGAGCCCGAGAACGAAAACACTCCTCTTCAATTCCGAGGAGCACCCGAAAAATTTCATCACTTCATTCCCGAAATCCGTGAGCGATCGAGAGGCGCGTCCGGCCACTTCTCACATGCCCGTCACGCCCCGACATTAGGACGGCTTTCCTCCCGGCATTTGCATGTCGTGAACGTTGGTACCGCGCGGCTGGAATCGCGTTCCCCGCGCGTCGCGGCACGTTCTCGAGCCTTCGATTTCATAAGCATGCAACTGGCTCAATCGCGACATTAAAGCTCCTGCTGACGTTCGGTTCCGTGCTTCGAACCGGTGGAATTGGGATTCCCGCCGTTATATGCGCCCGGGTCGATAGAGTCATATCGAGGCGTCTTTTTGAACTTTCTCGCGAGACCTTTCGCGGTGTTGTTGGGCTTTTTACTGGTGTTGTATTGTCTTGCTGATTAAACAAATTTTTACATTTGCCTTTGTAAATGAGAATGATGTAGGTGTAGAATCGAATGAATTGAAGCATATCACGTATCCGATTCGATGGACCGTGATTTTTTCTTTGAAATATATTTAAAGTAAATTGTGCCAAGGAAAATTTGATGAGTAAATCAGTGTTATTAAAGATAAATAACTTTCTTATTGGCTTGATTACAAATTTCATGCTATTGCATTCATTGTGCATCGAAGATAAAGTACCCCGATTTTAGTTCAATTTGAAGCTATTGGCTGATTGCCCGCCATATTTCGAGCTTTGAAATATGGTTTTGACTTTTTTATAAGATCTGTGAATCGAGGATATAATTTAAGGGATGCCAGTTTTAAATCATTCAAGATTATGCATTTTATTATTTAAATCTAAATTAAGAATTATTACAGAAGCATATATAACATTTGTGTTTACATACAATAATAGAACCAATGTCAGCATTACATCTTTAACGCAAGTTCAACGCAAATTCATAATCAAATCTTCAAAAATTTCCCCAACGGCGTACCTTTCCAACATCTTAATCCCACTTTTAAAAAAATTAACGCCATCGCCTCAGCTTCCTCCCAACGGATCCCGAAAGCAGCATCATTAATCGCGCTCAATTTGTCAAAGAGCCTCACAGCGACCGGCAGCCGCTCGGCGGTGCCTCGGCGTTCGCGCAGGCACACGATGATCGATCGGCCCAATCAGCGCCGGCCGATGATCTCTCTCTCCCTCCCGCGCCCAATGTACCTGTCCGGCATGCGCAAGTCGCGACGGAAATTCGAGCGGATTTGCATGCACGATGGCCGAGCGATCGTTATACTCGCCGAGGAAGCACCCGAAATAGACGCCGCTCGAAAGTTCCGAAAGGACGGACACGGCTCTATTTCGAGAGGCGAGAACTTTCGCCCGCGCTCGCGGGAACCCGGCCGATTCATTCGGGCCGGCAACGGTGAGTGGAAGGTGTCGGCCGGGGATCTGGGTTACGAGCGGGCTAATTCTCAATGAAGTGAAGGCGAAGTTAATGTGACGCGCGGTATTGTTCTTTTTCGGGAGGTAAATAAGGCCTTTCGCCTATTGGTGAAGTGGGAGGTATACTTTTTTGTGAAAAATTTAACTGTTTTAGCGATTAAGTTTTATTTTAGTTTTTGAGTTTGAATATAGAATGAAGGGCCTGTTTGGTAACATTATTTATACGGAACGAAATTTTGGCTTTAAAATCGTTTCAAACGATCAATAATTGTCTTTTTGCACTTTTTTCATTTTTTATTTTTTGAAATTAAACAAATTCATCATATTGTATTCTGATTTTTAAATTTTATCGAATATTTAATAAAGAAAAAAATGAAGACACATCGAAACGCATTACGTAACATTTTCAGAAAACCTCGTTTAACTCTCGTAATCGCTGCGAAAATTATATAGGCGTTCAAAAAATCAGCAAGCACGCCAAGTTCGTTTATGTCAAACTGTAAAATATTCATAACTGAATATCAGGAAGTGGCGAATCGACACAGGATAAAAACGTTATAACGGACGCATGCGGGCAATCAAATTACGTGATCGACCCGTCATTTGCATAATGCCATGCAAATGTGAGCGCGTCGGCAATTAGGCTGCAAGGATCTACCAAATTCATCTTCTTGGGTTCAAAGGAACCTTGAAATATGACAAGCCTTACCTGCCACCCTTCGGTGTATAAAAACTTTTTTTTTTTTTGCAGTCGAAAATAAAATTTTAGCTCGCACAATATGTTATTATCGGTACAATAAAACGCTTGAAATAGTAAGAATTTTTTTTATAAAAATAAAGATGAAAAGTGATGATTGATTAGGTATAATAAAAAAGTTTATTAGCAAGTTTATATATAAAAATTTTAATTGTGAATTTTACGTAGCCATAAATTTTGAATACATTTGGTAATCAAACAGCACATCGACAAAATAAAAGATCCGATTTATCGATCACTCCTTTCACGCAGATTTTCATTTTAGTCACTAATTTCCTCGTTATTATTAAGCATTTATTGCGATTTTCAACGCTTAGCCCGTAATCGGCTCGTTTATCCGCCACATAATCCGACATATTATCTAAAGCTCAGACTAGTTCCTCTCAAATTTAATTAAACAACTCATCGACAAAAAAACTCAGCCTAACGAGGCGCGCAGCGAGGGCCGCGGCTTTCCAAGGCCCCCAAAAACGCGCCGCTAACTACCGCGCGACTCGCGAAAAAAGAATGAGAGAGAGAGCGAAAACGAGGGAAAGGAATAAAGAAGCAAAGAAGGCGTCCCATAGCTGGGGGCCAGGAGCGGCCGAGAAAAAAATAAAACCGTATTATTAGGGGGCTCCGTAACCCCTCCCCTCCCTCCCTCTCTGTCCTAGTCACCTTCCCATAAACTCTCCCCGTAGGCCGATCTCTATTATTAAACGCGTATCAATCAGAGGTGGTCTAACGCGCTTTTAAACGCGAGCGAGAGCGAATCGGCCTGATTTATTGGGCCCCGGCCGATTCCGCATTGCCGCGCGCGCGGCGATTTTCGGGCTTTTGTTCTCTCTCTCGTCGCGGGAGAGAGGAATGCGCGCGCGCGCACCCGAGAGATTCGCTTGATTTTTACCGTCGAGCACCGCGGCGAATATAAGCCGGGCATCGGCTGAATTATGTTTACTCGCTGGTAATTGCCCAATCAGCTTCCAGCGGCGCGCTATCGAACGTGTCCATCATGGTCACGAGTCGATTGCTTGATCATGCGCCCTTTTTTTTTGCTTTCGCTCGGAGCCCTTGAGCAGCGTGACGCGGTCGGGCTGTGTTCGCCGTCGGTCGATTGCGGCGATTTAAATTTTGAGAAGGAGCTTGTCGGTCTCAAGGATGAATTGGTCTTGTCGGTTGGGCGTTGACAACGATACTTATGCTAATTACGGGAGGAGTTGTATTATTTTTGCTAAAAATTATTGATGAATAGTGTAAAACTTCAAAGGAAGCGGAATAATTTAACTTTGAGAAATTTTCCTATATTAAACCAGCAAGCAACCACCGACCTTTCCCCGCGACCTCGAGCAACCCCTACTCAGGGTCAGCCGGGGCTCTCGAAAAAAAAAAGTAAACCGCGCTCTTGTAAAATGCAAATGCGCAATAACGAAAGTAGCCTGGCCGGCACACACCGAAGATGGAAATAAGCGCTAAAAAAGGAAGGCAGGCGCCACCGCGGGGCCTCGCCTCGGAAAAAGGCTCTCCTCTCGGTGGAAAAAGAAGAGCGCTCCGTGGGTGCTCGCCTTACACCTGTTGGAATCGTGTCCGCGGAGGGAGGCGGGGGGAGAGCCGGCATCGGCCCTTATCAGATCCGATGGGGCCCGCCGATAGTTAATTAACGAGTTCATTATGCACCCTCTCCCGGCGCGCAGCTCGCTCGCGCCCCGCGGGCCCGCCGAAGTGAGCCATATCGTCGCCGCAAGATGCCCGGCGACGATAGCCGCGCGCGGCGGGCCCCCGGTGGGTGGCGCTATTTTATTGCGGCACGACCTGACCCCCTGCCTTCACTTTATCCGGGTAAGTGAGGAGGCCCGTGGGCCCGAGAGCGGTCCAATTATAAATGATCCGATGACATCGTGTGCGCGCCGCGAGTTATTTCGAGATCGAGAGGCTATCTCGGGATATGCCCGCGAGAGAGAGCAGCGCGGCCCTTTTGTACGGCCACCGACGTATAAAGGACGCGGAGGCTTGAAGGACGATCTCGGGCGGATAAGCTCTTTTTTCTTCCGTCTTTCGCGACGATGAATTTTCAATTGGAATGTAATATTTCGGTTTTTACGAGGAGGCGAATTTAGCGGCGAGCTCCCCTGGATAATTATTGCGGTATTTACATTTTTCGCCAGTAAACGATGTTAGGTCGATATAGAGTTTTTAATTGACGGTTTATTGTTCGCAGCGGACTTCTTAAAAAAAAAAAGTTTATATAACAAATACGAATAATTGAAACTTTCTTCTCACGAAAACAAAAGGCTTGCGTCACAAAGAAGCATTTTCTCGTTCACGCGATCCCGATAACTAAATTTTTTATCACCACTTTTCAAAGCGGCGGGAGCCCTCCTGGTGCCTTTCGTGCGTCAGAGCGCGGCCACCTCCTCCCGCTCTCCCTCCGCAAAACATCTCCCCTCCCCCGGGGCCAATTACGTCGCAAGCGTTGTCCGAACCCCGAAAAAACCGCGAGCGCGCGCATATCTCTCGCACGGCCGAAAAGCTCGTAAAATCGAGAGAGCGCGTCGCGCGCAGCGTTAAAAGCGGGCTGCGCTTACGCGCGTCTATATACACGAGGAGCCGAGCGGCTGCGGCGGCGGCGGCGTTTTTGCTATTTAATTTCCAGGAAAGCTGGGGGCAAGCGGCGGCTGGCATCAATCACCCGGGCTGACGGGGAACGCTGTAATTTGGGCTAGGCCTCCTTCGCGAGAGAGACCGCGATTAGGTCAACTGGCAGTCGAAAATTGTTTACGACCCATTGCCCGAGAAGCCTGCATAATCAAGGTCGGCAGCTCCTACGGTTCTTTTCTAAGCAGGTAGATATATACGGGGAGAGATTCGCGCGCCTGGAATGTGTTCGAGGGTTTTTTAGGGACCGGGAGAGTTTAAAGGGTCGGCGGGATGGATCGATTTGGCGTGAATATTTTAAGGTTTATTAATTGCTCTCATTTTTATTGCGAGAATCCGGGGAAGTAAATTTCGCGCTGGTCTGGCAAGCTGATTTAGGTGTTTTAATTGTTGCCAGAAGTCGAACTTTATTATACGTAGAAAATCGAAGCATTTAATTTTTTTCGATATTTTACAGAGAAAATCTATTTCTCCGCTCGATCCGATTCCATCGACAAAAGCGTCGGAAAATAGTTTCTATTATCGAATTGGTAATCGAACTAATCCCCCCGGAACGACAGCGAATCTACGCCAACCGATCAATCCTTCCGCGAGTATTAATTTTCCCAAGTGTGAATGATTTCCAGATAAACCCGGCCGATAAAGCAAAACCAATCTTTGCACTAATAATAATTTCGCTCCGGTAGCGTGAAAAACATTTTACCGAAAGCATCTCGAGAGCATTTTCCGTCCAAGCGGAGAGTCGACTTTTTTTTCCGGTAACCGGAGTCTTTGATTTCCACTTACAGCCATTCTCCTTTTTTCCATACTGTATCTCCCGATCCGAGATCCATCTCCAGCGGCAGAAGCAGCAGCAGCAGCAGCAACGTCGATTCTGCTACGATCTGCCGATAATAATTTAAAAGACAATAGACCGGACTTTAATCTCGAGGCATTTCGATTTTTCGTAGGTACGCATCGCTCGCTCGCAATCTGGAATCTGGAATCTGCGCTCTCGGCGAGAGGCTCTCTCATATCTGGGCCATTATCGTCCTAGACGCTCTCGGGTAAGGCGCTGGAGCCACGGTAAATACGAGGATAAAATCGGCGGAGAGATAAGGCACCGCGCCACCGTTGCTGCCTGCGGGGCAATCGCCACCTTCCTATCGATAAATCGATTAGTGTCCAATTTGATCGTTGTTGCGAGGTTTCGCGGGGGTTAAGGAGAGGTCGAATTTCTTATTCACGCTTTCCATTAAATTTATCGGCCCGCGCTTTCAGGTATACAATGTTGCCCCGCGGATGTAACGATATTGATTTCTTGTTATTGTTTCATAAAAGATTATGGGGGAGCTCGGCCCTGGCATATATCGTATTTCAACCCTTGAGAAGGCTCGTATAATGCGATATTAGATTTTTTTCAATGCCGCGACTATTACGCATTTTTGGCGAGCAAACAGTAATTTATTTATTTTTTCGATAATAAATGGTTCACGAGTTCGCGAAATAAATGGTGTAATTGCGAGCTATATAATTTTAACCATTTTCAGCAGTATTTATTCCCTAATAGATTTTAAAGAAGCTGTAGGTATAGTTACTATACATTTATGAATTCATTTTGGAATGCCTATTGAAAAACAGTACAATTTCCTAAATATTTTTATTCCATCAAGATTATCATTCGACGAAGTATACCAAACCGTTAGATTTTAAAACACGAGTTAAACGACGAAGCAAAACAAAAGAAACACCCATCTTTCGCATTCAAATGTAAGGGCAGAACAAAGAAGCTGCAGAAAGCCAGCCTAGCCGGCGACTCGCTCTCAGCGAGCAACTCCGCGCCGGCCGTTGTAATTTCGGTGTAACCTGATGAATTTATGAACGCGAGGATATTTGAATGTTTCGCCGAGAGGGACGGGCCGCCGCGTCTAGCCTCTCTCTCTCTCTCTCTCGCGATTCGATATTTAAGCTCTCGGAGGATTCGGAGGGGCCTAGACGCCGGGGCCCCGGCGATGTAAATCATCGCGGGCGACTCCTAGCGCCACCCCTATAATCACTCGGACGCCCCGCAAAAAAAAGGGCCCGGGCCCCTACTACTACTACCACCGCGAGTTACTTAACGCAGCGGAGAGGGTTTATCTCGGGGAGGGATCGCGGTTTTAATCTGCGGACGGGGCAGATAACTCGCGCTAATATTCAAAGACCGCGCGCTGCTGCTTTTAATGGCCGCGCGGTCTTAATGCCCTCGCGGACACGCGGGTATGTGCCGGCGCGCGTTTATGACGAGGGCCGCCTGACGAATTTATTGGCGGCTCGCGTTCGACGCGCTGCGATTGCGGGATTAGGGTGAGGGATGTGGATCGCTTGTTTGAAACGTTGCTTTTAGGCTTTCGATAGAGATTTTTTTGCGAGTAGAGCTCTTCGGGAAGTGGTTTTTTTTAATGTTTTATGAATTCTGAATTTGATATAACTGTATTTTTTTTGTTTTATATTTTACGCTGGTTTTATTGATGAAGATTAATTATTCAGAAAAACTTATTTTGTAATTTGTTTTTTGTGAAATTTAAAATGATTTTTTATACAATGAGAGAAGTAATCTCTGATTTCTTACTCTTTTAGAATACTTATTTTTAAGAGCAATATCGAAGTTAAACTTTAAATCTTCGTAAGTAATCATCACATTTATAAAACACCCTTTTTAAAAGATAAATCTTAAACTTCAGTTAACGCTCTTAACCGATATTACGTAGCCGAGCGAAACGGCGAGTGTAAATTTTCAGCAAAAAGCTGGCATCGCGAGTCAGCGAAAAAAAAGCGTTCCGGGCTAAAAACTGCCTCGCTCTCTCGCTAAAATTAAAAATCGAATGAAACTCCAGTTAAAACCTAACGACTCCGGCGTTTTCCCCGGGAAACCCTCTCTCGTAATCACACAGTGCGCCGCGCGAGCAGATCGTAAATACCGAGGTACATCTTCGTTGCTCTCTCTCTCTCTCTCTCGTGAATACGATTAGTTATAGGCGCGAGATAAGTCTCCCTTTTTCTCCCGCCGAGTCGTTTACACCTTATTGCCATAAGCACCGAGAGAGTCGGGCGAGAGAGAGCGCTTCGGCGCTGCGGCGTCGGCTCAGCTGCGGCAGGGCGCTTAATCATCAAATGCATCTCGAACGTGCAATCTTGGGAGATACGTGAGCGTATGTTAACGAGAATAAAATTTCTATACGGCCTACCAGGGAGGATTCGAGGGAGCTGCGAGCCCGGCGATGGGAGCGTGCTATTTTTCGCCGAGCTTTCCTGCTTTCCTGAACTTTGATCCAAGCGCGAGAGAGCGCGCCTTTGTCGAGAGATCTGGCGAGCTCAACCGGTGCTTTGGAAAAAAATCAATTGACTACGATTTATTTTGAAGAAATGCCGATGCAGTGCCGTCTCAATTGTTATGGTGTGCAATTCAAAAGAGAGTAATGGGGAGCGAAGAAACAATACAATTAAGGATTCATTATAATACATTATCAAAAATTCTAATACTAAGTTTTGTGCAGGAATTGATACTTCTAAAAAGTATTTTGATGCGCCAAAGAGAAAATGTAAAATTCGTATTTAATTATAATTTCAATATTAAATTGCATCAGCACTCGGAGATCTCCAGAGTATTACCAACAAATCAGGTTTTTTTTTCAAAATTTCAAGCTAAATTACAGCGTATAATGAGTATTTTAACAATCTCCAAATCGCATTTGAAAGCTGCAATCTTTCATAATAAGTTTGCACACAATGTGTATATCTCGCAACAGCCCCGTTTTAATAACCGACAGGTGCGTTATACCCCAATGAACATAAGCCATTAAAAGCCTGGCGATTCCGGAAAAAGCCCTGATTCAATGCAACCCGCGAGCCGGCGTTACCCCGCGAGAGCTTTTCAGAAAAGTTCGATTCTTCCCATGTACGCGCGCCCGTAATTCAAAACAAACGCTCTCTCTCTCTCCCAGCCGCATCGTACTTGCCTCCGATGTATTCCAGGCTCCTCGGAGCCCTGGTCAAGTGCCGCGCGGCGGGAAGGAAGCGGGAGCGAGGGGGGCATCAGGCAAAAGGAAAGGCTGAAAGCGGAGGCGCGCGGGCTAGAGCTGCGCTGCTCCTCCGCTCCTTATTACAATGTTCTCGAGGTTGTTGGCGTTCGTCTGGCAGGCCCTCTCGGAGAGGAGGGTCATCGTCGGAGAGAGAGAGAGCCTCGCGCTCATCATGCCTCAGCAATATCAACACGCAGCCCCGCGCGTCTGCTCGCAACCTGGCCCATGCGCGAGTAATGCAATAATAGCTGTATACTAATGATACTCTCCTCTCCTCTTCCCTCCGCCCGATTCAGTCACGTAGTTGCATTAAACTTAATATAAATAATAGCGGTTTGTGGAGCGGGCCCCGAGTTCATATAACCCACCTATCTCCATCTTCTTCTCTTCTTATTCGCGCTAGCCCGAGAAAGGGGGGCCCCATAATACGCCGGGGCCCGCAGTCTATCTCTCCGAGAGAGAAAGAGAGAGAGAGAGAGAGCGGGCCTCCACTTAATAAGCGGGATCATCGCCGGAGAGGGAACCTGAATCAACGGCAGCCAGCCGAGAGTGAAGCCTCGTCTAAGGATATATGCCTCCACCCCGCGCGAGAGACTTTCTCCCTCCTCTTTTTATATATACTTGTCTAGTGCGCGCGGCTCCTCCGCCTTCTCTCTCTCTCTCTCGGCGATCCTTTTTGCTCCTGCTCGACGACCCGTCCCTCGGCGACCTCGGACTGCTTTCGCGCGCGCGCGCGCGCCGCTCTTATCCTAAGCTGACCTCTCTCTCTCCGGGTAAGATCGGGTTTTACTGCCCGGCCCCGGCTGATTTAAATATGATTTTTCTTTTAATTGAGATGAAAAACGAAACCTGTTATTATGTAACCGAGAGGGGATGAGGGGAGGGCAGCGATCGCGATGCTGTTTCATTAATGCTTCGTTATCTGGCCGGTGTAACTGCGATGCTTTTAGGCTCTCCGGTATTTTACGAAGCGAAAATTACTGTTTAGGTCTGGAGGTTTTAGCAGTTTATTTTTATTTTACTTTTTTTCGTTGGTAATGTAGTACAGTAATTCTATAGGTATGATTCTGCATTTGTTTAATTTGTTTAAAATATGCTCGAAAAATATTACTATGCTATGCAACAAAGTTACTATTCTCACTGTACGAAGTAAAAGGGGTATTGTTAAATCTTTTATTATAAGAGAAAGTCTTATTTTTTAGAGCACACGTTTTTAGAACAACGACTCCGGTTCGATACGAAAAATACAACAGCAGATCTCCCACTAATTCCAAAACACACAAAAATATAAACGCAGCCCTCAGCTCGCGAACATTACAAATTTACTCTAACCGTAATAAGTATGATCAACCCATCCTGTTTATTTAATCTTTTACAAAGCGCAATTCGACATTTAACCGAGCGTATAATTTCCCCCGGGGGTTTACGCGCATTAACCTAATTCAGTTTTAATCCAGGCAACGCGAAGCGCACAGGAATCGATTTCTTAATAACGAAACGAGTCGATTGCGCCTCGGCTCGCACGAAATTATAGACATCCGAATGCCGAAGATTCCTATCTACCATCTGCGCGCGGCGATTTTTATCGTCATTAAAACAGTAGACACTGCGAGCCGTATGGAGTTCAGAGTCGTTGCGTCGTGAGTCACGCCTCTTTCGCTATCCTTCCAATTAAAGATATACCGACGGGCGAGAGCGAGGCTTATTGCAGCCGGTGTTAGGACACATCTTCTTCGGCAGCGACATCGGGACGATGTTCTACCGGCGGGCTGATTTAATTGTATACACGATGCGCGGAACGCCGCCGCTTCCTGCACTTGCCATTATATAACCGAGGATGCAGGTATCACTTACGGGTTAGCTCTTCTTGCCTGTGAATAAGAGAATTTCTTGATTACGATTTAAAAATAAGTCGGTGTTGCGTAACCCCTGTTCAACTCTGTAGATAACGTGGATTTACAGGCTTAACTGGTCAGATAATCGGCAGTAGCTGAGATAAGCTATCGTTTGAATTTCTTTTTTTTTTGTCGAAAACTTTCTAGAAATGTTAGAATAAATTAATTAATATCTTTTAGGCATTTTTGCTTTAAAATTGCTAACTTTTGATCAATTTATACGACGATTGTCCAATTATCGTTATCACCTCACATAAATTTTTGAATAATGCTTCATTTCTAGTGAAGCATTAGGAAAATTGCCAATATCCTTTTAACTATAATGTACAAGACAAGAAAGAAGCGAATCTCCTTCTTACAACCATTTACCCAAGACTTACATCCCAGTTAATTTATCCATGCAAATGAATGCGCTGAGCACATCCATCCTCGCTCGTTCCTCTTACCGTCCAGCCGTTAATTTCTCCATAAAGCCACGGGGAAAAAGCTCGATATCCCGCGTCTTATATCCCTCTCGGTGACGTTAACCAGTAAAACAGGGGAATACTCAATCTCGGCGCCGAGCTCTCTCTCGGAGCGGCTCAGTTTTTCCCGCAAAGCGCACAGAACCGCGGGACTCTCTCGCCTAATTAAAATGCGCGAATCGCCGCGGTGCATCCGGCGACGAGTTTTTCGTCGCTGCGCGCGCGCGCCGTGAATTTGCATCGATCGGACAGCAAATTAATCGGGGCCGTTGATCCGCGCGCGCGGCTCGTATTCCGTATATTGTACCCCCGTTGCGCGAGCGGAGCAAACGGGGCGCCCTGAATTATCGGATCTGCAATTCCGATGCGTATAAGAGCGCGCGCACGATGATCGCGACGTCCGCTTGATCTCCGGCTAATGCTCTGGGACGCGCGAGGAAGCTTCGACGGGACTCGTTTGAAAAAGCGGGCACGAGCGGAGGAAGGATTTTTAAGGGTATTCAGAGAGCAGGATTCAGAATTGGCTGAAGGAGGGGGTGCTTTTTTCTACCTTGTCAGGTGAATGGAGATTCGCTTGACAAGGTCTTTTTTACGGTCAGCTAGAAAGCTGGTAGGGTGATAGTGGGAGATATTTATATTTATATTTATATTTATATTTATATTTATTTATCCAAAGTAACAGTACATTACATTACAAAGTAAATATTACAGAGTAATCCGGCAGAGGAAAATAAATTTCCTGTTCGCCAGTCCGGAGTAACAATAAAACAGGCATGGCCAAATCACCTGCTTAGTCCATGCTTGTTTGACTTAAAACTAACTTAAAATTAAAATATAATATTTGAGCTCTGTTTAACAGTACAATAAAGTTTTGTATACAATAACAATTATTTTTAAACGACGGTACTTTTCATTATTTTATTTTTTTTTTTTTTTTTTTTCTAGACTTAAATCTAACAGTTTAAATTTTCTTAACAATTACCCAATTCTAAATATTTTTCCCGAAACATGTTAGTATATCTTTGAGATCATTTTCCCGAAACATGTTAATATATCTTTGAGATCATTATATTATTTTATCACTTAATGAAAATGATGAAATTGAAGATTTTCGTTTATTATTATCTTTTTTTTCATACAGTGTTTCTATGCTTGAATGTATTTTGTTGTTGGTATCAAGTTGTTGGAGTGTGGTTGTTAAATAAATTAAATTGATGATTAATCTGCGTCGAAACTTTATTCCCATAGATGCTAAGTGTGCTCTTATTGGAGTTCAAGGCTAGTCTCTCTGTAACAATAAAATTTTTTGGCGCGAATAGTCGATCAAAGACTTTTATCGCAAATATAATGATCACTATATTCAAGATTAAATCTTTATTTGACACAATACTTTTGAAAATAATATCATTTTTGCTATTTATATCTATTTCAAGATAATTGTTGATGATTTCTAATCTAAAATTTTTCAAAAACTATATTATTATCTGCCATCTACTTCTTAATCAATCTGTTTAAAACAATAGGAAATTAGCCTTTTAAATAGGACGTAAATCGGTAACAATCTAGAGTTTTAATAATCATAGAAATTATAACTTCATTCCAGTGTATTAAAACTTTTTTTAAAGCGCTCATCGACGTCTCGGCCGTCCATAAATTAAGCCGCGGCTCAAGAATCCTCAAAAATGATTATCACCTCCACAAATGCGTTTCTAATAACTCGCAAAAATTTCCTCCGGGGTCTATCCGTCCCAACAATGCAGCCCCAAAACGATGATTGATAGAAACAAATTTCCAGCGGGATCCCAACCCGTCGAATAATTGCCTCCTCTCGCGAATAAATTAATGCCTCTCGGAAAGAAAAACATTCCTACATACGCGAATCAGCAGCTCCCACTTGTGTGATAATAGCCGGGAGGGAGGCACCTCGGGGATCACTGCTATTATCCGGGTGAAAAATGGTTTCCCCGGCCGAATTTCCAAAAAAGCGCTGCAACAATTAGCCCGGCCGCTTTACCAATTAGGGCCCCCGGTCGGGCGCCAGTTTTCGACCTGCTCCCGATGCGGCTGCCGATCGTCTCTCGCCCTTATACAAATCACGCTCAGGGCTCTATACTTATAGACGCGGTCGCTCTGTACAAATCATTTTTCGGCCTATACTTAGATGAGTGGCTATAAATGTCAAGGGCGCCGAGACCCCGGCTAGAGAGAGAGAGAGAGAGAGATGAGCGAGTTTCGCGGAGTGACGTTGAAATTGCTTGCATAGGAGAAAAAAAGGTGAGCTTTTTGAATTTATAATTTTTCGACTAGAGTGTATTCATATTTTTGGGGGCATTATTTCGGTAATTATGGTCTTCAAGTTTGAATTATGGAAAAGTCGTATAAGCCTCGCCGGTGGATGGTAGCCTCTTTTAATATTGTTATTTAAGTTTTATGATAGTACTTTTGAAAATACCACCTTATCAGGTTTTAGTGTCGGTATTAATTATAGATTCATGCGCGCGGCTCATCATCTTTTATCACCTGCTAACTTCCTTTTACGACACTCTGTACTTTGCCTGGAATCAATTTTAAAGCAAAAAAATTAAGCTTGGCTTTTCTTTTGTCAGACAAAGAAATCTGAATTACCATTTCTTATAACTTTATGCAGTAGAAATCAATTTTAAATAATTGTACATATCCCTGGTAGAATTTCCAGCATTGAAAATGGCCAGAAAAATAGTTAATAGATAAGTCCCGTGGCTATTTAATAG
>JAWWEO010000036.1:5484666-5597967 GCA_035582975.1 Ormyrus labotus
TTAGGATTTTTACAGTCTGTGATCAAATTAAAATGTACTATTGTAATTTTTACTAGAAAATTTTTCTCCGTGTATAACTCAAGATTATATTACTATTTTAATATTTATAATTACAATTGATTCCATTTATTACTCTTACCAATCGAATGTCCTTTAACAGTCGGCACAGATACTTCAAAACAAGATATCACATTTCTACTTAAAACGTCAGAGCAGCGCTTTGCAACAATCTGCAGTAATCTCCTTAAACATCGCCTTATTCGGAGAACGAGTATAAAAATTTGTAAAACAGATCGGCGCAACGACGCCAAAACGTAGCTCGATAAAAAATTGTCGAACATGCCCGATGTTGAAATCCACGCTTCTTTATTGCCATCACGTATATTCGCCGAAGAAGAAACGGATCGGTTAAACGAAAGGAAAATGCTGTATGGAAAGTCACGGCGCGCGAGCTCGATCTATTAAGAAACCCCGAGGATACTTTGAGAAATTTTTCCGTTCCTGTGATCGATGGCGAGGAAAAACTCGTTCTCTCTCGTTACAGATAAAGTTGAAAAATGTCGCGCGGCTCAAGCTTTAAGCGGGTCAAGAATTATAAGTGACTAATTTTAAAAGATTTCATTCAATGCCGGATCGCTTGTATGTTTATTCAATGGCGCTTCGGTCACAATTATTCCGATACTTTTGCCGAGGCGACTGCAAAAACTATTTTAATGCTGCGTGGAGCTGTGCGAGTTGGCTTTTTTTTTATTTTCGTGATTTATAAGGTACATTTTTTACTCTTTGCGAATTGAGAGCTTTGTATAGTAGTGGATATAACGAGAAAATAATTTGGTACGTATTAATATTTGCAATCAAAATTATTCCAATTATAGTATATCTTATAAAAAAAACCTCTGGGAACATTTGAAATAAAGGTAGAGGAGCTCTTTTAGGCAGTAAGTGTTTTGGTAAATGTTGGTGTTACGAGACATTTCGCTGCGTATGAAGCCGTTCTCGACATGCTGGACGGTCGTTGTGTGCAGACGCTGCTCTTGGTATGAAGAAATCCAAAGATCTTGTGTATCCCCCTAAGAAAGCGTCTTCTATTACAATTTCAGAGAGTGCGGTGTAACCATATACTTGTAATTACCGGCGAAAGACAGTAAAATGGTTTTATCTTCTTACCGTGAAAATAATTAACAATATCGCGACTTTGTTAATGAAGATTTGACCAAAATCGAAGCCGCGGTTTTTGTTAAAAAAAAATTGAAAAACACTCGCTTAAACAAACACGGAGGAAGCAGCGGCATTAACAAACACTCGGTTTACTGCATCAATCCTCTCCGCAACGGCTCTCGTTCTCCCCGCGCCGACGAGAGAGCAAAACAAAAGCGTTCCCGGTACCGCTCGGTGCGCTAAAATTCCAGCTGCCATAAAGGCGCATCCTGGTCCAAAAAAGAAATCGCTCTTCCTGACTCTCTCTCTCTCTCTCTCTCTCTCTCTCTCTCTCTCTCTCGGCATCCCGTATTGGATGCGGGGCGCGTGCAGTATCGATCGGCTCCATCTATCGTTCTGCGCTTTGCGGAGAGTGCAGCTGATAAGTACCGGGCTCGCGGTGCTTTATTGCGGCGTAATGGTAATAAGTCGGCGGCAGCGGCGGCGGCGGGGGGGAGGAGCGCGAGAAAAAGCGTCGATCGTGCGAAGCGCCGTTTAATTTCGAAAAAAAATCTGAATTGCCCGGAATCGGCGAGCATCGTTAGATATAGCTAAATTATCCGCTCGTAAAAGGTTTGAACCCGCGGACGGTTACTATTTACTTCCGTTCGTCAGTTGATTATTGAGGTGGGGGGGAGGAGGAGGAGGATGTAATTGGGCAAAAAGTCGAGGAGGCGAAGGCTTTCTTCTTGGACGATAATCGAAATGCTATTGTTGGGCGGAGGGCTTTCTTTGTGGATTTTGTGTGTGTATAGCCATTAACATTTATTTCGCGATATTTTCTGGAAACTCGTTGAGGTTCTTGTTAGCCGAGCTGAGGGATTGTAAAAGTTACTCAATCGATGCGGGGCACTCGTTTCTTGCGAGCTATCGATGGACAACTTTTCGGAGTAAGTCTCGTTATTATTGCGTGCTTTATTTGCGAATTTCTTTTTTTTCGGCAAAGTTAATTAAGAAATTACGATACGACCACGAGTTTCTAACTTACTAATATAATGATGTTTTTAAAACGCTTTTGAAGATGGAGGTTTTCCGTAGTTGATTTTGATTTCTGTTTCTTTTAGTGTCAAATGCTTTAAATACATTTTAGGAGGAATATTCAAACTTTTGTTTCATTACTTTTATCTTATTAAAACATCATCAAAAATAACCGTCAGGTTATAAAGCGATACAAAGATTTACAATAACATAAAATAATAACCAACCATAATATATTCTTCCGAAAAAATCTCGCTCAACATTCGCCCCTAAAAAAAAAAGCCGAAAATTACCAATCGCCCGAAGCAAAAAAGACTATCCCGCTAATAGCAGCATCGTAAACCAAGCCGGAACGATTACACCTTTATCTGCAGGCGCGTTTGCAAGTCGAGCTGTACTCTCTCTCTCTCTTCCGGGCAGTAAAGCGCGCTTAAGGAGATGGTAAATTCAATTTTTGACAAGCGCGCTTGATGGATGCCGCGCGCGGCTACCTCAGCAGCGCCGCGCGCTCGGAATATCATTACGCTCGAGAGAGAGAGGAGTGACGCGATCTCTATTAACCCCGCGGGAGAGAGAGTTCAATTCCGCGGAATTATATGCGAGCCAGGGAGAGCCTCGTTACCGCGCCGCTAATCCGTCTTTCGGATATATACGTGATCGAGCCTTTTTACGGCGTCGATTAATGGGCTTTCTTCGGCTGCTTTGCTTTTAGTTCTGTTTCGAAATGTCAGATTTATTTTTCGAGCTTTCGAATATCGCGTCGAAAGATTTTTAATTCGAAATGTGGAGATGAGGTTTGGAGGATAAATTTTTACTCGATAATATGAACATTTTAAGATGATTATGCAACGCATTGTTTTTTTTTAGTTTATCGCTTAAGCGTGTATATTCAATACATTCAATAATTTTATAATTTTGTTTATGCATTACCAACTTCTAATGCATAAAAACTTTCTAGATCATTTATTTAAATTAACCTCCTTGAAGCTCATCATTATCAATTCGATTCTTTCATCAAACAATTACAATTTCTATACACATATAGCACTTAGCAATATCCTCCTTCCGCAAAGATCCCAAGCAAAATAACGACTCGGGCCGAGGTCGAAAAAACTTTTTTAATTTCAGCATCGATCAAGTCGGCGAAAAAGCGCCTCGGCGCGCTCGACAAACGGTAAATCCCTTATAAGCAAAGCTGAAACTCGAAAGCCTCGCGAGAGCCTCTCGCGCGAAACTCCCCCATATATACCTGGTTGCAGTTACGTATCATCTCGGCGGAGAGAACGTTAATTAAAGCGAGCCCCTTTTTCCTATGAAATCCAATCAACGTTTTGAAATTCCGCGGAGCTTATCCCCCTACGCGCGCGCTTCCGCGGAGCGGCGTAATCCGGTGTGTAGAAAACGACGAGTGAACTTTGCCCGGGAGAGAGAAACGGCGGCTTGTCAGAGAGGCCCCCGCGATGGAAGCGGAGATGCGGCGCTTCTCCGCTGGAGGATGGAATACGGGAGGTGGTAATTAAATGGCCGAGGGATGGATTTAATGTAGATGTTCATTTTTTCGAGCTCGAAAACGAGTACTCGATTTACGGGACTGCGCGAATTTTCTAGTAGGCGACTGATGGTACAACAAAGAGATTTTCTTTACTTTGTTCCGAAGAATGAAATTGCTTTGTTCAAAAACTGGATTTAACTTGGATCATAACGTTGCATGAAAATTATTTGTCATTTTATTCCTGTTATATTATCTTCGCGGATAATATACTGTTATATGAAAAAGGCTTTCGTGGTTACGTTTTACTTCTAACAAAATAAAACGGAAGGTCGTATAATCTTTTAAATTTCTACGTTGACGTCAGAAATTTATAACCGCGTAACCTTATACTACTTTATACATCAGGCGCATAAAAAATTTCAAAGCACACCATTTTTGCAATTACTCACGAGAAAAAGTTCCGCTAAATTAACTTATATACAATTACGGATATACCTTCTCCCCCGCAAAGTATTTATCATTGTAAAACCCTTTTTACCTTCCACGTAATTAAGCCGCCGCATAATAATTCCGGCGCATTTTTCGCGAAAAAGCTAATTGCAATTTTCTATTCAAGCCTCGATTCGCGCGCGCGGAGAATCGTTATCACTATCGGCCTCGGCGGCGATCGCGGCTCCGGTGTAACGAGCGCCCTACGAGCAGCGGCCCCGACATCTAAATTAAAATAGAAATAAAGATAAGAATGCAAAATTTTAATGAGTTTCTTATCGATCGCTATGAAATCTT
Source organism: Ormyrus labotus (assembly GCA_035582975.1). NCBI lineage: Eukaryota > Metazoa > Arthropoda > Insecta > Hymenoptera > Ormyridae > Ormyrus > Ormyrus labotus. The sequence continues at coordinate 5,489,120 of JAWWEO010000036.1, forward strand.
TATCGGAGATTCAAGGGGCACACCCATACAGCGCTCTCGGACAGAAATTCCCTGCCGGATCCGAGAGAGAGAGGCTATACCTTCGCATAGCAGCAGATGCGCCGCTCGTACTAAATCACGGCCGGCGCGTTTATGAAAGTCGTAAAGCTGCGCGAGAGAGAGAGAGAGAGAGGGAGCTTTCGCGGATATCGCCGGTCCTGCGCCGTCACGCGAGGCACGTCACCCTGCCTCCTTTGCTTAAATGATAAGGACCCGCCGGGGCTTCTTTTATATTTTACGCGCTTCACGGCCTCCACTCCGCTTTCTTTCCGCGGCGAGATTAGATGGATTTACGTCGCTCGCGGAGGGGGACGATTGTAAGTCGCGCGACGACGAGCTGGCAGGTGCTAATTACGTCGTAATTTAATATTACGGTGCCAGGTTTGTTTCTGCGATTGTTTAGGTGCCTGGATCTGATTTTTTTTTAAATTGGCTCGGGAATGGGAATTTAAAAGCTTGTTTTCAGCGGACAAAGAAATTCGGAACGTGGCCTGAAATAATTAAATAAATGACTTATAATATGATTCGGATATTAAATTACCGAATGAAAGCAGTTTGGAAGGGAGATTTAGGAATTGCTCGTGTTTGGGGAGAATCAAAATTTATTTGAAGAAAAACATGCATTTTATGTAATAAAAGTAAAAGAATTTGTTCACTAATTTATTATGGAGATTATAAAAAATCAGAGTAGCAAATAAAAAGAAATGTACTAAAACTAAGCAATAATACATAATATCACCTCTAAAACGACCTAATCTTGAACTGCTAAACCCCTCGCACCAAACAGTTAAAAAACTCAACGTACCAACACCGGCAAAAGCTCGCTCCGAGGCTCCGAGCAATTACTTGCCCATTAACGCAAATTCGAGCCGCATACCTTGGCGGGCCTCCCCCTCTTTATAACGCTCCGTCGTCGATCGATATTAAACACGCAACTCCCCGCAGCCCGGTATAACCGTCGCCGGAGATAACCTATCGCTCTTACTCGGCGTATTTGCGTACGGTATCGGGCAGTGATCTGCCGCTTCGTAAGTAACGAGTCCTGGGCGCATCGGCAGCTTGTTATTGTTGCGACGAGCGGCCGCCGGCGATTATGACCGATAAGGGCCGACGCCTGGGAAAAACGCCTCGGCTTTGTCGCGCGCTCTTCCGAAAGGATGTGTCTCCTCTTATCGCCTCGGAGGAGCGGCGCGTGGGAGAGAGGACGGGGTTAGGAGGTGTTGTATTAGTGGCTCGAAATAGCTGTTTCTATATACCTGATGGGGAGGAGTTTCGGAGCCGCTTTTGCCGCCAAGCTGGTTGACTGCAATTAGGGATTGTTTGAGGGAAATTGGTTAATTAGTACGTTTACAAGGTGAAAACGATGCGATGTTAGAAGGACTGGATTACTATTACGCTTCATGAATGGATGTTTAAAGTTTATTATCCTTATTTTTCAAAATTATGAATTTAATTCACTTATTAAGATTTAATAATAGTCAATTCTATATCAACTGGGTTGAAAAAACACAAGTACCCTGTATAAATATACAATAAAGATAAGATAAACTATGCAGGAAAGACACTATACCGATGACATTGCCCTTGTAGATAACCAACTGCTTTGATTACTTGTAGTTTAAATTAAAAATTGTTTGATTAGAACCGGACCATCAATAATCTACTTTTGTACAATATAAAAAAAAATGTATTACCATTGCTTTAAAATATTCATAATAATATACTTCGATATTAAATGAATCTTTAATTTTTAAATACCGCTTGCAATACTGCTAAATTGAATTTTTTATAATAACACATTTTATCGAGCTTCTTAAGGCGCGCGCAAATATACTCAAACCAACGAAGAAATTACAAGTCCATTCGAAGATAATTTAAAGTTCGCATGCGCAGCTTTCATTAAAAGCGTAATAATAATTCCGATCGCGGACTCGCTCTCGCTTACGTACGCAAAACCGAAGGCGAACGATAGGCCAAAGATAAAACCGCGAGCGAGAGCGCCATGATAATTAAACAAAACTTTCTACGGCTAGCGAAGCGTCGGTAATGATATTTTTCCGGGGGAGCTCCGCGATGCATACCCAAGAGGAGCTCTCTGCCTCTCTCTCTTGCGATAATAGAAAAAGCCGCGCGGCGCGGCCGGTATAATTAAATATAGAGAAAAGCCCGCGCGCGCATCTCCCTCGCGGCGAGAGAGAGAGATCGGCCGGCGCAGATAGGAGCGGCGACGCGCGCGCGCGCATGTCTCCCTGTAACGAGGAAGGAACATCAAATTAAATGAATTACGCGCATAATTACCGAGCCGATCGTTATCGGGCCGCATCGACAAACGCCGCTCTCTCTCTCGACTGCCGGGCCCGGGCAGGTGCGGGCTGTGCGCCTTTTGGCGAGCTGCGTTATATTGCTTATTATTGCAAGGTTGTGCAGGGCTTTCGACACTTGTTTCTGCGCCGAGTTGCCGCGCGGTGCCCTCCTCTCGGGAGCTTGGGCTTTGATGGATTACTAATGCAGGTGATTATTTTGGCGGGATTTCGGGAGAGAGTTTTTCTCGTAAATTAAGCGGCCAATTTGATGGCCGTGTTGATTTTTGAGAGGGGAGTAATTGGCTGTTGAAGTTTTTTTCGAGAAGAATTATGGTTTTTGAGAACAGTGGAAGTTGCTAGCGGCAATTTTTGACAAAAGATAAAGGTTTTATTGAACGAGGCTTAATCTTATACCTGCAAATATATCTGAGAATTAAATAAATTTCAATTAGATGGTTAACATATAATTCGTATATTTTGCTTAGTGATTCGATGATTTTTTACTTTAGTTTATGATATTTATAAAAACAATAAATAATAAATCTGCTGTCCAAACTTTTTATTTATTCTACAATTATTTGCCAAACGGCAGAGATCAGCAGCAGCAATTTATTACTTTATATTACATTGGTAGCTGTCATAATCAAATTCCAACCGATATTTATAAAAATTGAAGCAGAAAAATAAACAACTTTCACAATTAAATTTTCGCGAACGATTCGCTCCGAAAAAGTCAGTGCTTCGCGTACATTTTTCGCTGCTCATCCTCGTTTTAAATCAAGCTAGATCCTAGATGTAGATATCAGGCAGTACAACGACAATAGGCATCTAGACAAGTGCGATTTACGAGACAGGTTACTACTGGACGCAGCGTGTCTGGGAAAGTATTGCCTGCGCTCGTCACGAATATTGAAGAAAGCAGCGGATAATTTAAATACGGCATTCGTCATCCCCGAGCCGATAGTCGAGACTTGAATGTCAATAACTTTCATAAACGTGTACCGGGCAGGCTTAAAACAAACATCGGAGATATAAACGCGGTGCTAATAAAAATTTTATTTTCTGATTTAAAAATAACTATTACACTTTTATTGCTATTTATTATTTCCGTGAATAATGATATTGTAATGCCGCACGAAATCGCTTTTAGAATAAAGTGAAGGCTTAACTAAGAGTTGTGAACATTTATTTATTTATTTAGAAAATCAGGTATTACAATACAATCTTATGGAGGTAAACTCACGCATCTGTACATAACAGGCTGGCTTACAAATACAAAAAAATATCTTGCAGCTAAGATTTACTAACTAATATACTAATATTTTAAGTAAAAAATTTGCATGAAACTTGTAGTTTCCTCGGTGTACATGACACGACGAACATAACATACCTTCCAACTTCAATCAACAAAAAATAATACCAAATGCCAAGCGCAATGCACTTGTGAATAATAAGCCAAGAAACGCCTCAGATGACGAAAGGACGAAAGCTACTCCCGGCAATACAGCCGATCGAACGGCCTGAATTCGACGGACGTTCGTTTCCTCGTTTTCACTGGCGGGGGCCGCGTGGGTGGCAGGGACGTGTGTGCGCCCGCGGTTGCATTCCCGTATATATAATAGGAGGCGCGCGACGACGCGCCCGGCGATGAATATCTATGGGGTATGCAAAGCGTTCCGTGTTCGCCATAACAAGCACCTCATTGACCCATTGCCTGGTGTGCGCGCCGAGCGCGCGAGACTATTATTATTGCCCGCGCCAGCGGAGCGTGGAACCAGTTTATCGGCTGGCTGGCCGCCGGAATCCCGCCGGCGTGAATATTGAAGGCACTTTCCTAGCGGAGCGCCAAAGCAAATATATCGACGCCCGCGCGCGCGCGCTTTTCGACGAGCGAGGATTCGGGGAATTGGTCTCTGCTGCGAATTGCCCGTCGAGGGGGCGATAAAAATGTTCTTTGATCGAACGGAAGTGGTAAAAATGTTAAAATAAATGATATTCGTCGATTCGTTTCTCGTTTTCGTTCCGACGATTTTAACTTACTTATACATACTCTTATTTTTAAGGTTCGCGTCCATTACAAAGTCTAATCGAAACTAAACTTCGGTTAAATAAAAATGGAACAGTCGCTCGAGCACCGTCCGAAATAAAATTGTCCGCTTTAATCAAAGCTCCCTCCGGAGCAGGCGGAACAAGTAGCTAATCTTCGCACTATAAACTTTCCTTAACCCATCCAATCGTCGCAGCGGCATAACGGTGCCGTATCCGCTATCTCGAAAAGCGCTCTCGCGGAAACGAAAGCTCCGTCCAAAAAAAACCTCCAGAATTCGCACATTATCCCCTCGCTAAATTCAATACATCGGAGCGAGAGAGAGAGAGAGAGAATCCGAGCGCAGGACCTCTTTCCACCTCCGACGATATCTGCAGCACGTGTAGGAGTCCTCTCTCCGGAGAGTGTGAGTCTCTCTGTCTCTCTCTCTCGCGCGAAGATCGGAAATCGCGTTTACGTAGGCAATAAGCTCCTCCAAAGGGCTGCTGCCTCGATAAGATCCCACTTGCTCTCGGAGGAGAAAGAGAGAAAGAGAGAGAGAGAGCGAGAGAGCTGATACGTATGCAGGCGAAGCGAGCAGCGGGTGTAATTGGCCTTAGATCCTATCGGATCTCGATCCTCGCACCCGCGAAGAGCAGCTCTGGCTGCCGCGCCCGAAGCGCGAGAAATTCAAAAAGCGCATATTTCAGGGCGTAGCGCCGATGCCTTTGTCGAGATTCCCGTAATGAGCTGCCGCCGCCGCTGCTGCCGGACAATTTTAAATAGCGCGCTTAGCGACCTATTGTTCGACGCGAGCGTATGCAGCTCTTTCTCTATCTATTCAAATTGAAGCGCTCAATGGACGCGTTCGGGTAATGATGCGTATGAATGATACCTAGGTGGAGAGGAGCATTTTCAGGTTAATGAGACGGGGACTCTGGGAAACGTCGACGGCTTTCTGAAAACTCTTTCGTGCTGAGCTTCTGCAATTTATTTGTTGGAATTTGTTTTTAGACTGAAAATTATTTAACCCACTGGGTAAATTCCGGCGCGCGATGCAAAGAATAATTATCAAAATAACTTTTTGAAATGCCAAATATTCGTAAAAATGATCGCTCCACTAATTTTGGAAAGATGAATGACTAAATGTTTTATTTTTTACATGTTTATTAAATTATATAATTTTGTCTTAAATCATAAATTTTATACGTAATTAGAAATTAAGACAATTGATTTTTTATTTTATTGAACAGTAATTTATGATGCTAACTACATAAAATATTACCTGTACATAGGTATGATGCTACATAAAAAATGCTTAAATAGTAGTATGAATATTAAAATTATAAATGTATATATATATAATACCATCGAACGTACTTAATAATAAACATCCTCATCTCTTTTATAATAATTATCTAAAATGTGTGAAATTGAATGATTTAGTTTCAACAATAAATTACACATTTGTATAATCAAATTTTTATCTAGATTTGACATAGAAGAAACAAAATTCGGATCGTCAGCTATTTCTTCAGCATGCAATGTTACAAAAACGAAAATATCTTTCTTCAAATCAACTATTCGATAGATATCTGCTAAATGTAAGTATTGAATAAAATTACTAACGGAAAGAGATTTCGAAAGATATTTCGTACATATTAATTTCAAACCGGAGAGTTGATATTTCTCTGCAGCAAATAACAAATCTTCGACATTTTCCTCAATTTTCTCGACCTCGACTTTTCCACTATATACATAACGAAGCATTTCTTTAAAGACACTATAGTTTATGTCACAGATTTTAACCTCGTTGCTTGTCACTTCCACCATATTGGAATTAAACATAGCTGAAAATACGGCACTCCGACTGGCTAGAATAGCTTTATGGGCTTGGATTTTGTTATCTTTGAAAACAAATTTGACGTCGCTGAATTTTTCATCGTCAATAAGGTTTTCAAATTGATTCAAAATGTTCTGCCTCTCTTGAAATATGTTCACAATCGAATTGTTTGTGATTTGTTCGTTGGGGAATATTTCAATTTCGTAAGTAATATTTAATTTATTCGAAATTATAGATTCTTTAAAATTATAAGCAGGAATTTCTACACCTATTATTTCGTTTTGTTGAAACTTATGATTCTCGCAAAGAAGTGCGGTTATTGTCCTTGGATCTGTGATTTTAATAGTTGCATAAATCACATTTGTACTTAACCAACGTAAGAAACACCGACATTGTAAATCAGCTAATATCTGAATCTCGACAGTTTCGTTTAAAGATCTTAAATCTAATTCAGCCAGCCATTCAAAATCAACTTCATTAAAATTCATTTTGAATACGTGCTTTATTAGAGAGTTTGGCACTCTTTCTTCGTTAAAATTATCAATACACCATTTAAATATAAACTTGGGTAACTTTATTTCTCCGCGACCGTTCATTGTACCTGCAAAATCTCAAATCTATTTCGAATTTCGGAAAAAGGTTAAAAATGCAATTAGCGCGAGCAATGCTTAATCACAACTGTCATCAGTTTTTATTTTTAAGGACGTTAATCAGTCTTGTGTGGCAGGTTGAAGGAAGCGCCCTCTCTTCGCACGAGGAGCTCTCCGCTCACTCGCGCGCGCCTCTTCCCGCCACCTAGAAGAACGAACTCGACGAAGCGTTTTCGCTTGTTTTCTCGCAAACAAGGCGCGCGAGGCGCCAACATTTGGAATTTGTTAGTCAATTTTTTTTCTCGAAAATCAAGAGCACTTCGAGATTCGAGATTGATTTCAAACGAACACTCGAAATTCGATAAATCTCGATTACTCAATTTAATGAAGTTTTTGACTAAAGTTTTTAACTACAAAATAAACAAAATAATATGATCATAAAACAACTGCAAAATAAACAATTATATATTGCCTCGTTTTAGAAAAGAATGTACTCCCGAGCTGTATATGTACGACTACGTAATTGAAATTATGAACTTAAATTCTTTTTTGAAATACCAAATATTCGTAAAAATGAACGCCTCGCAATCCATTAATTTTAAAAAGATAAATGACTAATTGTTTTATTTTTTACATGTTTATTACATTATATCATTTTATATCATAAATTATAAATTCTAAACGTAGTTAAAAGCTAAGATAATTATTTATTTATTACATTAAACAGTAATTTATGATGCAAATTGCATAAAATATTACCTGTACATAGTTATGTTACGTAGAAAATGCTTAAATAGTTGTATGAATATTAAGATTATAATAATGTATATATATAATAACGTTGGGCGCATATCGCATTTAAGATAATTTTTTCATTAATAATTTCAATTTTCATCTTCATTCATTGAAATTGACTGATTTTCTGTCACCAACAATAAATGACACATTTCTATAATCAAATTTTTATCTAGCTTTGACATAGAAGAAACAAAATTCGGATTTTTAGCTATTTTTGTAGCATTCAATGATACGAAGTGGAAAATATCTTTCTTCAAATCATCTATTCGATAGATATCTGCTAAATGTAAATATTGAGTAAAATTACTAACGGAAAGAGATTTCGAAAGATATTTCGCACACATTAATTTCAAATCGGAGAGTTGATACTTTTCTGCAGCAAATAACAAATCTTCGACGTTTTCCTCAATTTTCTCGACCTCGACTTTTCCAGTATATATATGACGAAGCATTTCTTTAAAGACATTATAGTTTATGTCACAGATTTTAACCTCATTGCTTGCCACTTCCGCCATATTGGAATTAAACATAGCTGAAAATACGTCACTGCGGCTGGCTAGAATAGCTTTATGGGCTTGGATTTTGTTGTCGTTGAAAACAAATTTTACGTCGCTGAACTTTTCATCATCGATAAGGTTTGCAAATTGATTCAAAAGATTCTGCTCCTCTTGAGATCTATTCAGAATCAAATGATTTGGAACTTCCGCGATGGGTGCTTCAATTTTGAAAATAATACATAATACATCCCGAGACATAAATTTTTGATAATCAAAATAAACATCTGCATATATTATTTCGTTTTGCTTAAATTCGTGACCCTTACAGATAAAATCAAAGCGTTCATTTGCATGCGTCTTTATCTTAATTCTTGCATAAATCACATTTTTGCTTAACCAGCGTAAGCCGCATTTATATTTTACATGATCACTGTCCGCTGACATGTCTAAAGAACTTAATTCAACCTTCAAATCATAAACACTGTTATGAAAACGCATCTGGAATACGTGACATAGAGGATATCTACTATAACTTTCTCTCTTATTAATAAAACGCCAGCTATAAAATTCAACCGCGGGACACTTTGAAGTATATTGACTCATTATATCTGCACAATGCCAAATCTATTTCGACTTTCGAAAAAACTCACAGATACAGTTAGCGCGAGCAATACTTAATTACAACTATCGTAGCTACTATTTTTAAGAACGTTGGTCAGTCTTCTTGTGAGGCAGCGCCCTCTTTTCGCACGGGGAGCTCGCCGTTCCCCCGCGCGCCTCTTCTTGCAGCCAATAAACTCGACGAAGCGCTTTCGTTTGTTTTCTCGCAAACTAGGGTTATGTCGGCGCGTCGCGCTTTGAGATTCGAGATCGATTTCGAACAAATCCCCCAAATTCGATGGATCTTGAATATCTCGATCGCTCCATTTAATGAAGTTTTTGACTAAAGTTTTTAACTAGAAAACCATATACGACTGTAAAACAACTACAAAATAAACAATTACGAATTGCCTCGTTTTAGAAAAGAATGCGTTCAACTACATCCGCTTCCGCGGCAGTAAAGTTAACTGAGCTGTGCGACTACGTAATTGAAATTATGAACTTAAATTCTTTTTTTATCAATATATATAAGTAGACGATATGCAATATAAACAAATTATCGATTAGTAATAATTCTTAACATGAACACTCGTCTTTCCATTATATACAATTTATAATTATTAAAAAATACACATGTATTCTAAACAAACACCGCCTGTACAGCGCACAAACATACCCATCCTGAAAAAAAAAACGCGAGTCCGCTCAGCTCTCATATGCATACCGCACTCCCGTTAGACGTCGGCGAAAGCTCAGCCGCCCCACCGCGCTGAAATTAAACGCTTTTCCCGAGCTCCCCTGTCAATCAATCATCGTTACCTGGCCAGGCCGCAGCCTCCCATTAAGCCCGAAAGCTCCCCGCAAAAGGAAGAAAAAGCGCATCTCCCTGGTAGATGGCCGGGCCCGATAGCACTTAACGTTTCTTTGTTTCTCGCTCTGTCCCCCCCACCACCTCCCTCCCTCGCGCGCTGGTACTCGTTACACGACGCGCGGTAAATGCATATTTATTACGCGGAGGGGAAAAAGGAAGGACTTAGGAGCGATCGCGTGCGCACTGAAATTGCATTTCCTGCCATGCTAATAATCGCGAGCGATCCTCTCTCTCTCTCTCTCTCTCTCCCTCTTCCTCGGCGAGCGGATCTCTCCGTTGCCGGCTTACACCCGCTAGAGCTTAAGCTTCGGTCGATCTGCTTTTTTTGCCGCTTTGCGTAAACGCAGCACCTGCGAGCGAGCCGACGATTTAATTGATAATGGGATGAGCGCGGTGAGAACAGCGCCGAGGAGGGAAGGGAATTCTCGAAAGGCGAGCGAAGGGAAAGCGAGGTTTGAGCGGGGAAATTTTTTTTTTCGAGGGACGTTAAATTCAGCCTTTTCCTTTTTAAACGGTTTAAGCTAAAATTAGTTTTTACTTTATTAGTAAATTAGTGAGGGATTGATATAGTTTCTAATTGAAAAATGATTAGCGGTTTTATGGTTAAAAAGTATTATCTAATTATTCGCGTTTAGCATCGATTAAAAAAGCAAATTAACACAAATCGCCGACGAACCCTGCACTATCAAGTTTATCTATTAAACTTATAACTATTAAAATACTTTACCACCTCCGTGCATTTCGCAAACCTAAAAACCACGTAAAACTACTCCAGCCTCGCGCCATAAATCCGAGGCACTCTCGCCCGAGCTTCCTCCTCAATTAAAATCGTAAAAAAGGGTCCCACTATCAGGCCGCTATAAGAATTACTTACTACCCCTGTTATCCCGGCTCTTTAGCGCATTACCCGGCCGGCGGACGTTTTCCAGGCCTCTCTCTCTCTCGCGGAGGCCCACGGAGGCGTCCTTTGCCCGGTCGGCGTCGGGGGCATAGCGTGCGGGGCCGCAATGTATCATGAAAAAGGGCCCCACGCTCTCCGCGAGCGAGAGAGAGAGAGAAGGAAGGAAGGAGCGAGAGCGCTTATCGGGGCCGCATCGACTCGCGTAATTGGGCACCTAAGAATGTACGATATTGCACCATGCAAATGGGCATTCTCTCTGCCAAAAATAAATGCCGATGGCTATCTCGAGAGGGGGGCCACACACACACGCACGCATACACAGACAAGCACAACTTTTCGGAGATCGGGGTCCCTCTCTCTTTCTCTCTCTCTCTCTCTGCGCTCTTATCGGCAGTTTAATTTCGCGCGAGAGAGCCGGGCCCGTTACGTTTATAATGCGCCGGGGTAATTGCGTTTTTTTTGCGCGATGCGCGCCGAGGAGCGGACGATGAGGAAATATGCAAAAGATCGCATTTTTCCGAAGGCGGTTCGCGCGCTGCTTATCTGCCGGGCCGCGGCGCGCATTTGAATATTCGTAATTACCGCCGCGCGGTTGCTTTTAATTGTGCCCGTGCTTGTAAAACACGCGGCGACCGCGCGGGGGGAATTTGCGCGCGCGGCGCGTATTTAAAAAGCTGTTTATAAAGTTTCATCGTTTATACATGGGCTTTTAACTTCTCTCTCCGCGGGCCGTTGCTCCGCGAATATGGTAATTTTAATTATGCCAGTAAGGTAATTAAATGATTATTAATTCAAACAGTTGCGAACACTTCGTAAATCGATTTAGTTTACGAGACCGAGAAAGGGCGGTGCCTTCTTGAGCGAAAAAAAATGACATTAATTGAACAAAAAATGATTGCGAGGAATGATAAATTTCTATATTAAAGTATGCTTTATGCGATAAATTTTTACGTCCGTAAGATACGAGGGGAAAGTGTACACATAAAATGTACATGGTAAATTAATGGAGCTCTGGCCGACGTTTATAAAAGTACTTCACTTTAAACTTGATGCAAATGGAACAGTAGAAAATAATAATTGTCTCTTGAATTTCTGAACAAACTCGATGTTATCTCTTGTAAAAAGATTGTAGTTTTTTTTATGAAAAACTACTTTCCAAATTCATCGTTTCAAAAAAGAACTTGGAAACCTTTGGTGAAACGTTATTTACACCAAAGAATGTAGTTTCTTCAAATTTCACTTCGTACGACGAAGGACTTTTCTTTTGAAAAAAAAAAAACAGCGTTCCGCTTATCTAATGCTTTCGAAATAGATATTCACTAACGGCAACTAAATTTCATTGCCTCCTCGTTAAAAAGCTGCTATTTGTCCGGCGATCGGCGGAAAAAATTAAGCCTAACAAGAGCTTTCTAAACCCGTCTCCGAGAAGAATTCCCCATTAATCGGCCTGGCCGCATCAGTTTTTCTCCCCGTCTAAGTCCAGGCCCGTAAAACTGATTAGGTAAATGTACTGTCACAATGCGAATTCCGGGCGGCATTTTCCATCCGAGGAATCCAATTTGCCCCCCCTAAATAAGAACGCTTTAATGTTATCACTTTGCTCTATAAAGCCGGACAAAAAAGGCGGGGGGGAATTAGAGCCTCGCGCGGAAAAGAGGCGACAGGCGAAAGGCTCTCCTTATTTCGCGAGGCAGCGTTTACACGCCTCCGAAGGGAGAGAGAGAGAGAGAGAGGAGTTTCTCTCTTAATTGGAGCCTTTTTATCCGCGGCTACAAATTGTCCGCGAGCCGTAGGTATGCTCCCGGCGCGAATTACTCCTCTCCCCGAAGCTGCGAGATGACGGATAAAGGGAAAGTCGCTCCTTTTTCCCCGCCGCCGCCGCTGCCCGCAGCTTCCGGGAAATTTGAAAAGCTTGTGCCGCACGAATTTATGGTCGCGCGCGACTTCTTGATTCCGAGCTTGAGCCGTCGTCAAAAAAAAAAAAAAATGTACGACGGGAAAATTATTGCCCGGGAATTTCGAATCGTGGGAAATTTCACTTGGCGATCGGGACCCCGGAGCCGCCCCGGATGTAACTTTTATGATTGTCGTTATTTGTCACCGGGCGGCGGGGAGTTTTTCCGTCCGTCGCGGGTTTGTCTTACACGCGGCCGGCAAAAAGTTTTCGCGTTTTCTGAAAACCGTTCCTGCCCAGTCCGCGGGCTTTTGAAACGTCTTCCTCGGAGAGGCGCGGAAAGCGTTTGTTTTTTTGCTTTTTCGCGGTTGAAGCTTTGCTGTAGCAGTTATGTAACTGTGCTTTCTTGATTGACAATTTGGAGAAAGACTTTTTACGCGTTTAAGAAGATTCAAAGTAAATTGTTTGTTTTACTTGTCTGCTTCACAGGGAAGCTGAAAATTTGTCAATTTAGCTATTTTAGTCGATATTATATTTAAATTTACTATTACAAATAATAAATTCTGCATCAACTAGTATTATTATAGGTATACAGTTTATTTATCACTTACAAAAATCAATGCAGCACAAAAACGTCCTCGAACCGCTCTTCTTACGATTACCATCCTCGAGCGGCTCGTCGCCGCGCGACAATTACCCAGCCTCGAGCCGCGATATCCGCTCGGGAAAAAGGGGGCTGCGCGGCGCTTTACATTAAACCCCTGCCAATCCCGCGCCCGACACTCGGGAGGCTCCGCGGCTCGCGAAACGGCCGCCGCGACAATTTCGCCGAACTTTTTCCATCCGCGGCCGCCGCGGGGGGAATCTCTCGCTTAAAAGTAAGATCGGATTCCGCGAATGGATTGGACCACATTCCGTTCGCACCTGCTTTCCTGCCTCCTCTTCTTGCGGCCGCGACGACGACGACCGTCTCCTCCGGGGGACGCGGACGTGCGAGCTTGCCCGCGAGCGCGCGCGTCTTCGTCGATTATTTTTCGCGGAGAGCCTTTTTTCGCGCCGCCGGGCAACGCGCGTAAGAAGGCTCTTCTTCAAGGCTGCGCTTTTACTTTCGGATGGGGGCGAAGGGCGAGCGGTTGATTGTTAATTGTGGGTAAGATGTTTGAATGAACAATTCGTTGAATGTAGATAATTATCAGTGAATTTTGTTGCGCGAAAAACGAGTGTTATTGTGAGTAATTCCATATTGCAAATTTTTATTATTAACAAAATCTATTTACTCTTTTGCAGAAAATGAAAAAACTAATGCTCGAAAAAATGCTTTTCTAATAATAACTTTTTAAATTTGAAATAATAATTAGGAAAAAGTAATTGGATATAATTAAATTTGTCAGCTACTTAAAAATATAATATCGTAAATTTACGTAAAAATTACAATTGCAGGATTTTATTTAGAAAACATCGCGAGAACATCACTTCTCAAGTAAATTAAGCACAAAAAGGTCGCTTACACCTTCGAAATAATGAAACGAAGTAACCAAACAAAGTTCGAAGCGAGCCAGCGAGTAATTTTCTCGTCGTTTAGTCGGAAAGTAGAGTTTTTATCTAATTGAAGGTAACGAGCTTAGAAGAAAGGCTGAAATTGAATATAAGAAAACAAGGCGGGATTACGTAGTAAACATAAACATGAGAATGCTGCTCGAAGAGACACTTAACTCCCCGGTAACACAGGCAGCGATCGCCAGTCTCCTTAACTGCCCCACGATGGTTTTCACGTTCGCGCCAAGATCGTGAGAGCAGCAGTTCTCACCGAGCTGCAGGCTCTCCTTGCTTGCCTTAATCTTCCACTCTATAAATTCGAAGAATAAAACTAACTTTTAGCCTTGCCGCCGCTGCGCTGGCCTTTTCCCGAATCTTGCCTCCTATAAACTCGCCTGCTAATTCGGCTCAATTTTGCCTGGATTTTGATCTTTTATACAATTCGATCTTTTTAATTTTTAATTTTCGCGATTGTTGAATAGATTTATGCTCGTTAGTTTTTGCGGATGGAGGAAATTTTTAAAAACAACGTGGGTGAAACAAAGTTTTAAAGTACTGTCGTAATTTAAGCACTATTGTTATTATATAAACGAGTGTATATCGAAATAAAACATACAGCAGTAGAAGTAAACGAGTCTGGAAATACCGGCAATTGATTGGTTAACTTTATCTAATTTTTCGCGCTAATTCTCAATTAACTTTGTATTTTAGATTTCGGTTTTTACAATACCTAATATAGTAAATCAAGTTTTTAAGGCATCCCAAGCTGCAGTAAATTTTCAATTTCGTCGTTATCCTTCTTTGAGACTTGCATACAGAAAATTTCTACGCGCAAAACTTTGTAAAGTCTAAAGTAATCCATATAAAGTATTGTAATTCAAGCCATTGAAAACTTCAATTAAAAGTTTACTCTCCCATCCCCTGACAATCTCCCAAACGGATTAAAGCACCTCTCGGCGTGAGATCTCCTCTCATCGATGCAAATCCTTCCTCAGCGCGGGCGATCAATGCCGACTCCCTCCCCCCTCGGCGAAAGGAGAAAGTAGTTTGCCGGTTGCGCAATCCGCGGATCTCTCTCTCTCTTGCTTAGAAATGCACGCGCGCGGCTTGATTAACCGAGTCGTGGGAGACTGACAGGCGAAAATTGCCCGGCGATTATAACTAGGAAAATGGCTCTGCACGTGAGCCGCATGGAAATGCAAATCCGCGGCGGGGCGATTCGTTAGGCGACGTCGATCTTGGCGTGGGACGTGCAATTGTTCGCGAGTTTTCGTTGAGGGGAGATATAGGCTGCGTTTCTTGCCGATCTTAATGGAAGCGTCGCGTTTTTTTACGACTCGCGGAGTTAATTCAGTGGGTAATAAACATTATCTATGGATTCGCGGAATAGACGGCCGCGAGGACAATTCCTTGATGGTACTTAATATGTAATAATTGGAAATGTCACTTGGCGCATTTTTCAGCTCATTGTGGGAATACGTCGAAGAGGAAGCTTTTGTAATTATAATAAAACAGTTTCAGAGAAATTAATTGTAATAGTTTGAAAGGAATTAAAATTTAGGATCGGTTTTTTTTAACTCATTAGGTTCACTCGTATTAAATTAGAATATGCCTATTTTTGAAAGAAGAAACCACCAGGTCACCCGACACTTCCAAAAATCTTTACCAAAGTCTACCAGAAACTACAAAAACCATAGTTACTCTCTCCAGCAAAAAGCAGGCTCCCCAGTCGAAAAGAGCGGCGCGAGCGCAGCTGCAAAAAGCGCGAACCGAACTAAAACAATTGGCAAGCTCGTCATTTCTATTCGTCACGGCGGCCGGAGGCTCTCGCGAAGAGATATGAATGCGAGAACTCGCGGGGTATTTTGAAATTCAAAGATCCAGGTCTGAGCGTCACTGGCCGCGAAGGACAGCTTCTTGCCGGCCGGCTTCGCCCGTAAAAACAATCGTATCAGCTGCCTCTCTCTCTCCCCCTCCCTCTCTCTCGCCTGCTCGCAAGCTCGATTCGCATTCGAGAGCGAAGAGCTATGCCTGGCATTTTCACGAGAAGCCCTTTGATTCCGACGCGACGCAGAAATGCCCGTATCGGGCCGCCCCTCCTCCGCCGCCGCTGCTGCTGCTGCTTTGTGTTATTGCTGCCGGCCGCGGCTGGGATGGACCGTTGTTATCGTTCCTCGCCGAGGGGGTTTGCGGCTGTACTTTACATTGCGAACTCCGGGGACGAGGTTGAAGAGCGTTCGATGCAGTTTTCAATGATTGGGAACATAATTTATGAGGGCTTTCAAAATTTTATCACTATGAGAAAAGTTGAGAAAGAGGTAAAAGTTTATTGAAACTTGAATGTAGTGAATTCAATTTGGTATACATGTAGATTCTGGCAGATTATAGCAGATTACGTAAAATTGAAACAGATATGAATAACGTTGGTTACATGTATTCTTTTTTATTTTTTTGTGACTTGCTTAGTGCATCTAAAAAGCCAGATTGATTGTCATTATGAATTGAATACGTAATGAAATGTGACAGGTTCAATTTCAATTTAATATTTACTAAATTCATTCTTGAATTTGAATAAAACGTAAAATTTTTTAATAAATCCATTGTTAAATAAATTTTATTCAGATGGAAACAATAAAATTAATTTCTATATCAAAGCAAATTAATTTCTTTGAATTTAACGACATAACAAAATGCTCTAAAATATATTTCTTGTTCTAATTCATACTTGTAATTTGCATGCAGACGAAGTAAACTAATATTTCTGTCATACACCGTGTAATGAATAAATGTAATATTTTCGTAACCCAGAATCTAACTTTATTACACTTTTTAATTGTTCACTGAAATAATCTATCCGCCTCTTCGTCGGCCGTTCATTGTGCAAGCCACCGTCGTAACAAATATCCTTCGCAGCCGCGGAGCCCCGATCTATTGCGATGCAAAAATGCAAAATTATGCAACGCATTCAAACGCAAAGAATAATAACGAGAAGCGTCGCCGAGACGTGGTCGGACGAAAAAAAATGTCCTTAACACAATTAAAACAATCTTCCTGCCGGGGCAAAAAGCGTCGCATTCCGCAAATAATCACTCGTGTGCTCTCTCGCATGCGCAACAACCCTGAAAAAAGCTGACTGAAAAAAAGAGCCGCGCCGCCGGACGACGAAAGAATATACGGAGCCTCGCGAAAGAAAAAAAGAAAAGAAACGTATACTGTATCGGTAATTCCCTTCTTCTCCCCCCGGTTGGCTCTCTTTTTTTTCTCTCCCCCCCCCCATCGAGTATTACCTCGCGAGCTTGCGACTCTCCATTCTCATTTATCTAAAACGAGCAGGAATCGCGAATGAATATACGCGTACGTATACATCGTATACCTGCCCCGGAGCGCTTAGCCGCGCGCAGTGCACCGCGCGCATGCGCTCGGGGAGAGAGAGAGAGAGAGAGCTTTTTGCTCGGTAAGAATGTCGGCGCGGCGGGTCGTTTGAATCGGGCGCTGATTGCGCCTGACAGAAGCTCGCTGATTTCGCATGAGCGACCGGTTGATCAGCCTGGAATTTGTAGCTCAATTAAATCCATCACCATTGCGCACAGAGTTCCCTCGTCGTAGAGGACGACGAGGACGACGACGACGACGACGCTGCTTTTCGAGCTCTCCCTTCGCCGAGGCGCGAGCCCCGGCCGCTTTTTCTGCCCCGCGCCGATCATCCTCCTCCCCGTGCCTGCATAATCGAGATTCTTCCTCCTGCCCGGTTCTCATGCCGAGTTTACCGAGAGCGAGGAGCACGTAGAGGACGTGCCGTCGATCCCGTCTTTATGATATTTACATCGAGGACGAGAGCGCGAGTAGCGCGTACTACTGCTTTATGAAGGACATCCTTGGAAATATCTTTGCGGAGAGCGGCTTTGTACCTGTTTCCCGAGGGGGATTAACTCGGCTGCTTTGCCGATTGCTGGCGGGACGGGAGGAGAGGGAGAGGGACTTTGAAGAAGTTTCGAGACTGCTGAAGAGAGAGATTCAAAATTGCGGATAGTGCGGAGATTTAATGAGGTATAAAACGTGAATAATGATAATAGAAAATCGCTTTGCTGTTGAAGGAGAACGAGGAAAACAAGAAAATTCAAATGCCCTTTTATTCTTGTAAAAGATTTAAATACAGAAGTGGTGATTCTATGTTGTTCTGGCTTGAATGCAAAAAATTCAATAATGAAATTTTAATGCGTAAAAAATTGATATTTACCGACAGTAATTTGCCGTACATTTAACATAATGAAAATTAATTAAAAAATAATTTAAAAATTCCGCTTCAAGCTCCATTATATAAAAATGATTCACGACCGCAAAATAAGATACTAATTATCTTACTTTACTTACTCAAACTCCAGCCTAATTACTTTGGAACCGGATCTACATAGTTTAAATAATCAATTCGCGGCTTACGAAACTATATACTTCCAACTAAAAAAAAAAAAAAAGTAATGAATAACACAAATAGGCTTTTTCCCTCGCGCTGATTCGCTACTTAATTTACACATCAGGTATCGGCAGGCTCTCCGATCCGATCAGAAAAAGCCAGTGTTGTCATTTCGCGTTACGTATCAATATTAAAAAGCGCGCGGCGAATGACGCCGGAGAAAACACGTTCACACAATCCGTTCGCTCGGGTGATCTATTGAAATGCGCGGCCAGAAAAAAAACAGGCATCTATCTCTCTCTCTCTCTCTCTCTCCCTCCCGCTTGTTTAGGGCCGAACTAGTTTTTCGCGATTTGCGCCATTCCAGGGATGTCTAGTCGAGGCGTTCTCAGGCGTAGCCTCTACCGTATTTTTACAAGGCTTTTTTCATGATAAAACTGATTAAAAGAATTACAGTGTAGGCAACTACAGTTAAGGAAACCGTTATCGAATTCTAAGCCGGGGAGTTTCTTGCTCGGCGCGACTTCTAAATTATTTATATACGAGCCGCGGGGACGATTACTGAAACATTTTTCAGGAAGGCTTTAAGATTTTTTTTTATTTTTTTTTTTTTTCGAGGGGGAAGTTAAAGGGTTCGGCGCGGGGAGAACGAGCAGAGGGCAGAGGAGGCCGCGGACGTCAGATTTCGAGCGGAGACGAGTCGAGTTGTATGACGGTGTCGCCTTGATTTATCATTAGGCGGAATGCAGATACTTCATAAATTATAAGCGGGATGGACGTCGGAGGTTGGGGGATTCAGGTTGGGCGGAACGTTTGCTCACTGGCATGCCGGGCACGAAACCCTTCGAATACCGTATCTGGGCTCAAGTTATTTTTCAGCTTTATTTTCTAGCTTTTTATAATTTTCTTTTCACCGCTGTTACTGTACAAGTATAAAAAATTATTTTTTCCTTTATAGAAGTTAATGATCAAGAATCATGAACATTTTTTATTGGGTTGTAAAGGCAATGTAAGCTGCATTTTTTTAATTTCGAAGACTTCAAATTTTTCTTGAACATCCCAACTTTCAACGTGCACAAATTCCTCTCGGCGAAAGAGAATTTAGCAATAAACATTGCAGTCGTCGTTGTAAATCCCATCGTCCCCTTAATTTCGAAACCGAAATTTCTCCCGCTCAAATTCCCGCTCGGAAAAATGTATTATTTCGCATAAACGGGAAGAAACGGTGTATTTCCAAACGAAAATATCGCGCGCAGCTCGCCGCGTCTCAAAAGCGTATATAAAAGGAGGCAGAGCGGCCGCTTGATCTGCCGGCAATCGAATTGCAAAATCATGCGAATAAGGCCTCCTCTCTCTCTCTCGGTCCGTACGCAGGAGCAAAAATATACAGCGACGTCAGTCGCAATAGCCCCGCGCTCTCTATAAAACTGGCCGACTCGTCCCGCGGCCGTGTCTCTCTTTCGAGGAGGGGGCGTCGGAAAAACGGACGGCCGACGACAACCTGTTTAAAGCCCGGGGTGGGGGACAAAAAGCGCCGCGCGGCGCATCTAGTCGTATGGTTATTAAAGATGGCCGCGAGCGAGCGCTCTGGCTTTTTTACCGGGGCCGGACCATATTTGAATGCAGGATAAATTACCGATCGATCCGAGCCTTTCCGAGCGACAAATGCTGCGGCTGCGCCGCCGGCCGGTAAAGTCGGAGAAGGAGGCAAAAACTGTCACGCTAATTAGCCGGCTTTTTTCGAGGACGGAAAAAAATGGGATTAGGCGCTGAGGTGGGGGACGTTGCGGTAAACGGGCAATGGTACGAGCGACTCTTTTTGCGGAGGAGCCAGTGATTCGTGTAATTATTAGGGAGTGAGAAAAAAAATGCTTCCTGCTGAAATTACGGGGTATTAGACGTTGCTCGCCGAGACGGTTTTCAATGACACTCGATTGACTTTCTCTTAAGTGGATTGTTTATCCATAAGCCGCAAAATTGAAATCAAACGAACCCTCCTTTCTGCAAAACTGAAAAGTTGTCGCCAGGATTTCCATACTGCCCTCCACCCTCTGCATTCCTAAAAATCTAAAAACACCCGCGAAAACCGCGAAAAAAGAAAACTCTCTGGAAAAATCATCCGAAGCCCGCATAGCGTCCGCGAGCGGGTGCCAAGAATTTCATCCCGCCAAATCCCGATGACCGAGAGCTGCGGCGGAGAGGCGGCCGCACGTACGCGCGGAGGCCTCCTCCCCGTGGCGTCGGGAGGCTTCGCGGCTTAATCTACGTCGGAAAAAAGGAGGCGGCCGCGGAATAAGAATGAGTCGGGCCGCCATACGTCATCCGCGAGCATTGTGCTTCGCTGCCGCGCGCGCGACACCGACGCGAGAGAGAGAGAGAGAGCTTCCTCATCGATATGGGCGGCGCCGAGCGCACCCGGAATTTCAGCTGCAGCTATGAGCTGCGGAGGAGATGCGCCGAGTTATATATATGTGTATCTGCTGGTGAACCCCTTTTTTGGAGCCCGAGCGACGACTAAATTCGTTGTCGCGGGGCCCGATGAGTAGGAGGGCGAGGGAAATCGAACTGGTTTGCGTGCCGGAGTTGAGGAACGGGAAGGAGGAACTAAGAGTTTTGATGGATTTAGTAGGAAGTAGATGTGGGGTAGAGTTGATTTGCGATGTAACAACTTGGATGTATGTTTGATAGATTTATATTCAGCAAACGTAACGAAATGTTTAGTTTTTAGATTATAAAAAAAAAGTTCAACTTTAAATATGAATTAGCTTTGTGTGCAAAAATGTAATAGAATACTCGATAAATCAGATGAATCTCACAAACTATCTTGTCCAGCATTTCCAAACAAACATTCCCACCCTTCAAAATTTCCCTCCAACCTTGGCCCTCGCTCCAACTCTAAAACGTCGAAGCTACACCCGGGTAATTAAGCCCTCTTACGCAAAAGCGTCGGCGCGTATTACACTTTCGCACCTCGACGGCTACGCATGCTAATGCGTCCCGTTGCACCCAGTTAATCATCCTCGGAGCCGCTTCATCGGGGAATCATCGATCATTGTCGGCGGCGCGGGGGCTGACAACAAAAACCAGGCCGCCGCGCATGTATGTATATACTCTCGTCTGTGTAAACGAGACGTTGGTGTACGTCGTCGGGGCGGGCGACCCGCTGGACAAAACAATTATAAATTATTTAATGCGTGTCCCCGCCGCCGCTCGGCTTCGGACCCTCCCTAATTGCGAGCCGAAGCCTCCGGGAGGCGGCTCGACGTTTTTTCGCCTCGCGCGATCCGCTTCTTTATTCGGCTGTTTTTTTTTTTGCGAGGCTTCTTTGTGCGCGGTTACGCGGAGTCGGCTGACGGTGGAGGAAGCTTGGCTCGGTTGTTTCGGCGAGGAGGCCATTCTGATGAACGAGGAGCTGCGAGAGAGAAATGAGGATTAACATTGTTATTTTCTAAATAATTCTTAAATGTACAACTATATTGACTTCTGTTGTAAAACTTTAAAATTCCTCCTCCATTTCCTAATTAACAGTCGAACCTTCGCAAAGCTCCGCTTCGGATTGTGGGAATTGTATTGTCACGCGCGTCGACGGGGGGCAAGAAATATGTAAAATCGCACGTCAATTTTTTTTTCTTTTCATCCGGGGGCAGCCGGCCTGAGTGAGTAATTAAAGTGACGTTCGAATACAGCCGCGCGCAGCGCGCGTTACAAAAAGCGGTGGACGATCAAGGTGTTCTCCGCGCGCGGGCATATAATGCGGGAACGAGTTTGCGCGCTCTCGGCGGCGGCTCTAACGAGTTTAGAAATCAAGCCGGTAATTACCGGCCGGCGGCCTATGGGATCGGAATCATCGAAAAGCTGCTTATAATTTATTAAGCGTTCGTTAAAAAGGCCCGAACGCCGCCGCCGCTTTCGTAAAGGCGAGAATCGTAGGCGAGAGTCGATGAGTCAACGCCAGGCGGTGACGCGAGGTAAACTTGCCACTTGAGATTGATGCTTTACGGTGTGCTTTTTGAGCTCTGGTTTTTTGCATCGTACATATTCTTTTGGGCAGGTCGATCGAGTCGCGAGGCTGGGGAATATAGTGTAGGTAAAACGCTTTTTGGATCAGAATTGTTAGCTTCAGGATGGCGGTAAACTAAGAAAATTTAATATTATCTGTTTTGGGTTATACCCGATCGATTGTGGAAATTATTTGGTTGTATATTTTTGTTCTTAAATAGAACATTCGTTGTGAATTCATAGTATTTCAAAACTATAAAAGTAGCTACAATTTCTTATTGTTTTATAAATAGTTTGTCAATCCGTATGGATTATATTCCCATCACTCTGTTCGCAAGCGAAATAAATAAATGACTAAACGAGTTATTTTGATCGACGGCTCGAAACACATACAATGCATTAACCAAGGCCTGCACTACTTTTTACATCGTAGAATTCATAATCCCGCAATTAATCCTCACAAAAGCCCGCCGTCGATTTTTCCCAGCCTCGAGACCAAAGCAAAAAAAAACAGAAACAAACACAAACGTCCGCGAGTCCGCGGATGAAATAGTCAAATGGCGCGCTCCGGCAAAAGGAAAAAAGAAAAAAAAACCGGGACGATCTCGAATGCACATGAAAAGCGACCTCCTTAACAATGTCACCTGATCGCCGCGGTCGGCGGTTTATCTATAATTCATCGATTTCATGCGGGGAGCCTTGAGACAATCGCGCCGGACGACGGAAAAATGAGCGTCATGCGCGCGCAAGCGCGGAGATAGAGATACCGATCTCTCTCCGCGCGCGCGCGCGTCGTTTGATATTTTCCCGTCCGCGAGAGTATTATCCTCCCCGTCTCTCTCGCTCTTTATTCGTCGGCGAGGCTTTAAACGAGCGCGGCGGCGGCGGCGGCGGCGGCGGCGACTACCGTGGGAAAGGAAAAAAAAGGAAAGAGAGACAGCGGCACTGCGATAGGCGGTTATTCCGCGTCCGCGGCTGGACTCTTAAAGGAGGTGTCGTTCTATGTCGCTGTCTCCCCCCTCCCCCTCCTCTACTGGCCGTCTCTTGTGCGAACCGCCTACGGGCCGCTGCACCGCGGCTCTAGGCCGGTTTATCATCGATTTCGTATTTATCCGCGAGGAGAAAGAGATTCCCGCCCCCTGCTAGGATGTAGGCCTTTTTTTGCTCGGCGCGCTGTCCGTCATAAGTTGCTAAAGGTTGGCTGCTCGCTGCCTGGCATGTGGCGAAACTGCGGCGGCCGATGGCTTTTTGGTTTGTAGTTTAGCGACGGGCGTGCCTTCGCGTCCTTTACGTCTTGAGTACTGGTTCTGGATGGCGCTGGAACAATAATTTTAATAATAATTATTTCGATCGTTTAATGTTTGTAAATTCATTGTAACATATATTTGAGTATTGGCAAATAATTTCACCACTGTGATATTGATATCAATTTTGTATAGCAAAGAAAAAGTAATCGATGAATAAAACGACAATAAATTGATAAACTGATCGTAAAGTAGTATACAAAATTTTTAAAATAATTTTCCTATAATGTAAAGATTTTGTGACTTTTTAAAAGGTTGCCAATTATTTCTTGCTTTTTAGGGTTTAAAATTGATAAATACAAGTAATTGCAAAATTACACTTGTAGTATTTTCTGATGAAATACCAAAAGTAAGCTGTCTTTCATTTTAAAAAACGCATTAAAATAATTTCTAATCAACGTTAAATTAGTCTAACAAGCTTGCACCAAAATCCAAATAATCCTCAATCCTTCCAAGCCCCCACAATCAGCCCCACCTGCACCTCTCAACACTCGCGAAACTCGCTCAAGACCAGCATCCGTTCCGGCTCATCGCTTCAATCCTCTCAACTCTCAACTCGCCGAGCGAAGGGGGCATACCGACAGGCAGCGAGCTGCGCCGGTGGAAGGGGCAAGACGGCTCTCGCAGCCTCTCTCTCTCTCCCTCAGCCTCGCAAGTGCAGCGGTCGCCTGCAAGAAAGTCAAGTGAAAGAGAGAGAGAAGCGGGAGGAGAGGCGGTGGCAGCTGGACCAATGGGGAGGCTGCTAGCCGTATGCAAAGTACATGACCGCCTCCGCGGCTTAGCCGAGCTCATCGGCTATGCAAAGTCCTCCGGCCTTTGTGGCTCCGCCCACCGACTTGCTCGATGTACGCACCTAGTCGTGGAAGGGGGAAGAGAGAGAGACGGAGAAAAACTGCGCAATGCAAGCTTCTTCTGCTTCTTGCGATGACTCCGGAGATGCATTGCGCCGAGTACTTTGGCTGCGCCGAGTTTATCATAAGCGTGGGAACGATCGAACGGCGCGGTGTTTAGAACATTGGAGGTATTAGAAGTCTGGGTTATTGAGTGTTGAAAAAATTGATTGAAGGAAGTAATGTTGCAGGTTGAAGGTGAATAAATTGGATGCTCAAATGGAATGTTAATTCAAATTTTTACTTTGCTTTTAAAGGCTGATGAATTAGGCAAATGTAGGATGTAAACGTGAATTTTTAGCTCGGATAATAGAAATATAAGTTAGAAAATTAAAGAACGAGTACACTGATCCTTAAAAAAATTCACGGTTTAAAAAATGTTTTTAAATGCAGTCTTCCAGAAATTTTTTGCAGGAGAAAATAAGATATAGATAACATTTAGATTGTAATTTGTAAATTAACGTCAAAAAAAAAAAAAAAAATACACCTCTAAAGCTAATTAGAAATTTTTAAATGTATCTTTTACGATCTTTGCACATTTTAGTGCCTTAGTTTATTTTTTTGGACTAAATCTATTAAAACCATGTATCCTCCTGTATACACAAGTAGACTCAGTCATGTTTCCGCGCTTTCAAAGTTAATTAAAATCGTTCCATAATTCCTTAATTTACAGGCATGTTGATGAAGTGCGCTGCATTAAACATCCGACGACTTTTCCCTTTTACGTCCCCTATAAAGTTCTATAAACAAGTTTTACCTCCGGGATCCGCGCGAATCTAACTACGTTACAAATGCGTCGTCCGGTCTTCAAATAAATTAGACGTCGCGTCGCATCTGGAAAACAGAAAGCAAGCCCGGAAAAAAAAAGGCCGACTCTCGAGCTTTCATTTATGCGGGGAGGCCTTTCGGGGGGGAGAGAGAGAGAGAAAAAAAAAGAGCCAAGCCACACGGACGCGTTTAGGTAAACTATCGGGCAAAAAACTCGGCATAATCGCTAAGGACTTATCGCTCATGTATATATACAGCGAGCCAAGCGATAGGCGCGGCTCGGGTCATGTAAGAGAGACTCTCGTAAAGGTAAGGACGGGCTTGAAAATTCATTATTAAGCCGGGAGAGCAGCCGAGCGGAGAGAGAGAGAGTCGGCAATAAAGAGAAGCGACATCGACGCGCGCGCGTCGCCGGGAGGCTTTGCTTTTTTTATAAAGAAGCCCGGGACATGAAAATCCGGAGCGCGCTAAATATTTACTAGACGGAGACGAGTCACCTGCCTGATTATGAGACGTCGTGTGCAAGACGCTGAGGGGGATTCCGGGAAGTGCATCGAGTGCCGGGGCTGGTCGGAGAATTTTTTGAGGATTAAAAGCTGTCGCGAAGCACCGATGCTTCTGACTTTTCAGCTACTTTTCAGTTAGTAAAGTAGAAAAGATTGGAAGCGATAACGGCGCTCTTTGTTTTGAGGAGTTAAGGAGCTTAATCAAACGGCAAATTTGACTAATAACGCTAACGACTTTCTTTCGCCGAAAGAACGCCTTTTCAAAATATTACACGTTTTGCAAATCATTTTCCAAGCGTATATAAAACTTTAACCGCCGGCAAAGCAGCAGTTTACTTTTAAAAACAACCACAGTAAGCCGTTCCTTAAGGTCGATTATTAAAAAATTCCTCGGCAGGAATCTCCCTCGAAGCAGAAGGAATATCGTCTCTGCGCGGCGGCGACACATTATGCAGGTGGCCGGAGAGCCGCGACCTTATTAATCCCGGTCCGCTCCGGCAATAAAGCCCCTCCTTTGACGCACGGCGGGGCCTCATATTTCCCGCGCGTAATACGAAATCTCTCCCGGCCCTATACATAAAAGCGCTCCGGGCTCGTAAAAAGCTCCTACGCTCGCGCGATACACGTATACACGCGCATGCCGTATGGCTCCGAGATAATACGTAATTACGGCGACCTTTTCCGGCCCCGAGACTGCAGCGGCCGCCCGTTATACTGCCCGGACGTGTGTATATACGCGAGAGGCGCGCGCGGCCTCGTAAAGAAGCTCGCCCTCCCTCCCGCCCGCCCGCGCTTGCGTAACGTTAGCGCGAAACGAGCTTTCCGCCCGGCGCGCGCGGCCGCTGATAAAAGCCCCGAGAGCCACCCCCTGTCGCAACGAGCTTTTTCTCCTGCCTGCAGCAGCAGCCTGCTGCACCGATCAACTTTTCTCGCCGCCCTCGCACCCCTTTGAATCCCGATATGCCTCGGGTGGGAGAGCTGCACACCCTTTGTTTAACATTCTTTCTCGTGGAGGATATGCTTTATCTCCGCTGTTTTCGAGCAGTTTCTCGAGGTATTTTTCTACTCTGTTTTTAGAGAACGTATCGTGGAAATTGGATTTTCGAACTTTCGTTCCAATTTAAGCAGATGTACCATCGATTTACTAGACTAACTCTAACCCTTCCCTTAATTAGTCTCTTTATAATCATTTCACTGATTTAAATATCCCTTGAAAAATCATTCCTCGACTCTTCAATAATTCAAAGCCGGAGCGAGCATCGTGCCGATTACCATAAGAGTAGCCCCGAGTAACGTTAACTCCGCGGCAAAAAGCGCGCGTGCATTTTCCATAGGAATGTAGTTTTTTCTGGCCCATCTAGGCAAAGACGGACGAGCTCCCGCGGGGCGGAAAGGGGGGGGGGGACGGTGGCATTTTTGCGAGAACAGCAGCAGCAGCAGCCGCGAGCGTGGGGGCGTCTTTTGATCTCGCCGCCATCGCCGCGTCGCCGGAGAAGAGACGTGGACGCATTCGCGCGCGCACACACACACACTCGGCCGCGAACCGGCAAAAAAGATGTCCCGGAGGAGAGAGAGAGCCGCGCGTCCATTCATATTATCTGCGTAGTTAACAGCACGCGCGGCTCTGCATTTACAAGAGAGCTCTTTCGCAATGTCGCCGAGAGAGAGAGAGAGAGAGAGGTTAGTCCTTGGGACGGCTGGAAAATTTCGCTGCCTCTTTTCGAATTGGAGACTTGTGCGATCGCGTGGATTTGCTAGCTCTTTTTAAATGTCAAATTTAATTGTGAGACGAGTCTGCAAAATTGAGAGTATTTTGCGAGCGATCGAGATTAAAAACGCAAGGGAGAACTAAAAATTTTAAAGATTTAACTAAATTTGGCGAGACCGTTTAAGCAAAAGCCAAATTCCAGGCTTTTTACGACTTTTAAATCATTACGAAATCTTATCAGTCATCTTATCCCGCGACTACTTTGTCCTCAAAAACTCGCAAGACCCTTCCTCAAAACGTTCGTGCGGAATACGCGAGAACCGCTTTAAAAGCCCCTCATCGCTTCCGATGAAGTCATTCGCTCGAAATTCAGCCTGACACTTGATGAGGCGATCCGATAAAAATCTCTCGAGATCCATCTCCTTAATCGGCCCCCCCGTTCGTTAATTTACCTAATACATTTATGTGGCCGGGGGATCCGGGCCCCTCCTCTTTGTATGGCCTCTCTCCTCTCCTCGGGATGTTTATTTCGAAGGCGAAATAACGACGCTGGATCGATGCCAGGCGCCGTAAATTCTCGCGGAGCCGAGAAAAATGGCGCGAATACCTCGTCCTTTCTACTTCATCCCTTCATCCTCTAAGTTTCCTCTCCGTCCCTTTTTCCTTCCCTCGGACTTTTATTATTCCTCTTCTTCTATTACTCTTTCTTATTCCGCGCGGCGCTGTTCTCTCTCTCTCTCTCTCTTCGGTCGGCAGGACGCTCACGTTCGCACTATCGATGCTAAAACGGTAAATCGAATCGCAAATCATAAAAACCGAGAGCGTTAAAGAAATTAATAAATTGTGTTTTATGGATTAGACAAAATATGGCCTCTGCCCCCGGGGGCCAAATGTAACGCCGCGCGGCCGACCTCGTAAAAGCTACGTAAATTCGACCGACGCCGCGCGGCTTTGGAACAGTAAAATTTGTTTCGATTAATAAAAACGTATTATGAGATTAAGTTTTGTAGTCAAAACTTTACTGCCCTTTTATCGACAATCTCGTATTTTAATGTCTTATCTAACTTTTTTATATTTTTTATTGCCACATTGTAAAGAATATTGATTTTGATAAAAAAAAAAAGAATTAAATTTTATTGATCTTTTGAACTTTTCTTAATATCTTGAATAATAAAACACATATTTTACTGTGTAATTCATTACAGTGCAATAATTTAGCCTAACTAGACTCGCCCTTTAACTACTAATCCCAATAAATCCAATCTTCCTCGAACGATCTTAAAAACCAATAAAACCTAGGCTAACCCTCTCCATACCGAAACCATCGACCTCGAAAACCGCACCGCGAAATTCATAAAATCCCAGAAAAAGTGTCGAACCGCACAAAAGGCGAGGTCGTCGAACGACGCGCGCGGCGGCATATTCAGCCTGTCGCCGGGGCATTCCGTCGTCCGTGCCGCGGCGCGGAGCATAAAATTGGAAAATTCCCGTGCAGCGCGTCTCCTTTGGAGCCGAGAGGCGGCGGCGGCGGCGGAGGGGCGGCCACCCCTCTCTCTCTCTCTCTCTCCCGGGTGGTGGCGGCGCGGCGCGCACCTCCGCCGCCGCGATCCATATTTTACAATATGGCCGAGGCGCGCAGGGCGCATAGGCGGCGTTTTCCGCGATTGGTCGGCGATATCCGCCGTCGGCCGACGATCCGCCGTATGCAGATGACGGACTTTTTTATGGGCGGCCCTTTTTTTTAGGGGAGCGCGCTCTCCGCGTGGGGGGAGGTAGGAAGGGAGAGACAGAGAGCTGGCGAGGATTTTCCATCATGGCCGGTGCGGACGAGCTTCTCCCGGCTTTTCTCGCGATCCCGAGAAAGATGCTGTCGGAGATTTACGGCCGGGTTATTGTGCGACGTCAGAGATCGGCCTTTGTAGGTGTGATATGTGTGCTTTCTTTACCTTTTTTTTGGTCTCGTAAGGATTTCTGTGTATTTGTATTAGAGTTTTATTTAGGTATTAATATTTCGTTATTAATTGTATCAAAAAGTATTCAGAATTTAGATTAATTTTATAGTTAGATCGTTTTACTAATTGTTTTTTATTTTGAACTCACTCATTCAGATGAGACATTCCTAATTTTCTAATCTCTAAGTATTTTACAAAAACTGTATATTTGTAAGCAGTAAAACATTTTTTTTGTTATTAAACAACTAATTCCTTAGAAGCAAATTGTCGCTTCGCAGTAATTTTGACAAATTCTATTAAAATAATCTTTGCGTAAAGTATTAAGAAGACACTATAGTGCTTAATAAAACGGTCATTATTTGCAAAATAAAAGCTTTACTTAGACAACTTGGATGGGGCAATACATAAGACTTCCCCGGGAAACTCGTTCCATACAGCATCCCGATTATTAGTGAATAAACGCGCAGTGTAGTCGTGAAAATCGGCGAATAAACTCGGGAAAAGTTTGACGTCCACCGCCGAATCGTATAAGACGACAACCCGAGAGAGAGAGAAAGAGCGGGTAGGAGAAACTGCGCGTAATGACGAGAAAGAGAAATAAAGAATAAGGCGGAGGAGCGCGAGGAAAGGGAGCCGGGAGGAAAGAGAGATATAATATTTCGTGGCCGTACTTTCCTCTCGCCGGATAGAGGGAGAGAGAGAGAGAGAGAGAGAGAGAGAAAACAATGGGAATGGCAAACAAAGAGCCGCTCTCGGGGCTGCGTTACGTCCTCCCGAACTCGTAAGAAAACGAGACTTCGAAATAGTAACGATATCGGCGAATCCTTAATCCCCTTGTTTTAGACTGCCGTTCGCGTTTCTCCTCGATCGGCGCGGGGCTTTAATTTCCGCGGCTCTTTATTGTTTAAAGGGAACGGGAGATAAATAGGATCGGCGAGGAGGGACGTAATATCCCGGGCAAAACTTTTCACTCAACGCGAGAAGAAGCGACGGAGGGGGGGGAGGCAGCCGACGGGGTGGAAAGTGGGAGTACCGAAGAGCGAGGAGGTGCGGCGCGAGGAGATATATACGCGGAAAAGATGGGAGGAAAAAAATGAGGCGCTGAGTGGAGGAGCCTAAGTACGTAAGGCGATTTAGTGCGCCGCTTCCTCGATCCGAGCTGCTTTTTTCTTGGTTTCTGAATAAGTTTCTGGATGAAACCGTACTTGTGGAAAATTTTAGAGTAATGCATGATTATTAATATTTACCGGCTTTTGTAATTAGCGCGAAATAATGAACAATAATTGAAACGAAGTAGAAAAAGACACGTGAGGTAAGGCACTTGTCAATTTCTTTAAAATATTTAGAATAATTAGTTTAAGTAGTATAATACACTATGACAGAGCAACAAGTAGCTCTGCCCAAGAATTAAATGTATAAATCTAATTAAAACTGTTAATATGTAAGCCTCGACGGCTCGAAGGTGAGTGAGCTTGGTGAGTCCCCCTCTCCTCGTTCATTCCCTTTCGCTTAATAATTAGTTTGAGTATAGAGGGTTTTAGCGCAAAAATCCCATCTACTCAAAATACCATAAATTAACGCGCTTCGATGAATCGCGAGGATTCCTTCTGCCTTTTCGCCGTTTTTGCTAGTAGATTTTGCGTCGAAACTTAATTCGTTTCGAATGCTATTCTGAATAGATTCACACCGGATCTTCTTGATGTCTATATAGACTCTGCACTTAGTTTTAAGCATTAAATGTAAAATGCGAACTTTTAGCGATTTGAATTTCGCGCTGCCCGAAGCGAACTCGCGGCGAGCGAAGTACCGGCACGACCGCTAGGCGGCGTCGACCAACTCGCGCGAGAACTAGCGTCTGGAAAGGCATATAAATCAGGGATGGTTTGACAAAAGTCTGCGCTCATAGTTCATGATTGTAGACAAGTAGCGCCGGCAGTAAATTGAAGAAACTGATACGTTTGTTAACTAGTGACAAACATCACTAGTTAATTTAAATAATCAATAATGATATTTTTATTTTGTATTAAATAAATTTTGTGTTAATTAAATTTTTTGTAAAATATAACTAAGGAATAAAATATAGCATTTCTGAATTCTTGAATTAAAAAAATCTAAGATAGGACCCGCAGAATCAATGCTTTGAACATGAAAAGCATCTATAAAATAAAGGGTTAAAGAGTTCCATTGATCAATTAATCTACTAATGCAGGTTTCTAAAGATAATCAGCGCGTATTTGCCGGTCTTAAAATTTTTTGAATATCGCTATCTAAATGGACCTGAAATTCTGTTAAAACATGCTGTCTTTGAGGCAATGGGCTAAAGAATGCATGAATTGCCGCGCACATTTTCACAATATCGCCGGGTAATTCTTTCACAGCATTATCTGCACTTAGAGTGGCTGGGGCACTTAACAATTCTAGTATTTGGATTTGCTTGCAAAAATCTTTGGTCAACAGAATTATTTGCACCCATCATCACGCTGCAGCCATGTGACACAAAGGCAGATACATTATATAACGGGGCGTCTTTCTCCATCAATGAATCGGTGATTAAATTATAAACTTGTTCTGCACCGACACGGTAATTATTATCAAATTCATTCATAGTGTGAATAATCTTCCATAAAGTAGATATTATTTTTCGCTGCTCATAATCTACATACGTGATGACAACGCATGCACTGTGTATTTGAGAAACATCAGTTGTTTCGTCAAACAAAATACTAAATTTACTATTTTTTAATTCCATTGCATTAGCCTCATAAGTTTTTGCAATACTGTTCCTAACATTTGGTATTGTTTTTCGGTCTACCTGCATTCTTCGCCAGATTTCTTGACAATTTTTATCATCATTTGCCCGTATATCTTTTAATACAGATATCAAATGATTTGCTAAAAGAAATGCCAAGTTGTGTTCGCAAAATACTGCACTTAATTTCAGAATTGCTATATTCATTTTTCTTTTAATTTCTTCATCGCGATTATTGTGATTGTTGTCCCGCGCTGTCATCACTCTTTGATGTGCTGCAGCTGCTGCATGAGACCGAATTGAACTTGCAAAGAATTCTGCATTGCACACCCTGCATCTTGCAGGAAAGTCATTTCCGTGCACTCGTTGTATCCAAGATTGATATTGAGGCATATTTTCCCATTCAGCTCGATATCTTTGAAGTCTAACTTCTTTGTACAACATGTGTTGGAATATTTTCGCCGTTGTTATCCATCTTTTTTCATATAATAACCGAGTGTATTATCTATTATCTATTATTTATTATCTATTATTTATTATCTACTATTTATTATCTATATATTATAAACCGGGCGGTCGAGCGGACCGACACGCTCACTTACAAAGCGACCCGTCTCGATAGTGAACAGTATTTTTTGCTGAACGCAGGAGGTTCTTCAAAATTTACTAAATGCATTAGTTGGACTTTAAAATGCACTTTACAAGGGGATTATAAAAGGATATGTAAGGGTCTAGGACGTTTTGTCGAAACCTTTTGATCGAAGGAATTTTGGTCGACGGACGTTTGGTCGAAAAATTTTTGATCGTAAGGACTTTTGGTCGAAAACTTTTTTTTGTCGAATGGATGTTTCGTCGAAAAAAAATTTTGTTCTCATTTTTGATTTTGTTGATTTTTTTTATTTAATTTAAATATAAAATTTTTCGATCAAATATCCATTTGACAAAAATTATTATTTTTGTTTGGGCGCACTGTAACATCTTTTAAAATTGTATTATTGTCGTCCTTTAAATCAAATATAATAGGTGAGACGATGCAATATATTTGAAATGGACCGACAAATTTTTCACATAATTTTGCATTTCCATCATTCGCTTTATCGGAAAGAATTACTTGTTTATGTAACATGTTTTATTTCTTTGTTATTTTGACGGTACATTCCCTCGCGATCGCGCTAATAATTTCTAATTTTTTTCTAACCCGCGTAACGATTTTAATTCGCCAAGTTACAAAACCAAGCCACCGTAGCATTACTTTTAATTTACATTCCTCGCGAAATAAAGCAAAAAAGATCGAGCACGAGCCAAGCATCTTTAAACAAAAATAATTCATCGTTATAACCTCAGCCCGAGAACGTACGCGGTGCGTGGAGGCTATATTTGAGCAATAGAGTTGCAACACAGAGAACACAGAGAGAGAGCCTGTCCTTAGCTGCATTAATTTTCTCGCATGGACAGAAATTCCACGTCCCATAAAAACGAACGACCTCGCAACGATTTACAAGTTTATAGAAAAAAGCCGCCTGAATTCCCGTTCCCAAAGGCTTGTCGAACACGCTTGCTCATATCATAAACTCTCCCGCGGCGGATTGATTTGCGCGCGCGCGCAGGCAGCGCCGGCATTGTCCGGCTCTTAATTGCGCTTAATTGTTATTACGAATCGGCGTTTATCGCCGCGCATTCGTCCCCTCTCTCTCTCTCTAAACCTGCTCGGGAAGGAGGAGGGGGAGGAGTGCGCCTGTCCATAAGGGAGATCGTGAGAATTGGAACTCTGTAGGTTAGACGCGCGGAAAAACTCACCTTGATTATGCTCGCGGCAAGCATCGCGGTAATGGGCGAAATCCCCGTAAATGGCGACTGTCGCCGAGGTTGGGAATTGGCTTTTGATGAAAATATAAAAGTCCCGGGATATGTAAGTGCCGAGATGTGAGATCATTAGAGGCTGCTATTATTCCGAGAGCGGAGAGATCGAATTTACGACCGAGCGCCGACTGATATCTGTTTCGAGCGCCGCGGCGGGCCGACTCGCGGTACTTAGCGCGGTGATAAAGCTTTATAACTGAATTCGTAAGGAGAGGCTGGACGATAGTTCCTCGGATAGATAGTCGTCTTGTGCGTTGGAGATAAGATTTGAGTCTGCGGACTGATTGATTCCCTTGTAAAATTTCATTTTTTTTGCTCTCGGTATATCCATTATTGATGACGAATAAAAGTTACAAAATTACGTGAGTTGCTTAAGATTTTACTCATTGTCCAACTTTGATCTGTATAACGTAAAATCAACAACGTAGTCTGTCAAAAAAGAATATGAAAAATACATAACAAACTTTTTACTATTCAAAAATAAACTCACCATCTAATTCTGCCTTTCTAATTCGTTTTTAACATCACAATTTCCTGAAATTTCCGTCCCCGAGTTACGTAAACCGGCTAAAATAGCTCAGCGAAATCGCAAAGGCACTTTGTCCAGAAATAGTCATTCCAATAATTGGCTACATCGGAAAGAAAGTAAGCAATCTTCCTTCCATCTTCTTCCGAGGAAAAATCGCGTCTCCATCATTATTATACATGCAGCACAGAGCCTAAACCCAACTCCGCAATCAATCACCGATGATCGGCGAGTCAACGTCGCGGCAATTAACACTTTCTCGGCTCGCTCCCAGCGTCTCTCCTCGGCGATTGATTTATCTCGATGCTCGATGGCGGAGACTCGGCGCTCCGTCGGAAAATAGAATCGAGCAATTCCCAAAGCACTCACGCGAGATCCCTCGTTATTAAAGTCGTCGTCGTCGTCGTCGTCGGACGAGCGGTGACACGCGATTTAATGAATAATCGTCGCGCAATTATGCCGGGGTCGTTCCGCTTTGCTTCCACCTTGACTATTTCCATCTCCGTCGTCGCGCGGCGCAAAACACGCGGCTGCATCAGCGGTTTTGTCGAGCATCGCGTCGCTCGGAAAAGCTCGCAGAAGGAGAGGAGATTCCGCGAGGAGCGCGCGCGCGGCTCTTATTTTAATTGCGAGAGACCTGCGCGCACACACAGCCTCGCGGATGAATTGCGATGTTCTTTTTTCAATGATTATCGTCTCCTGCCGCGGCCGCGAGCGCTTTTAGTCGAGTTTCGAGAGGAGTAAGAGGAATTTCGAGGCTTCGTCGCGGGCTTTTTTTGCCGCGCCGCGTCGCTTGGGAATGTTTTGTTGACGGATCGCATTCTTCGGGCGATTGTTGAATAACGCAATGCAGATTTATTATTGCAGCTTTGAAATTCTTTCATTGGGTCATTTAAGTGACATGTTTTAAAAGTCCAAAGATTTATTAATGCGATAAAGTGAATTTATTGCAATGCTACGTTTATTTATACCCAAAAATTTCACCCATTTACAATAGTGGTAGAGCGAAACAACGGTAGCTTAAAACGTTAAAACTTAAAAAAATTCATTCCGCAAGACCTGAAAACCACGGCAAACGCCTTTGCCCAGCAGCCGAGCGGGTCGAAAGTCTTCGGGCTCATCAGCAGGCCATCGCTCATCCCAGGCGCTCGGCGGAAGTGCTCGCTTCCGGATGGCAGCGGCATGCTTAACTACGGAGTCGAAGGACGGCGCGCGGCGGATCGCGGCTCGTTTGTCATCAGCGCTGCTGCACCTGCGCCGGCCACACAACGCGCCTCACGCGTGCCTCAGGATATGACGCGGACACGACACATTTGCGTGTCGTCCGCGGCGGCGGCGGCGGCGGCAGCAGCGGCCCTTGCATGTCGCGTCGCGCGATGTGCGCCATTTAAGCGCGCGCGAGCTGTCAAGGAGCTTTGGAGGTTGAAGCTGTGGCTGGGCGCGAGCTTTGTTGCCGAGCGCATTGCGGGAGGGGCTTTCGCGCGGTTGACTTTATTCGCTGTTTTGAGGACTGTTTTTATTCATTAGTTTCGAAAGAAATTAGAGATTTGGATATTTTATTGGTTTGATATTAAATTACTTGGTAGCACGATTCTAATGGACAGGGCTTTTATACTGTTTAAAATATTAGTCAAAATGAATTTTTTACTCTAACTTTCTATCAGTAGGATTTTTATATAAGCAATTAATTTCGTTCTCCCGAAGCACCGCGACATCATAAATAAATAAATAAATAAGTTAATTAATTAGATTACTGCTTCAATGATGAAATCCGACTGCCAGACAGTCGATGCGTCCGAAAGCATTGAAAACCGAAAGAGCATCGTATCATTACGTAAAACGAGAGCCTCGCCGATAATACGCAGGCACCCGTCAAAATTACAAATTTGATAGCTAATTAAAGAGCATGAAATATTACTATAAATAAATGATATATCGCTCGGGCGTACTTGCACACTCTCTCGCGCCTCGATACTTTTCTCCGTCGAGAAAAAAAAAAAAGCCGCCTCCTCGATGTATCGCGCGGCGCGCGGCGCGATTCTTTCACGCGATGCGCCGCGCGAGATCTTAACCCCGCGGACTAATAAACATTCCGTTTTACGTACGTGTCCGGCTAATGAAGTAATGATTAGCTTGCTTAATTACTGAAAGGAAATTTCGCGATCGAAAATATATATATATATATACGTACACCGCGCAGAATTATAATTGCCGCGCGGAGCTCGAGCGGATCAATTACACGTTATAGGCGGTGCTCTCCGCCGCTGCGAAAGCTCTCTCGGGCGCATGAAGCGCTTTGTAAAAGCGGGACGGGGGAGGGGAAAATTGCCTGTGTGGACGGTAGTGGGTATCGAATCGAGCGCATAAATAGTGCAATTAAGCCAATAACGCAACGCAATTAACGGCTCGGGAGGAAGAGGGGCTTGCGCGCCTTTGCCCGCCGCCGATTAATGTACTTGCCAGCCGTTTCGTTTCGTTTCGTTCTACAGTCGGAGGTACTCTCGCTCTCTCTCTCTCTCTCTCTCCCCCTGCAAAACAGATGCGCCTGTGTCTAATTGAAAGGGAAGAGCGCAGGCGAAATTGTTATTAAACGGAGAGGTAAAAGGAGCGCTGCTTAACGGACGTTTATTCGGCTGCTCTGAGATTGAGGATCGCGCGGTTTCGTTGCAACGATTTTCCTTAATTTCTAACTTATTTCAATAACAATGGGGCAGATCTTCGTGTTTTTTATCTAAGGCATCTAAATAGTAGATTTAGTTAAAGTTTTACGAGTCAGATAACAGGTACTTTGTTCTAAAACAAAAGGTGCCGGCTGCAAATCGAAAATATCGTTCTACCCGCAGGTCCCGTGAAATCTAACCAGCGACTATATGAAAACCGTTAAACTTTCAAAACTAAATATCACAACGCTTCAAAAGGTGCGCGCTAATGAAACAAAAGCCCGAGCACGGCGGCCAGCCACCGCCCGCCAAACGAAGCCCGCTGACTCCGGGCAAAGTCCTAAGCAGAAGTTTATTTGCGCGAAAGCTCCATCCAGGTGAGTAATCGCGGCGCGCGCGCCCAGCTGTCCAATCGGAGATGAGCGGGCGCAAAAGTTGATATACCGAGCGCGCTCGCAAATTCAATTAAAACTTGAGGTTATTAGCTTGGACAATGAGTCCCCCGAGGAAGGGAAGAAGAGTAACCAGGCCAGGAGAGAGAGAGGAGAAAAAGCCGACGGGGGCGGGGGGGAGAGGTGGGGTGTGACAAGCGGGGGTTATACTAATGGGGTTCTTGCTGATTCCGCTCGGCTAGCGGCTTGATTAAGCTGGCCGCGACGCTCCGGGAAAATATAATGAGTTCGCGCGCCGCCAGCAGCAGCAGCGGCAGCACACAGCCTCCGGACGCCACCCTCGATTGTCAGTCCCTCTCTCGCCGAGAGAGAGAGAGAGAGAGTTCCGCACGTTTCCGAGGAACGGCGCGCGGGTAACGCCCGAGATCACGTAGCGGCGTCCTGGAAACCGTGATTTCTCCTCTCGCGACGCGCGGCATATATCGACGGGCGATCGGAGCCGAGTGTTCGGATGGCCGCTGAAAGTTAATTGTCGATAGGACTCGGAAGAATCATCGGCGGACATTTTTTTCCGGCGGCCGGCGGATTCATTACGGATGCGATTGTTTTCCGAGGGGTCGATAAGCGAGTTCGGGGGGAATCTATTTCTTGCTGGGAATTGCCGGGAGGATCTTTTTTTGTCTTCGAGATGCTTCTGTATTGCTTGGTTTTTAATGACATTCTGTGCTTTCGGAGTGAGAGCTGCATTACAGCGAATAAAAATGTTGAAAAAAACTAACGTTCGAGCAAAGGTGGAACGATTTAAAAAAAGTTGTTTAAAAAGCGCCTTCCACAAATGTACCCGTAAAATCTAGGGGAGGGAAAAATTTGTGGAAAGCAATGAAGTAAGGGTCGGATGTGTTAGGTGCGAGGGCCATTAGTGTTTAGAAAAAAGGAGTG
The DNA here is from genome assembly GCA_035582975.1 of Ormyrus labotus. Classification (NCBI taxonomy): domain Eukaryota; kingdom Metazoa; phylum Arthropoda; class Insecta; order Hymenoptera; family Ormyridae; genus Ormyrus; species Ormyrus labotus. The sequence goes on from JAWWEO010000036.1 coordinate 5,527,682, forward strand.
CAGCGGCGGCTTACAACGGATTTCGTCGGGGAGGGTGGGGGGGGGGGAGTATCGAATAGGTTTTTCGGAATTGGTCGCGCCAAGGCAATCTCGGCGGATCCCTTACAAGCTAGGCAGCAAGATTAAGGGAATAAATTTCGAGAGCCGATAATTGTATTGGTAGTTTCGGTAACTAATGATCGAAAAGTCGTTAGCGCCACGTCCGCCTCGGAAGACTTGTGTTACGGGCCTACCTGCTAACCCCCCCTCCCTCCCAACTGAAAATGAACGCTGCTAATTCATTTGCACAAAAGCCGTATTTCACTTGCATATATATTTACTCGAAATTCGCCGCGGCTTCCTTTTTTCGATTCTGTGCTTTTTAGACAATTTTTTATTGCTACCGTTATTCTTTTGTTTTTACAGTTTTGGCAGACTATAATTTAAATAAAGTAAATTGTCAACTTCAGGAGAAGGTAAATTATTGCTACATTTACTTTACAATTACTCGTGCAAATTCAACTGAATTCAGAGAAACATTTTATCGACGGACACAAGCAGTCTAGCCTATATAATAAGGATACGATTTTAAAAAAGTTTAAAATCCCGCGTGCTCTCCTTGCAGCAACCTAAATAAAGCGATCCTCCTCCCTTATAAAATTCCCAAGTCCATCTAAATAATAAATTCGACCTGAGCAACACCTCGCCGCGGCAAACGCACCTTATCCCGCGCTGTCGCTTCATCATTCACAAGCTCTTTTTCTTTGTTCCCCTCTATTGGAAAGCATTCCCACTCCGCAGAAGCTTCTCTCTCTCTCTCTCTCCACCTCTCTCTGCACTGTGCTGCCGTGTTTCTCAGGGCTCGCACCGACAGCTGACCTCTTGATCCTTAAAACGGCGACATAACTCGCGCTTCGCTCGAGGCGCAAACTCTCTCGCGCTCCGCGCGCTGCCGATAAATAAGCCGGGGCCCCGATGTGCATACGCGACGGGCCTTTATATGCACGCGGGACGTTTAAAGCTCTCCCTCTCTCTCTCTCTCTCTCTCTCTCTCGCGCGCGATCATGCATCGCAAATAATGCGCTCACGCAGCGGGAAGCCGAAGGTCGCCCCGACAGAAGGGTTGTATTTATATTCGATGCCAGCCGGCCGAGAATATGAATACGAAATCAAGCCGCTCGCGAGAGAGAGCGAGAGAGAGGGCCTGTAACTCGAGCGCGAGTCCGAGTGCTTTATGGCCGATGTCTGCTTTATTCGCGAGGTTGAGCAGTGCACTTTTTAGGGATCTCGCCGCGGAGATCCCCGGCGCTGGGCTCGAGCTTATACTTAGGGGGCTTTCTCTTGTCGGGAGTGAATTATTTTCCGAGCTCGGTGCTCGAGAACTAGGAAGTGTCGATTCTACAAGGAAAGAAGGACGGAGAAGGCCAGAAGGTGGAAAAGAGATTGTCGTCCGCGAAGCTTAGCCGCGGGAAATCTGCTTACTTTTGGTAAATATTTGGACGCTGGTTATATCCGCCTAAAACATTAAAAAACTTCAGCTGCGAGATATCCCCGCGAAAGGAACGAAAATCTGAAAAGCGACGACTAAAGCATATTGCGTAACGCTCGCCGGGGCCACACGCGAAAAGCATGAATCACGCGCGTGTCCCTCGCATATATACATATTACATGCATGTACGTCTACGCGGCTTCGCGAGATTGCATCGTGCGTCCCCGGGAATCGCGATCTCCCGCGACTGCCGCGCTCTTACGCTTTTAAATTTCTTTCTCTCTCTGCCCGAGAATCTCGCTCGACTCTTTATCGCCCCGCCGCGATTTAGAAAGCTTTCCCTCTTCTAAATCTCGCTTTTTCGCTTCGCCTCTTCTGCACTGTTGAGGTTCAGACTGTAGAGGATCGACGCTAGAATTGCGTCGCGAGTTCTGTGTTCGTGGGAATTCGGGTATAGTATACTTGAATATTAGACAAGTAAATCATACAGTGTACGATAAAAAAAAATTCATTTCGACCTCCCGGCAGAGTACGATTCCTAAACGAATTCGATTCTAATCGCGACTCCGCCGTCGCCATTGTATAATTACTCAATCTCCAGCAGCGACAGTCCGCCGTAAATTGATAATCGCACCGACGCCTTATACAGTTCGCAGCCGCTGACACCGCGCGCCGACAATATCCCCCCTCCGGAAAAAAAAAAGCGTAAATATAATTATTAGAGCCCCAACAGATAACCGCTCGCGCGCACTTGCCGGCTCTGAAAACGGAAAAAAGGAGGAGCTCTGCCTCCCGGTTAAACGTCTCTCTGCCCTCGCAATCGCGGCCTCGAAATCAGCGAATCCGGCTGAACGACGTTTATACCCCTCGTCCGCGGAATGCTAAGGAGCCTACTCTCTCTCTCTCTCTCTCCCGAAATCTCGAGGCGCGCATCGGACGAGCCTATAAGCACGCTAAAGGTGAAGCGGCTGCGTAAATTATCCCGGCGGTGTGTACTTACTCGGTGATTTACAGGCGGGCAGCGCGGCTTTGATTTACGCGCCCGAGCGAGCGAGCGAGCGAGAGAGAGAGAGAGAGAGAGAGAGAGAGAGAGAGAGGAGCCGGTTTACTGCCGCGGCAGGCTCGTGTCATCCTTCTTGTTCTGGCCTGATATACAATTCGGAAGGAATAAAACGTCAATTACGCAAGCCGGATTAATCACCGGGCAAGGAGCGACAATTAAATTCGCGCTGCGTGAGAAGCGAGAGGAGAGGGTTGCCGAGAGTAGAGAGAGAGAGAGAGAGCGTGTGTGGATTTTGTAATGACGTGCCGGTATTATTGGCTTGTATATGTTTCCTTCCGATCGGGGTAATGGATTACTGTTAGGCCCTGGGAAGAAGAGATTACAGACTGGCTTCTTTTTTCTGCATAATTGACGACGTGTTGAGAGGGGAAAAAATGGATGGGGGGGCCTTTTGGAAAGTTTCAATTTTTGTAATCGCGGTGGTATTCCGTCGAGTTACGAGCGTATCGTTATTTAGGAAGGATCTGCGTATCCGATACGAAATTTTGTTTAATTCTACAAGCAGATTCTAAATAAATAAAGCGTTACCGTTGGAACAATTATCACGTGTATAACATGAGTTTTTTTTAGTGTGTATATATATATTTCAGATATATTATACGACGTGTGTAGGTGCGAAAAAATATTTCCAAGATAAAAGCTCATTTATCTTTTCATTCTGAAGAAAGAATGATACCGTCTTCAAGTAATTTTTATCTTACATTTTTTTTAGTTTAGTAACGTAGAATAAAATGACAAACTATTTTTGTAGAAAATACACGCTACCAGTATTATTTGACTTTCGGAAACTTAATAAAAAAAATTTAAAGTTTGTAAAAAAAGAAAATGAAACAAAACAAAATTGAAACGCAATAACGGTCAAACCCCCGAAGGTCGTCGATATACGAGGCGTTTGCATAATCGTAAATCCCGATAATCCGCGTTGCGCAATCCAATAAAGAAGAATCGCGGCATTCCGCGGCACGCGGCGGCCCTAAAACTTTATAGAGCAACAAAGCAGAACAAAAAAAAAGTGGGGGGGGGGGGGAGTATAAGAGAGAGAGAGAGAGAGAAGAAAAAAAGGAAAAGAAAGAGGAAGAAATCTCGGCTGGCGCGCGGCAGCGGCTCGCGCGCAATCGATATCTCTGTTTCTCCCCCCGGAGCATAAAGCATTTATCAGGGGGCGCTATAGGCGCGAAAATAAAAAGGCCTCGGAACTTGTCATAAAATGGAAGGGCCGGACGTAGATGAAGAGGTGGCCGGGCCGGGGCTGTAAGACCGGTAAACGACTCGGCATTGGCCGGGGCTATGAATCGGCCGAGCGTGAGATCGTAAAGTCGGCCCTTATCAGCGGGCGCATCTTAATGTAGGGTACACGCACGCCCGAGAGCCTCTCTCTCTCTCTCTCTCTCTCTACGTATACACATATATAACTTGGCCGCATGTTATATCTACATAAGCGCGCGCGAGAGAGAGAGAGAGAGGAGTCCGCGAAAAGGGGACGGCGGCTTTCTATCTCGAGAGCGGAGCTCTATCTGCGCCGAGGCACACAGGTGTCCGACGCCTCAAACAACATCTTTATGCCTCCGACGGACGGGACGAGGAGATCCCCCCCCCTCCTCCCCCTCCTCCTCCTCCGAAACCGATCCCAAGGGATTGTTTTGCTCTGGATGTACAGGTGAAAAGGAAAGTTGGCTCGCCGCGCGATAGAGGTGTTCGCGGGTATTGTTGCGCGAGCGATTTTTAAGGGAGCTGCGATCGTTGAGTTTTGACCGGCTTTGGGTTATTCGGTGAAGCTGCTTTATTTCGAGTTGCGCGAAATTCGAGATGCAAAGGCTTTGAGGACCGTCGAAACGAAATACTTTTACTTTGTGCTTACAAGATATCAATAATATTATTTTCTATAGAATTCTAAAATAAATTGGTGAATAAGCAAATAATTTGGTGTAAATAGCGTATAAAATTAATTAAAATTAATTAAATTTTGAGTACTCGCTAAAAAATGTACATTCAAACAATAATCTAATCCAATAAACAATCATTACTGATTTCATAGATAATTTTTATAAATAATAATGTTGTTTTATACGAAATTCTGAAAAAATTTCCGTCAAAATCCTAAGACTAAAGGAAAACTAAAAACATTCCGCACGAATTCCAAATCACCCGATTACGCACAGCTGCCCGGTGAAAATATCCCATTCCCGCGGCAACGCATGTGCAGCAAACTCTCTCCTCGGTCTGTACATCCAGAGCAAGCTCGGAAACACTCTTGCGGTCTTCCTCTCTCTTACGCAATATATTTTCTCGGCGAGCTTATTTCACACGCGCGCGCACGCTTGGCTCTCTACTCTCTCTCTCTCTCTCCTTGCTTTCGGACGCCGCAGGATGGAGGCCCCGAGAGTTTCGCGCTTGCCGCCGCCGCCGCGAAACGTCATAATTTTCGGATTTTATTATTATTGCACATCGACGAGCAGGGATCGACGAATCTTTTCTTTCTTCTCGCGGCGGCGACCGCCGACGCCGACGCCTCTTTCGGCTAGAGGCGCAAAGGGCCTCTTCGAGCCTCGGCGGAGGCCCCGAGAGCTGACTGATTGACGGTTTTTTGCGGGATTAGGTATGGGGCTTTTTCGCATTGCGCGAAACTGCTTTTTTTATTTATCGACGCTAAATTTGCAACGGGGCTTCCGAGGCTACCGCCATTTATTTATTTCCAGCCGGTTCCAGACTTTTTTGACAGTACTCCACTTACTTCTAATGATTTGTTAGGCCATTACAGTAATTTTCATAAATATTTTTAACTCGGGGATGAATAATTTATCTGCAGAACATTTTCGGAGAGAAGGCCATTTTATTATTCTTCAAAGTTCTCAGGCAGATTGGCATTTAAATAAATCTGCAATTTTTAAGTTATGCGCAATGTACACTACTTATCGCCTTCAGAATTCTGGTATCTCATAAAATATACAGATTTATTTTGAAGCATTGTTCGACATCTAAAAGAAATTTTCTTTTACCGTATCAATATAATTATTTATAATTTTCTCTTATAGTATATTTTCAAAACATTCGAAATAACAATTAACTATATTATATTACTTTATTTGCTTGCCATTTATACACGATGAAATTAACAAAGATCTAAACATTAAAATACAAGTTTCCCCAAGTTCACAAAACGAATCTCTTCTAACAATTCAACCTGTACCAAAAGTGAAGCCCCCTCCTCAAAAGTCGAAGACCCAAACGACAAAAACACATCTCCTAAAATCACCTCTCGGTAATAGAGCCGAGCGAAGCGGAGCCAAAGCGAGAGAGGATCGATCCGTCGATCGGCAGAAGAATCTGGAAGGCGGCAGGCATCGCTCTCGTGGATCTCGCGCTATTCAAATCTGGAACGGCGCGACGGTGGCGCGTGTGCCGCGCGCTGCTTTCATCTCGCCGCCGCCGCCGCTGCCGCCGCTGTCGGCATCTGATTAGCATCCCCCTCCGCCCCCAAAGATGTCACCGGTTCTTTCTCTCTTTCGGCGTCCATCCGTCCGTCGTCGCTTACCAGTCGACGGGCTAACCACACCGCGGAGGGCACACAAAAAAAGACGAGCGAGCTGGCTGGAAAAAATTTTCTGCCCGAGTTTTTGGCTTTTTGGCATTGCTGAAATTTTGATGGGGTGGAGGATGGAATTTCAGGTTTTAATGGTAATTATGTGACTTTTAACAGTTGTAGATTTTTTTTGTTAAAACGCAGTTTTAATACCTACACTAAATTTTATTTCTATTACTGAATCTTTTTCCTGTAATATAACGTTCAGTAAAGTGAATAAAAATGATTACTTTTTTCAAACGCTCAGTATAAAAAGATCGATAAAACTCATATACAAAAAATTAAATTAGATATTTAAAAAGTCGCCATAAAACAAATAATTATTTGTCTCTACCACTCGTTTTTTAGTACGCCATATACTGTAAATAATTCTTCTCCTGAATCACGGACTCTTGCAAATAATCAAACAATATTAAAGTTTTTTAAGCTCTCCCTTGCCTTTTAATTCCAACCTTCGCCCGCAAGTACCATAAGTAAAATTTTTTTACCTATACCGACCAATTACCGCTGCTTTCAATGTTTGTTCATTACGTTCCCCGCCATAAAAAACCTCCTACTTTACGCATCCATTCGCCCGGCAGCGTCTCTCTCTCTCTCCCTTTGCAAGAGGTCCGAAAAATTTTTTACCTCTCCCCGATCAGATGCACGTCATAAAGCAGTCCGGCGACGGCTTTCCGCTGAAGCTCTTCTCCTCGTCGCCGCGAAATACCAAAACCGTCTCTATTATTGTATGCTAAAGCAGCTCCGATCTCCGGAGTTTTTACCGAAAGCGAGGAGGCACCTACGTATTTCCTGGCAGCCAGCGCAAATCAAGCAAAAAGATCCGCTGCTCCGGAGAAAGACGGCGACGGCCGCCGCTGAGTTATTCCTGCTCGGCGCGTCGACCGGTCGTACGAGCCGACGTCATTTAAATGTCTCCGCGGACGCTGCTCCGCTTTTTAGTCCTCATCTCTGCGAAACGCCGAGAGAGGCCTGGCGAGAGAGAGAGAGGCCTTAGAGCGACGCGCGTCCCAGACTAGGAGATTCAGGCTCGCAATCCGCGCCGCCGCTTTGCGGAACGAGCGCAAGATGGTTCGAGGAGCCGCGATTCGAATTGCAAAGCAATTGATAAGTGTGCGAGTGTCTCTTTAGCGATTGGTTTAGGAGTTGTTTTGTATATTGCATCGATGCTGAATATTCTAATATTTTAGTAAATTATTGAAAGGAAAGGAGTCAGCTTTGATCGGTTATACTTGCTTTATTAATCAATATTTAGAATAAATTTTGTTCAATTATAAAAATAGTAAAATGATTATATACCACTACTTTGATAAACGCTGACAAGATAATCGACTGTGTATATTACATTAGTAAGCAAAGCACCGCGGCGGTTCGTTTTTCAGGTTCGCCGGAACAATTAAAAGCAATCCAAATTAACGATTAAGAACTGGCTTCGCTCGTCTTTCGGAACAATTAACCCTTCAGCAATTGTCATTTCTCAACTACCTATCATACTGGAGAAGATTTATGTTCGATAAGCGCGCCTTCTTCTTGCACGATATTACAATCAACTTTATATACATAAAATTCCAAACATCATTCAGTCAACAATCGAGGTAGAAAAACTTGAAAATAACTTGCCGATTAAAGCGGGATTTTCTTAAAGGTTAATGAATACTTTGCCTATCAAAGTCCAAGAAGAGCGATTCCAGCTAAAGCCTCGGCGCAAAAACGCTTAGAAATGTAATACGCGACTCGGCCGCGCGCTCGCAATAAAACGATCGGCGATTATCGTGCAATTATGCCGTCTCATTAATCCAGCGGCAATTATGTCCTGTCTTGCATCCTCCGCTCTCTCTCTCTCTCTCTCTCCCTCTCCCCCTCCGTCGCTCTTTATATACTTGAACTCTGGCTCCCTCTCTCTCTCTCTCTCTCTCTCGGGCCGCTTTGACTTGCGAGCCTCCCCCCGCCGCTCGTTTTGCTTCTTACCTTTATCCCTCTTCCACTCTATATCATCATCCGGCAAGTCCGCCGAGTAACTTACGAGCTTTGACGGGGGCGAGCCGCGGCCGGATGTTCAGTTGCATTCGGACCTGTCACAAGGCAAATTACGCCGAGATCTATTCGAGGCTCCGACTCACCTTCTTGGACGGCGAGTGTGCCGCGAGACGTATCGAGATTTGACGGATTATCGCGTGCGTTTTTTTTTTTTGTTACTTCAAGTGATACACCTCGTATAAATATAATGATACGAGCAGTTGCAGGAGTTTTATATACTTTAATTTTGCTTTTCGGCACTCGCGTCAGTGTACTTTTTTTTACTGCCGCTCCGCGTTAAATTATATCTTCCTTGAAAAAGACGTTATGCTCTGCCGATAATTTCTCCGAATCTCGTTGCGCGTTCACTAGTAAATCCTAAAGTTCCATTTAAATCAGCTCCTACCGCGTTTAATTTGGCAAAGAAAGCAGTCGCCGTCCTCTTTTTCGCGTCCCCGCCGCAAAAGTCTTTTTACTCGAGCGCCTCCAGTTTTTTTCCCGCGAATCCATCGGCGAGCCGAGGAATCCCAATTTCAATACATCTCCTTGGCTCCGATCGGAGCCAGCTGTTGGCGATCCGAGAGCCTCTCGACATGCGCGCATCATCCTCCCGGCGCATAAGCGACTATACTCCTTTTCACAATTCTCTCTCTCTCTCTTTCTCTCTCGTTATCGTCGACATTATTTCGGGCGCTCCTCGCGGCCCGCTCTTCCACAAAGCCGGCAGTGCCGACGGATAAAAAGGGGAGTAGCATATAAGATGATTGAAAAAATCCGCGAGCCATTCCGCGAGCGTCTGGCCCTCTCTCTCTCTCTCTCTCTCTGTCTCTCCCCCCGGACTGACTGACGGCCGGGGCGGCTCGCCTTTGGCCGCGATGTAGATTTGTTTGCATTTAAAAATCAAATCCCTCCCTGCGCCCGGGTAGGTATGCAGCTTTCGCCGCCGGCGGCGGAACGGCTTGAAAGGGAACGGACAATGCTCGCCAGTTTTTGCGTCGTTTGCTCTCCTTCGGCCCCTGGCTCCTTCCCGACGAATCCTTTTGCCCATTTGCCGTCCGAGAGGCTGCTGCTGCTGCTGCCGCTCTTTCGTCATCCGTCTTCCTCGAACCGCTCTCCTCCTTCGCGCAGCGGAGTCTCTTCCTCGTCTTCATCGGCTGCGTGCGCACTGATGGGTTGCCGAGGAGGTGCGCTTTCAGCTCCGCGGCGAAACTGAAAATCTAAGGAGGAGCGCCCGGAATGCGACGAGCGTTTATTACCCGCTACTACGAAATCGCGCGAAGGACGATTCAACGGGACGAGAGTGAAAAGGCGCGCGGGGGAGTGAGGGTCTGGAATCGAACTGTACTTTGGACTTTGAGGAAAGAATTGCGCGGTGCGCTGTTCGAAGTTTCGTTTTTTTTTTTTTTTTTTTTAATAAAAAAGACGATTTTGTGGTTTTGGAAAAATAATTTTTATCAAATGATAAATCGTTTTTTGGAAAATTTCCTCGAAACCTGTCGGATAATTTATTTTACAAAACTGATTGTACAAAAAGCAATTCAATAGCAAAATGCATTTCTGATAATACAATATAACCACAAAGCACTGTTGAAAATTAAAAAATCAATTGTCCTATTACATTATTCGACGAGACAAACGATACAAGACCCACTTTATAACTAATCCCCTTCGGTAACTTATCCGCGTCGTAGCGCGCAGTCCCCATAATTGCCCATACATTTCCATCGAACAACGTGCCTCGGCTTAAAAATCGAAACGGCTAGGAGCGCGATCATTCCCCCATTAAGAAATCGAGAAAAACCCGCCGTGCGTATCATCGGGCGCGCGCAGAGCGAAAGTATAAAATCCGCGGGAATTAATCTCCCAAACAGTCGGCGTCTCGCGCGGCATTAACATCGACTCCGATACAGACATTCGTTTCTGCCGCGGCGGTCGTCGTCGTCGTCGTCGTCGGCGATAACGATGAATTTTTCCCCCGTGGGAAAGGCGATCCGAGGGCCGGGGCAAACAAAGAAAATGGAAACTGGAAGAAACGAGCGCGCGGCGCGCGCATTATGCCGATAATCCCTGCCGCGGTGATAAGCCGCGCGCAGATCGCCGCTCTCTCGCACCTGCATCCTTGAGCGCCGCCGTCGTCGTCGTCTCGCTTTTACAAGCGTCTCGGGAGGCGGCAAAAACTACGGCACACACCGCTTATATGCAGTAGCACAATTATGCGCTACTCTCCTCGGCCGTACGGCGTCTATCCAGTGAGAGAGAGAGAGAGAGGGGAAAAAGATGACGGAGAAATATAAATTTCAAATCGAGCTGCTGACTACTTCGAGCCTCCTCTCTCTCTCTCTCTTCCTTTCATCCGGCTTGGCGATTTTTGCCGGAATTTCGTTGACTTAATTTCATATCCAATTAGATTACATCAAATCGCAAAGCCGACGGAAAAAGTTGACGCTGCTCTGGAATACTCGTCCGATGCCGCTGCCTTTTCTGCATTTTGATTCTTTATGGTCGCATGGCTTTGGAGAGAGAGAGAGAGAGGAGAGCACGCCGTCTGGGAAGCCGCATTGACTCGTTGCGCCGCGGAACGAGGAGAGACCATCGAACCGGTCCACTTTTCTGCCGCCGCGGATTTTTGAGCAGCGCCGCCGGGGGAGCTTCCTGCAATGGAAACTTTTCATTAGTACCTCGTCGTTGCGGGTTTGCGTGGATTGCGTTCGTTTATTTTTCATTTCAGATTAAGAATTTTATTTTTTTTTCGTCTAAGCTTCAATTCAGTCGTGAGAAAAGCAAGGTTTGTAGTTAAATTGACAGATTTTTAAATTTAAATACGTTAACAGAAAGAGCTTTTAATTTTTAATAGTCCAAAACTAATTTACAAGTTCTTTTAATCTTTGTGCAACGCATAATAGTTTATTTCACAGTAAGATAAATATCTATAGTTTCTTTTTCAAGACAAATATTGATAAGCTTCGATGTAAATGTTGATACAGCGCCTCTTCTTAAATTTACGATTACAATTACAAAAAAGACCGCCTGCACCTTCGGCAAATAACCAGCCACAACCAAAATCAAACAACGGATTAATGCTGTGTAATTTGAATGGCCGCGGCCAACGAGAAGCTAATAAAAAAAAGAAAGAAACGCGACTGATCATCAAGCTCGCCTGTTTAACTTTCAGCAGAATCAACAGCGATCGATCAGCCGCGAAGATTCCAACTATTTAAGGCGCTTCTCGCGCGAGATAATGATGCATCGATCCTCGATAAGGGGCCTCGGCGCCCTAAATCATCGCTCGATAAACAAACGACGTCTTCAGCGGAGAACAAAACCCCGATCGATCACTCCGCGCGCGGCGAGGACTGAAATTTACCGCGGGCCCGAGAAAAAATGAATCCTTCGGAGGGCCGAGAGAGTTTCTAATTGCAGCGCGAGAGCCCGAAATACTCGGCCGCGCTAATAAATAAAGGAGCCCGGGCCGATTTTTAAGGGACCTCTTCCGGCGAAGGGGGTTGCCGAAAGTCGAGCAGCTGGAGCTTCCTCGATTAGCCCACGAGGCGATGAAAGAGTTCGATGAAATAATGACCGGGCCTCACCGATAAATGCTACGCCTCTCGCTCGAGGCTTTCCGAGGCTCACCGAGGCTATACGGGAGTTTTCGAGCTACGGTAGTTTTTGTCGCCGAGTGAGAGTCGAGTCGCGAGAATTATGATTCGGGTCGTTTCGGGAAATATTTTTGCTAATTATTTTTCGAGAAAATTTGCTTTTCAAGTAGACGAGTTGGGAATCTGAGTGATTTATAATTATATTTTTTTAAAGTATTCTAAGTATAATCTTCTTTAATTGAAGGAAATCATTTTAGAGAGCTTATGAAATAAATAAATTTGCAATTCCTGTTTGTAAGAGGATAGCTTCTGATATACTTTGGTCAGTCTATAATTTGATTTTATTAAATCTAATGATATACCATAAGTTACTTATTAATTGCATAGGATGCAAGAGTTAAAATTTTTCTTGTGTGCAAAATTAAATAATTGCATTAAATAATTGAATTGTTACCTAATATTATATATATTATATATTTTTAGAAATCTACAAGGAATAAAATTATTAAATAATTTTCTATAGAAGAATTACAAATTAATTCTTCTAAATTTCTGCAAAACATTCTTATTCAACTGACACTTGAAGTAAGAAAGAAATAAATAAAAGATGTCTTTCACTTATTTTGCAACTGTTAATGATGAGAAAGAAACGTACTTTGTCGGCATCATTAAGCATTACATGTTTCACTGCATTATATTTTACGAATGCAGTGAATTACTTGAAACGAGATTTACTTAAATTACAGAATTTAATGCACAGCTATAGTTTTAGTCAGTTGAACTGTTAAGCAGTTCCATTCAAAAAACAGAATATTGTTGAAATCCATTAAAATCAAACTAATACACGAATATAAGATCAGATTACAGATTGGATTCCATACTGTATGCACTAATGTATTATTTATTGTTTAATTCCATTTATCAAGATTTCTCATAATTGAGAAAAATTGAAAAAAAAAACAATTTAAAAGTTAAATAGGGCTTGACTGAGATAGATTGTAATTTTTTAATTAACCGAGAAAGCTTCGAAGTTTCATTTATCACAATTTAAATTATTCTTATATCTTTTTTTAAGTTATATTTCGACTCATACTTTCTTATCGGGGGTTTATGTAAATTATTCTTTCGTTTTAAATAACAATTTGTATTTTTAAATTACTGCGTCTGCGTTTCAACATTACTAATTGCACATTTTAGTCGACATCTTAAAATTTCATCTGCGACAACAGCAGCCATTAAAAATATCTGATTCTTTCGAAATCTCACTTTAACCTTTCGAAACAAAGCAAAAAATTTTTAGCAGAAGTTAGACTCCAATCCCGCTTGTTCGCACTTACAAAAAAAAAATGAACGCAAAAACGTAAATCTAAATAAAAGTCAATTAAACTTCGCTAATTGCATGGGATATCCCTTCGCTCAGCCTTCGAAACAGTGCCAAAAGATATACATCTGCGAGCCCTCCAGCGCATCGCGCAAAAACGAATCGGCCTCGCGCGGGCAGCAGGCCCCGAGAGAGAGAGCCGGTCATTAATAGCCGGCATTTAAATATTATCAATGAAAATTGCCGGGCGCACTCGGCGGTCATTACACGGCGCGGCTTCCTTAATCGTCGCCCCGTTGTCAACGCTAATCGACGTCGACGTGATTTAATTTCGAGCCGCCGCAGAGACTCGCGACTGACCCCTGCACCGCCTGGCCTTTTTTTGGTCGATCGTCGACGCGAATTATTGGAAGGCCAAGGTCGTAATGTATGTGAGGAAGGGCTCGCTTTTTGACGGAGCTTTGGCAGAAGCTTGCCTTTTGAGAGGTATAATTCCGCGTTTATTGTAACCGTCAAGAAGAGGTATGAAAGTGGAACTGCGGTTTGATTTGAGAAATCAGTTTGGCTAGATAAATTACTCGTTTTAGATATTTGCTTATGTAAAAGGTTTACAATCGGTACTAATTTTTACACGCTTTGGTTAAACGAGTTTATTATTATTGTTATAAAATTCAAAGCAATAGCTTAACTATTATTTCAAATTGCATTACGATATCGTTTTCTGAACAGGCTCATTTTTACTGTATTCATGTTTTGTTTTTACCAAAATCTTTTAAAGCTTTTTCATATTTAATAAATTTAATGTTCAAAGTACCGAATACCCAAAGCTTTTATCCCTCATCAGTATCGAACATTCAAAGAAGTTTGAAGTAATCCGCAGATGTTAGCCTAATCGTCCAGCCCTCGAATTTCGCCATCAAGCAGCCTATATAAAGTTTCAGCCGGTGTTCCGGACGGACGAGCGAATTGCAGACGTTATGCAGAGTCACGCCAAGTTCTTATTTAGATAGCCATCGTGCGGCTAGGAGAGAGAGAGAAAGAGGCGTGCTTTAATTAATTTTCTTTATTTCTATATTCGCGGCTTTATGCTAATGCGGCAGCGGCGCGCGACCAGATAATGTCAGCCGATACTCGCGCTAATTGCGATTGCACCTGCAAGATTCAATCTAATCTAAGTTGCTTGATTCGCAACAAAAGACTTGGGCTTAGCGGAGGATTCGTGCATTCATGGTTCGACGATGGTCGACGCGATGATTTGCTTTTTTTAAGTTTTTTTTTTTGGACCTTTTTAAATTACAATAAATTCTGAATCAGCTTTTCAATTTATTATATATAACTGCATGTATAATTCTTTTACTCTGTTACATTTAACAAAATTTATATTCCTTCTAATTCTTCTCTATACAAAGCTAAACGCCATCACGGCCATCAGCAGCGAGCGCGTCCCAATAAAAGCTCGAAATTTCAGCAAATTCAGCCGCTCGACTTAATAAACTCCTCAAGATCAGGAGAAAAAGGGCCGGCACTCGGCCCGCGTTGCGCAAGACCCGCAAAGGATTCCCACAGCTTGCGTATATATACGTACACGCGCTCGGACGAGATTCCGCTCGCTCGCTCTTATATATATCCGCGTGGCGTTTTAACGCGCGAATAAAAAAATAAAGTTCAAGGGGCGGCACTGTCAAAGGCCCCGTGGCAGAAGTCGTCTCCCCATCGCGAGATGCGATCGCGAGTCGCGCGTCCCGGGCCCTTCTCAGATTACTGTATACGAGGCCCCCGCCGGGCCCCGAGCACCTTAAAACATCATTCTCACGTGCGGCGACATAATAAATGCACGGGGGTTCCCCCCGTGAGCCTCGGCCAAATTTAAACCGGCCCCGCTCTCTCTCTCTCTCGGCGACAACTGCATGCGCGTATATACACTTTTCGGCCCCGCTTTGAGACTGCACATTTTTTTCCGTACTAAGCGAGTTATTTAGGGTCATTGCTTCGCGGAGCTTAATTGTTCCGCCGCCGACGAGAGAGAGAGAGAGAGAGGGCCTCTTCGTGCTGCGAAAGTCGCCGCGAGTTTTTCTTCGCGTGCCTCGCGATCGTTAAAATATTTCAAGTTTATGGGATGCTAAACCTTTTTTCTAAGGTGGAGGCCTTTTTTCTAAGGCAGCGGTATAAGGCTTTTCGTTTTCGGCGGCTGCGCGGCGATGGATTTTTTTAGTGGGTCGAAGTAGCCGATTTATATAAGAGTTTGCGTATTGAAGTGTAGTCTGCGATGAGTTTGATAATAGAGAGAAACTTCTAGAAACTTAATAACATTTCTAATGCTGATTTTTTGAAGAACATTATTGTTATCTTGCTTTTCTTAATTTTATCTACGTAGACTTTAAGTGCATGTAGATAATTATACATTGAAAAGAGATAAAAAATCTACGATACTTTAACGCTTCTTAATTCTTTTAAAATATGAAAAAAATGAGAAAATGCAGCGAAAGAATGATTAAATTTTGACCAATTACCTTGTTTTGCATCAACTAAAAGAGACAATACAAAAACAAAAATCATTTTAAAACCCGGTAATAAAGAAATCTTTCTAAGCAGTCATTATACGTCCAGCCACTCAACTTAGCCTATAGAAAAAGCACCACTGCACTAAATCATCCTAATCTCTTTCTCACGCTAAACGCATACAACCCGCCGTCTAATCCACCTTAGACCTAACCCTTCTTCCTCGTATAAGCAGTCGGCGAAAAAGTGCATGCGCAAAATTCGCTAACAACCCCGCGTCGAACAAAAGCGCGCATCGCTAATCCGAAAACCGCAGCATCGCTCGTCTACCCGGTAAAGCGAAATTGTAGCGCTGAAATTCACCGACTTCCCGGAGGCGGCGGCGGCGGCGGCGGCGCGAAATTGCAGCTGGAAATAATGAAAAAGAGAGAGAGAGAGAGAGAGACGCGTTAGATCGGCTCGCGTCACGCAATGGGATTTCCGATAATCTAACGGGCGAATATTCCTAAGACGAATAATTGCGAGCGGCGCTCTGCTCCTCCTCGGCTTAGAGCGCCAAGGCCAATAATAAATTTCGCGGAACGCGAAGCCTTCGGGTCCTGCTAGGAGAGGTACGCCCCCGCACGAAGCGCGCGCGATCCGGCTTTCCGTTCTTTCACGTTCGCTGCTCTTTTTTACGGGACTCGAGGAGAGCTCGTTTCTTGCGCGGGACAAGTGTCCTTGATAATTGCCGGGAGGAAGCGGAGGCGCTCTCTCTCACCGGGGTTATTTCAAAATTTGCGGTACTTTTTTCGGATTAGAGCGAGGTTTTGGTCGATTAGGTAAACGCGTGCTGTTGTCAAGCTGGGGAATCGGTATCTTTTTTCACCGGTTCAATTTTTTCGTCAAAAACTAAAATTGGATATGGGAAACTCGTCTTATTCATTTACTCGAATCATTGAATAATGTATTTAACGAAGTAATTGTAATTCCTCCACTTTAAAATTTACCGTAAATGCTTCCTAATTTAAGTTACTAATAAACAAAGGCGAAAGATTCCCGAGGTAAATGCAATCGTGTGAGCACTTGCTCGAAATGAGCACAATTTGTGGCGCTCGAAATTAAAATGCAATAGGACTGATTGCAGAGCGAGCAAATGAAATCGGCGAAATTCATACAAGCGGCAGCAATGATTGGCCTCTCTCTCTCTCTCTCTCTCTCTCCACATACGAATTCCCTCATATTCATCTTTGGGCCGCCTCGTTGCGGGGCGCACGAGTAGTCACGTCCTCGCGATGCCCGGAGAAACACTATGATTACGGCGGCGATACGTCGATGCCTATGTGCCTAAGCCGGGGCGGCAGGGGGGGGGGAGGAAAAAAAGAAAGAAAGAGGAAGAGCATCGGGGCCCGAATAGCGTCGAAGACTCCTGCCTCTCGAATTAATCGGATTGTTCTGCGGCGAACCGCTTATTAGAGCGCGGCCCCCATGCAAACTCGAGCGCGGGACGATGAGCCTTATTGATCTCGCTGTGATTATATCCGAGGGGGAGTTTCAACTAGTTTCTGCATCTCCTTTTAAATCATCGACGTTTTATGGCGAATTGATCGACGAATAATAATCGCGTGGCCGAGGCTATATATTCCTCCCGCTCGTGAGAATCCGCCGCGCGCGGCTTCTTTTCTCTCTTTCTCTCTCTATCTCTCTCTCTCTCTCTTTCTCGAGCCGATACTCTTTTTCTGCCTGCACCTTTGTTACTTGCTTGCTGCTTCTTGCTTCGTGCTCGCTGTGTCTTTTTCACTTAACGCGGGTAGAAAAATTGTCCAAGCGTCTTGCTTCGATGCTTTATTAGGAGAAGATTTTTGAATACTGATTTTACTGAATTTTGTTTGTCTGCTTTTTTATTCAAATCTTTCGAAGTAGCTCGAGTGAAATTAAAACTATAAGCGTCTGACCAAATGAAATATTGTGCAATTGTTTCTTCTAAGGAATTCTTTAAACGTATTTAAAATTTGAAATATGCTTTTTCTGCAATTTAAACGTCGGAGGTACAAAAAAGCTGAATCTGATAGTTGACTCTCCTAATTGAACTTCTTAGATACATAGTTTTCTACTTTCATATACTTACACTTTAATATAAGGTAATTGAATTCCTCGGAAATCATCGAGAATTAATATTTAATCAATGATAAAACCGAATGTTTAAATTTCTTTCGTAAAACTGATAAGGATCTCAAGTGTCTTCTTCCACTGTGACTGAAAATATTCTCGGAGACGATAAAAGTTGTGTGAACGCTGAAAGCCTAAAAGCAAAATAAGTACATTAGATAATTTCTAAAAACTAGCATTAGAGTATTTGCTTTGCAAGTCGTATTAAAAGATAGCTTTAAGTAGAATCTGATTCATACGCGTACCCACCCATTTTTTTTTTTTTTTGGTGCAGCCTGATTTTATTGAGCAAAGTAGGAAACGATGAGTCATCCAGCACACGTCGCCTCTTTCCACTGCTTTTGCGGATCTGAAAAAGTCATTGTACTTTAGTTTATGCATTTCCTACATTATATTTAAATTTAAAGTAATGAACAATTTGCAAAATCTTTTATTCTAAAAAAAAAAAAAAAATCGATTTATCGTTCGATATTCTAAGAACGCCGGGGTAATATTGTAATGAAAAGTATACGAGTTTTTCCGATGGCTTGCGCGACTTGGCCCACACTTTCATAAGACACAACGGGTATCCTACCGAACCCGACTTTCCATTCTCAACATTCTTCGTTTTTTTCCGAACAATTCTTTCTCACACTGCTTGACCCACGACGTGTACTTTCTCTATCAAGCATCATCGAGCAGGTAACCGGAGGTGACCGTTGATGTAACCTCTCCCACGACTGTTCTCGATACTGCTCTTGGCGATCGGGTTTGTAATTAAACGCGTTTACGGAATTATTTGAAAAATTTCTCGATTTTAACTCTGACGCCGATTAAAGAAAGATTTGTTTTATTTTGTTCTCTTTTTAGCTGTTAGAAGAAAATGAGGTAAGTCGGAAAAACCGACATTCCTTATATTTTACATAAATCCAACGAGCGATAAGATCGATCGATTATTATTCTTCGACTGCGACTTAAATCTGACATTTCATTTAATCATTTTGCTTTCTCAAAAGCCGCGTTGACAAACATTTATTCTATTGCAAAAACAGCCCTTCCGCGACTGTTGCTCGCTCAAAATTGGTTTATAAATCGAAAATACATTAAATTTTAATCACCGGCCGCGCGAGCGAATCAAATTCCAAGCCAACCCCGGAGCCTTTTTCAAATTCTATCCCCAGGCTCCGGCGAAGAGAGCAGCAACCTCTAAACGCAAGCAGCTCTCTCGCAGCCGACGACGCATCTCGTCCGTCGCCTGGTCTCGCAAAAAACTCTCGACATCGAAGTCCAGGAGGGAATCGATCGTTTCGAGCGAACGAGCGGCGAGTGTAAATCTATATAAATCGGCGGCCGCGCCGGGGTAGATGCACGAGATTTCGCGGAAGTCCTCTCTCGGCGCTTTTCCATGCATTATGCATCTCGGTCGCGCGGCGCTCATCAACGCATCGCCGGCCCATTATTCTCCGGCGCCGAAATGACGGATCGCGAGCGAAAAAGCGCGCCGGGGGGAAAAGGCAAATCGAGGAAGAGGGACACGAGGCGAGATGGATGTGTACCGGTCGCTGATAATATTGGGACCGGTTGTACTTCTTCTGGGCGCTCACGGATCCGAGGTGAGCTGGGAAAGGGAGTGCCGTTATAGGTTCTAAATGTCTGCTCTGCGTTGAGCGTTTTTCTCGGCTAAGAGCTGCGGGAAAATTTCATTTTTATTCTCGATCCGCGGAACTTGATTTTCTAAGCTACTTGGACAGTCAATTTGTGCTTATTACTTTCCATAAAATAATTTCGAAGCGAATTTGGATAAAATTCGTGTACCCATCGACGTTTATTTTTTTAACGTTCTTAATAAGTTGTAGATAATTTTATTGCACACATTTATGAGTGATTATTTATTTTATGAATGTAATACTACAGAGTAATATTATTAATATTAAGAGAAAAAGGCCGCAACTATTGCTACCAACGTAAAATTCATAAAATAAATCAAGCTTTAGAAAGTTTTATACAATTTATCGAATAAAAGCATCTATAATTTCATATTCTACGACAATCAAAAAACATAATAGGAAAGCTTTTCTAATTACGATAAAATGTCAATTTCAAAAGATCTTAATGCTGTATAGATCGTTTACAAACTCCTTGTTTGTACTTATTTTTACCAAAACCATTGCATTTTCATGTCAACCGCGCTATTCGAAAAAAAAAAAAAAAAAAATTGCAAAATACAATTAAGCGAGAATCGATCATTTATCATTGCAGCTTAAGTTGTAGAGCAGCAGACAATGTTTTACTTGCCTCCGGCGGATGCGACTTTCTTTATTTGTACAGCCTTGTACTTCTCGGGAGAAAAACGAAACTGTATTCAGTGCCAGTAGTGCGCTCAATCGGAAACACGATCAAGTAATTAAAATTCAATGTTTTTTAATTGTTTTAAAAGTAATTATTAAAGGTGCATTAGTTAACTTTTCTTTGTTATGTTTAATTCATGTATTATGTCCTTAATTACTCGAGCGCGAGGATTTACATTGCTCAATTGGAAGCGGGCAATAAAATATTCCACAACTATAACGCCCTTATTTTAATATTTTCGCAAAACAAAAAAAAAAACTCTTGAATAATAATGACTTTGTAATTATTTTTTAATCTCAATATCACGTTTCAACGATTTCAGTGCAAACACAATTCGCGCGCCTTGCCTTAGTTAACATGAGAATATCGTTAATCTTCATTTTAATAATCTGAAAATAATTTGCTAATTGATACGTATCTCGTTAATTGAATCTTCTTATGCCCACATTGTTTCAGTCGCAGCCCCATTTCAATACCTCCGTACGTCGTTAGCGCAATATGCGGCATTAGCAAAACTATATGAAATTCACTCGAATGCAAAGAACCGCGCGAGACGGTTAAAACGTTTAACCGGGCAGCGATGCTCGGTGCGTTAATACGTCGGCGATCCGTATCGCGACCGAAGGCAATATAAAAGGATGATAAAGAAAATTGAATCGTCCAGCGGACTAATTACATCCTCCGGTATGCAAAGCCCCCGAGAAATCTCTGAAATCCTTCCCCCGCCGACCTTTTTTTTTTTTAATAACTCTAATTGCGCAGCCACTTGTAACTTATCCGCTTGGCGTGTGCGCGCGCATGCGAGTTCACAATAAATATCCCCGCGCGATACGCCGCGATTATGTAAAGAAGGACTTTACTTAGGAGTTCCTTTTTAATTGCTCCGACGCTTACTTCCTCCCTTATCCCGGCCCCGGTCGTTCGGCGCTCTCCGCGCCGCCTTTGACACGATAAGAGAGAGAGAGAAAGAGAGATAGAGCGCAAGTCTGTTTTTAAGCGCTTTATTTAATTAGCCGCTGAATTATAAAGCCGCGCTTCGTTTCAGATCGTTGGCTCGGAATTGAATTTTTTTTTTATCAAGCTTATGGTAATGCTGGATGTATTTAGGCTACGAAAGCTTGAAAGCTCTATTAATTATATTGATATTAAAGTGTAACGAGCTTACGTGTTTTGACTTAATTAACGCTGGCGGAGATTTTAGTTTATTGCTTTGTTTTTTTTTGTTTATTTAGTTTACTAGCTAATTAAAGCTGAGATTTATGGAGTTCGAGCTTTATTACCTTAGTAAAATAGAACGAGAACGCGGGGCTACCTTCTTTTTAATGCGAAATGTGTATGAGAAAATTTAATAAAAAAAAAAAATTAAACTTTCGTCGGAAATATCTTATCGCGAATCGCAAATTCGCTATCTTTTCAGTAATTCCGATGATTATATTACATTACTCATACCTTTTCAAGTGCGCATTAACGAGGCGGAGGATATAAAACTGCGGGAATATAAGAATCGCGTAAAAATTAGAAAAAAAAAAGAGTCTTATCGCGGGATTACCCGATCCCGCGGCGCAAATGAATAAACAAATTGCAATAAATCGACGTCTATTAATCGTCACCGCCGTTGTCGTTTGATCGTCGAAGGAGCCGATAAAAATGGAGTTTCATTAATACCGCATTGTGTTTGCCCAACGATTACAAACGAGTGCATTTAATATCTGCGCGTAAATATTTTGAAGCGTTTCTTTTAATATCCAACAAATTCGAAACAACAGTGGATTAGTGAGTTGTTGTTGATTCGCTTATCGAAAATCAGATTATAGTTTTAAATGTAACAAAGAAACGTCGTGCATTAAAAGTTGCGCAATTATTTTTTAGAATTTCATTAATAATTTATTAATCTGAGTTAAGTATTTCTAGAAGCGGAAATGAATAATATATGTCATGACTGTATATGAATGTTTGTTTTGAAATACTTTGTTAATTAAATGAAACATTAAGTCTAATTGACCTGGTATTTCATTGAAACGGTGACATTTTTATGTAATCGAATCGGTTGCCGTGCGAGTCATTCAAGCTTATTTAAAAATAAAATCAAGTATTAACTATAAAGTCTATTTTTATAATAAAGAAATCATTAAATTAACGTTGCAAATACAAGTAGAAACATTTTTTACTTTTAAATCTAGACCGATTTATTGATTTCTATTCTAGGAAGATGAAGGTGAAATTCTAATGTTGAATCAATACAGACGATAATCTTGAAATCTAATTACCGTATATTCTTAGAAGCAAATTTAACTAATAAAAATAATGAAACGCAATTCTGCTTCAATCCCCTCTCACAAAAAGCCAATCATCATTTTTTCCAGCGAGAAAACAACATTTAAAATTCCATCGCTGTACCATCCCCAATACGAAAAGCCCCCCCGAAGCTGCGAATCCAGTTTTTCCTCAAAAACCAGAAACTCCAAACGCGTAGCTTCTCTCTTTCTCTTCTACGTAAATAAAACCCCCGTCGAATCCTTAAAAACTCCTCTTAGCGTTTGCATTCACCTCGGCAAATGATGTTATCATCCGTCTCCTCGGTCTTGCCCCCCGCCGCCCATAAATAATCCGAAAGCCGAACGTTTCAATGTATATATCGTCGCTCGAATTGAAAAATACATAATAAAGATAAAGAAAGATGAGTAATCGGCGGGGATGCTCGAGATAAAGAAGAATCGCGCGCGCGCGCGCGGGGGAAAAACGGAGGAGAGCCCGTACAATGTACACGCCGGCATGACGGCTATGTCATTACTGCGTTACTTATAAGCCGGAGCGACGAGCGCTGCATACGAAGGAGAGAGAGGAGATCGACCGCGAGAGAGAGACCGATGAAAAAGCCGAGCTCCCGCGGTAAAAATGCCGGAGTGCGCGGGCAAGAAGCATTGCATTTCAGATTCGAATCGCGCCGAGTGAATATTGATTCTGATTGCCTGGGAAATCGGAGGAAAGCATCATTGATATTCTAATGCTTTATTGTTCGCGGAAGGGGTCTTTGCATTTTTATTTGCGGCGATCGGTTTCGTGCGCGCTTTTTTTCCCCCTCCCCCCGTCCGAGCTAAACTTAATTGCGCGAGGATTTTCATTCGATATTCATTAGCTTTTTCGCGAATCAAGCGAGCGAGGAGAGGCGCTCGTTTTACCGCTCCCGGCCTTTCCTCGGAAGCGATCGATCAGCGCGGATTGGCTACCGAGTTTTTGTTCACGGAAATATTCAATCACTCGCGATTGCGGGTATTTAAATCGTTGAATATTACAAACTGCTCGAGGCAATGCAGTCCGCATCGGAACAATTCCAGATTCCAGCAAGAAAGAATTTCTTATATTTAACTTTGAAAAATTTTTCTATAAAAAAAAGGCTCCCGTCAAAACTGAGCGAATTTCAGCCAAAGACATATTCCAGGAAACACCTGCGGAGAGAGAGCTTGCAGAGCCATCCTAGACTCCTCGCCCGTATACATACCCACCTACCATCTCTTACAATTTCTGCTTCCCTCGCTCGAGCCGCCGCTCTGTCTCCAGACTCCGGGCCGCGATTCTTCACGCGCTCTCTCCCACGCATCAATTCTCCGGGCTCGCTCCTTCCCCTCTCCTCCGTCTCATTGCTCATTTCACTTATTCTCCGGGCGTCTTTCGGCCGCTTTGTTTCCATCCCCCTCCGGCGAAAGCTCCCATCTCCGGGCAGCAGCCCCGCAGCACGGCGAAACAAAGCCGCGCGGCGGCGGCGAAATTATGAGTCGCCGTGTACCGTCCCGGCAATAACCGGCTTGATATATGTCCGAGAGGTGCCGCGCTGCCCCTGAATCTCTTCGCCTCGGATAGAGACCGGAGCCCGGGAAAGCCTGGAAATATCGGTGCAGTCGCAAAGAGTTAGGCGATGCGGCTCTGGGCTTTTAGGCCGCTCTCGAATGCCGAATGAAGATCGTGTCCCTGGAAAGAGGAGAGTTTTCGCTTAGCAATTTTGACACACTTTTGTTTTTTGAAAGCGAAAATTAACCCGAATTATTAGAGTTGTGATATTCAAGATTATTTAGAAAGTCGTTAAAATCTGTTTGTATAATAAAAAATTTCAAGTTAAATCTTTATTTTTACCTCTTGCGCTTATTAATAATTTATTAAATGGATTATAGGATACTTTTAATAAATTAGCAGTAAGAAAGCGTTTAACTAGAAGTTAAAGGCACATTAAATGAATACAAGTAATTAAGTAAATCCATTATTGCATAATTAATGAAGCAATTAACATTAATAAAGTATTATAAATAACCTGGCAACAATGGAGAAAGAAACTTTATAAAGTAAATATTGAAAGTGGCCGCCCCCTTAATCATGCAATTAACAAAAATTATAGCTAATTTTTGCAATCTAAACGGCAGGAACTACCGTTCGGCTAATGGGATAAAATTCAATTTTTCCTCCGCATTAAATTTTCCTTGCCTCGTAAAAGCAACTTTTGAACCATGAGTGTTTATTAAAAATAATAAGCAAGTAAGAGTAAACAATAAAAATGAAGTAATTAAACTGAAAAGCTGGCTTGCCCATAAACCTCAAAGAAAAAGAGCTGCGACCGCGGCGGCGTCGGCGGCGGCGGCGAATAGGAAGATAGACTGAAATGCTGGAAGCGCGCAGATAGAAGGAGGAAAGGAGGAGGACGGGGAGGGAAAAAAGGAACAACTATAAATCCACGAGCGAGCCTCTGCGCATTCAACAGCGTGAAATTAAAGACCAATGGCAAGACGAACGCCGCTGCATAAAAGCGATGTTTACGCGTCCGGAGTGCCGGAGCGGCGGCGGCGATCTTTTGTCGCTGCGAAAACCTGAAACGTTTTCCCGAGTTCGATTAAGCATAAATTCTAATCGAAATTTCTATCGCTTTCTAAGTTCCGCGCCGCGTTTTACGGCGGTGGAATTTAGCGGAGAGCTGTATATTTTCCGCGGGACTCCTTTTCACGCTACATAAATTCATTGTTCCGAGGCGGTTTCAAAATCTGTTTTGCAGTATTGCAATTTTTTTTTATACATTTTTAAGAAATCCGTTAATCGGCCGAAGGGCATTAGAAAGTACGAATAGAATGTTGGACGGAATGTCGAACATTTTTAGCTTTAGTTTTCTGTTTTATTCTGCGAAATTTTGCTGTTCTTATTAGGTTGCTATAATCTAAAACTTTTTGTACGAAATAAAAAAGTAAATAATATTGTTATCATCCAAAAAATGTAATACATTGTCCTTCTAAGAATTGTTACGCATCAAGTTTGTCATTTTCTATATTTCAACTGTACAACTTTCAAGACCACCGATCGAAAATACATAAATCAATCCCATTTTTATTTTACTGCACGAGCCAGAGCTGCCGAAAAAAACTTTTCCAAAGCCATAAACAAGGCCGAGGCCTTCTAAATCATTAAAATCTATTCGGAAGCATTCGCGACTTTTGTGCGGATAAAGTTTCGAGCTGCACCGGCATGCAGCAATATTTTCATACCTCGCAGACATCGATCAAAGTTACATTAAAAGGGCGAATGACGAAGAGAGGAGCGGAGCAGAGAGAGAGAGAGAGAGAGCGAAGAAAAGGAAGCAAGAAACGGATGAAGGGTTTATCTTAAGCCACGGTTCACCGAGCTCGAATCCCATCCCCCTTTAGCGCGATTCCGCCCCTTTCTTCTGCAACGCGAACCATCACACTTTGCGGGCGTTTTATCAGACGTTTTTTCTTTCTCTTCCTCCCTTCCGCTTCCCCCTCCCCCCTCCGGACTTCGTACCTATACGCTGTCTAATGTTGTTGTGAATCGCGCTGCAAAGCTCGTTTATTGTATTGATTTTTACGCGCTATTTCACGACATCTTTGTACGCTAATTGATAACGGCGACGGGGGAGAGCTTTTTGCTCGAACTCGCGGTGGGATTTCTTGGCTTTTGAAATCTATTTACTTGGGAACGAATTGCGTTTGAAACAATGGGTTACGTTAAAAACGTGATAAAAAAAGAGTATAAACGTAAAATATAAATCTATTATGACAACGTAATACTTGTTTACTCTTAAAATTAAAATTACGAATTATTCAGTCTGTTTAAAACAATCTTGTGCTAAATGAAAGGAATAAACTTCTCCCCTTAAAAAAAAAATTTTAATTTAAATTTAAATAAAATTTTATTTGCTAATTAACATTTTTTATCACTAGTACTAAAAAAAAATCGTTAATCTACATTACAACCCATTCGAGCGTTCAATTCAAATCAAAGAACACCATCATGCAAATGCACCAGCAGATTAAAAACCCGGCAACTCGCGCAAAAAATCCGTATCGCCTTGTTTTTCAATTAAGCGAAATATGAAAGTTAACGAGCAGCCCCCTCATTCAGCGTATTACCGGATAATGTTATTCCGCAATGAAGTGATTTAAGCGTCAAGTGTCGAGGCCCGCGCTCTCGGCTGCGATGCCTACATTAGCCCCGGCGCTTACATCCTGGCAGGTACTCAGCCACCGAGAGAGAGAGAGTGTAGCGCCTTAGGCATTAGCTACTCCGCGCCGGGTAATTGCTATATAGTGAGTTCCTCGCTTAAAGGCTAGTTTTATGAATCCCGAGGACTGGTTATGGTGTGCCTTCTCTCCGAGCCTCCGTGCGGCTCCTTTTTTTTTCAACGCAAAACTAATGGCTAATACGAGTGAAAATTATATTTCTTTATGGGGAATAGTGCTTTTTGCGTCCTGCATCGTCACCTTCTTGTGCTTCCTTTTTGCATATTAAGGCTATTACGCCAGGATAATGGGCGGTACCTTTATGCTCGAGCTTAAGTTGAGTCAATTTTTAAGGTCTACGCTTAAAATTGTGCTTTTTTATATTAATTAATAATTAATAATTTAAGAAAAATTGTCAACTATACCTTCTGTAAATAAAAGTATCTTAACGATTCTTTGTTACACAAAAAATGCAATAAAATTTGTGATTAAATTATACCTCCCATCAACATTAAATTTCTAAATAAGTCTTTGCCATTACTCAATTTGCAGTTTTATTAGCTATTCATTTTCCGCCATTATTCAAAACGACTCCCCCCTTCGCCGAAGCTCGACTAAACCGTCGCAATTGGCCTCCGAGCGCAAAAAGCAAACGAATCCGCTCATCGCGGCCTCAAATTTCATAATCTTCCACCCCGCGAGCAGAAGCGTCCCGCGAATCGAGAAAAAAAACGCTTGCGCCTGGCGATCGTTCCAGTCGTGGAAGCGGAAATTGGCACGACCGCTAACGACGACCAGCTCTCTTTCGAGGGGGGGCAATGACATGATTTAAATATCTTCATTTCGCCGTAAAGCAGAAGAACGTGTTAACGGGCCCCGAGGTGACGAGCGCTCGAGCGTGCAGATTGCGTTCCCAGGACTAAACGATTTAACGTACCGATAAAGCGAAAAGCAGAGCGCGCCGCGGCAAAGAAGAGAAAGAGAGGCAGCGGGAGGAGGCGGAGGAGGTGGGGCAAGAAAGGGACGAACACCTGTAAACGGGCTGCGTAGCAGTCACGTGCCCGGGTGTAGCCGTGACTAAAGCCGCAAAAAAGCAGGCAGCGGCAGCGGCCCGCGGGGCCCTCTCGAAGCAGCGAGGCGAGGGGCCCCGGCGCAAAAAAGAGCGCGCGCGAAAAACGCGAGATCCGCGTGTGCCCGCCGGCGGGGATACCGCCGATAGAGAGCCGCTCGACCGCGAATTCCGGTGGTTTGCCGCCAGATCGAGCCGAACTAAGGCGGCTAATTGTTTTCGAGCCGGAGCTTAGGACGGGCTGATTGATTTTTAAAGAGGAGCCGCGGCTTTTGTTTAGGTGATTATTTTTGGTAGTGCTTTGGGATTGGGTACGGATGAGTTTGAGGAGGCGCGACGAGGAATATTTTGAATTCTTTATATTGCGGGTAAATTTTGTAAATGGATGCGGCTTTGGATTTGGACAGATTTAATTAAAAAATTGGAAAGGCACAATGATTTCCTTATTTCATTATCTTTCACTATCTTAATATTATACGTATAAATAAAACTTACTGCCAAACTTCTTTAAAAGTCATTTCTTCGACCTGCGTTCGCTGATTGGGTCATCCAAAGAACAGTTTTATCCATTCCACTGAAAAAAAAAAAACATACAAAATGTCAATTACAACCATAAATTATCCTCCAATTTCCTCCTCGCGGCACAACAATCGCGTCGAAGCCTTTTTTTCTACGTAAATCCCCGGCAAAACGAAGTTTCATTCATGCAGTCGCCTGAAAAAGCCGAGCCAACGAAACGTAAACGATTCCCCTTACCCCTCCCGCGGCTCCCGGCGAGCATAATTACTCCCGAGGAAAAAAAAAAAAAGGGAACGGCAACGGGGGGAGCTCGGCATCGCGGCGGTACCCAAGGAGGAACGAATTTTCACGTGAATGCGGCCGAGGTGTCGGTACACATGTCCGGCGCCCGGCGGTCAACGTGACTCCGCGAGTTCGGCCCGAGAGAGAGAGAGAGAGAGAGAGAGCTCCCGGTCCCGACCACCGGCGGCGTCACCGCCGCGACTATTTATCTTGTTACATCGAGGAGTGATTCGATTTTAACCGGAGATCAATGACGCACGCCGCGCGCGCCTTTTTTCCCCGCGTGGCACACTTTTTCCATTTCCTTCGGAACGCCTTAGCCGATTCGGGACGTCTCTCTGACTCCGAGACGTGCTGACTCGTTTGATTCGAGCTTTTGTTCTGGAGCTACGCGGTTTCGAAGGTTCTTTGGAAAATGATTTTGTTTTTCGTGATTTTTTTTTTTTTCAAGTGGAATAGCAATTATGTAGTGATACCGAACAGTATTAATTAAGTAAGCATAATTTTTTGAAAAAGCTTTATAAATTTAAATAACGAATAAAATAATTTTACTTCTTCGAGTACATTTACTTTCAAAAATTATCGCAACATCTGCATTATAAATTACATTAAAAATCTAAAAAGTCCGTCGGTCGCGATAAAATATTCAACCGTTTCTTAAGTACATCACCGGTCCAGCACGCACCTCCGAGCCATTATCAAACAATTCATCGCCTCAACAAGACGGGAAGCTCCCGATTTCGGCAGTAACCATAAAACTCGCCGAGCAAACTTCGCGCCGATCAATGTTTCAAGAATGCAGGAACAACGGCGGAATAACGTGCCTCGGGACACTTAAGCCGGCCCCGCGAACGCCGCCCGATACGTCGGGGCCGCGGGTAATTGCAGCCGCTTGCGCAAACATTATCTCATTCCGTTCGGCAAACTCTTCCCCGCCGCCGCCCGACGAAAACTTGGCCGATTTCAATAAATTCCGAGGCCCGAAGTTATAACGACCCGCGCCCCCGCACGAGACCGTAACTTACATTTATATATATACACACACGCGCGCCGCGACCGCGAAATGTTTGATCAGCCCGCTAATGTAATGCTGTTTGCGTAAAGTATCGCGTGTTCCCCGGGCCCGTCAGCGTTCATACGTGACGCCTCGGACGCGCGGCGGCGGGCTCGAGAGTTTGAATATGTGGCCCCCGCGGGGATTCGAGCTCGTATATACGGCCGGGGTAACGAAGCGCGCCCCGGCTTTTTTTTCGAGAGCTAATGCTCGATTAGCCATAAACTAATTAGTTTCTTGCGGGACGGAGGAAATATCGCGGGGTCATGCTCGGAGAGGAGACCGATTCGACGCGCTTATTTTCCTGCATCGAGCGTTAAGGCGGTGGCTGAGAATTTTCCGAGGTGTTTCTTTTTTTTTTCTTTTTTTTTCTGATTTCGAAAGCTCGGGTCGTTTTAAATTGAACTCGGGCCCTGGGTGTTGGTAGAAAAACTGAGAAAAGAGTCATTTAAATTTGTGAATGGTCAGTTTTCGGTCTGTTTGGGTTCTCGATATTGTGGAAATAAAAATTTGATGCTAAGGTTACTTTTAATTGAAGAGCAAACGTATAATTGCGGATGAACCGACTGTTAAAATTTGTTGACAAATTATTTATCAAAAAGTTTGCGTTCTAAAATTGTTTCATCGATCTTATAATTCGCAGACTCGATCAAGGAAAAAAAATCTTTTTCTGCATAATCTTCCGATGCAGTAAACCTTCATCGTCTTCTAAATTTGACCGACAATTCGATAAAAAAAAACGAAACCAGAAAATAACGACAGCAGACGACAAACGGCGAAATGCAGGAAAGATAAATAGTTACGTAAGGCGGAGGTCTTGGAAGTCAAGGCTCCGCTAAAACAAAGTATCTGCTTTGCGGCGGCGGCGGGTCGTGCCGCGGCGTCCTCCCGTCGATTTCCGCGGCGGGCATCTCCGCGTTGTTCTCGGCCGAGGCGATCGATTAGAAATTGGAGCGATTGAATACGAGGAAGTCGACGTGCCGCTCCGCCGGGCTCGGAATGAATCTCCCTCGCTTTTGCGCTTCCTTCTTCCTGCTCCTCTCTCGCCGCCTTCTATACGGTCCAGTGCCCGTGGCGGCATCCTCTGGAACACAGTAACGAACAGCTACGTTCAAAGGATGAATAATCCAATTAAAGCGAGCGAGAGGAGAGCTCGGAGCTCGCTCGCTTTTTTTCGGCGCACGCTAAACAGTCCCGCGTGTAAAGTAATGCGATTGCGCTTTCTTTTGCGCTGGAAGACTTTTAAATTTCGAGCGGAAGGTGGGAATTGAAAATGGACATTTTATTATTCGACTGTTGTTAAATCAAATAAATTTGCTCGTGTATTATGGTGTACTTTAAATAAAATCATTGATCAGGTTTTACTATTATTTATTAAGTAAAAATTTTTTAATTTATACTTCGATTTAATATCAAAATAACGATGATTCATAACTTCAGCCCATTTTTTATGAGCTTTCGAAGTTATTCAAAATCATTTTGAATGCAATCATTAAAGATGACTCGTTATATTTAAAAGACCAGCGGTCCTTTGTCTTTATCAGCCGGAATTCAATCAAACTGGACGAAGAACCTCCGAGACGGTTCCGGGTTATTAACCATGAAAAACTATGGGTGGCCTTTTTATTTAATTAGTTCCATCTGACATCCTTCTTGCCAATAAATAAAATATCTCCTGCCTCGACGATGCCGAGATAATCGTTGCAAAATTTTCTTTAACGGAAATTCTATTCGAGACTGTCGGTGCAAAGGTTATAATTTAAAAGACCGGTGAACCGGATAAAATAATATTATAAAGTAAGTAACTGTTTTATGCATCGCTACAAAATTTAATGCTTTATTAAACGTTTAACAAAACATCAAATTTTATTAGCTTCGGATCTTACGACTGTTGGTCGTAAAAATAAGCTTAAAAAAACAACTTAATTAATTTTACCCATCCACGAATCATTCCGTTTGCCATAATTTTCCGACCCCCTTGTCAAGCCTCCACCCTCCCCACCCCAGTCCGCTTGCCGAAAACCGAAAAAAAAAATCCATCAGCGAAACCCGCGAAAAAGGCCGCCAAATCCGTTCTCCCGATATTTCTTCGCTCCTCCATAGGTCTCCCGGCCTACGGCAAAAAGCCGGCAGCATCGCCGCGTCTACAAAACCTTAACCAGAGGGAAATGAGGTAGGCGCGGCGATCGGCGAATCAGCGGCTCGGGTGGGTGGGATATCGGGATGGTAATGAGCGTGGCGAGAGAAGGAATGACGGTGCAGGTGCGCGCGCGAGTCTCCTAGACGCCGGTCGTTACGAGCGAGAGGAGAGAGAGGAAGCCTCCCGGAGCATGTCCGATTTACACTTTTTTATGGGCTCTCGCGCGGCCCCCGCGCGCGGTGAAATCCCCGAGAGCGGAGAAACTAATTACGATTTCAGGCTGCATGATTTAATTAACCGGCGTTCTCTCCGCGTCTTCGGCCGCAGATGGAATTTCTAAGATTTATCCATTTCGGCGGGCGACGCTCCCTTTTTCTTTTGCCTCACGGATCTCTTTATTGCGCGATTCGCGGGACGAAGGACTTGGTGTAAATGACACTAATTATCGCGGACGCCTTCGCGGTCGGCGCGATTCACTTAGGCGCGCGCGCGCGCGGAGGCTTATGAATGCGCTAATAAATTATCAAGCGCGCCGGGCTCTCTAAATGCATTATACGTTCTTGATTGCGGAATTATTCATTGCGTGTGAAATTTATTTTTCTCGAGATAAAGCCCGTGTATTATTGTTGTTATATTATTATTAGCGGATTCTTGCATTTACTTTACGTATATACAATACGCGGCGCCGCGGTTCAGCCTCCTTTTTATTAAATATGTTACTGCGTTCGTCATTGGTCAAGCGTTAAGAATTTATGGCGAAATAGATAATGAAAAATTATTTTTATAATTTATGGTTATTGTGCGCCTTTCGTACTTCCTTAAGGTAACGTTATAATTAAAAATTTTAATCAGAACAAGAGAATTAGCAGAATGTAGCCGTCGTAAAGTAATCTCCATCGGAAGGGTCTTCGCGCTCTTCAAATTTTCTTTTGAAACTATATTTTCTCGAAATATCGAGGAGCTCTTACATTTTTAGTGGAAATAAGTTTCGATAAGTAAAAAATTAACCGCTTTAACGAGCTTCTCAAACTTCTAAACAAATTCCGCAAAACTTATCTTTTTAACCTACCCTCGAACTCCCCCGAAAACTTATCCCCCCTCTAGCAGGATTACCACCACTGAATAAAGAAATATTCTCCCGCATTGTAAAGAAAATTGAGTCGAAAATGGAGTTTTCACACACAGCCTCGGCCGTTCAAAGGGAATAAAACCAGGAATTTAAAAAGTCGGTTACTCATCCCTTCGAGCCGCGTCTCCCCCCCGCACAAAGCAAAATGCAGGGTGCATCGCGGCCCCAATCCCGGCGCTTACTCGCGCATAAAACGTAAAAAAGCGTATAGAAAAAAAAAGGAAGGAGGAGGAGAGAGAGAAGCCATAGGCCTGGGTTGCGTGGGACACTGCCGCCAGGACGGAAATAAAGAAGAAAAGTCGTGCGCGCGGTAGTTTATCCCCCCCCCCCCCCTCGGTAAGCCGCGCTGGGAATAAAAAAACGTGAAACTGTAAATTGTGCCGGCGGGGGGAAGAATCGCTCCCCGGATGATCTTAGGCTGAAAATTCGCCGGGATTTAAATGCGCAGCCGAGCTGAAATTTGTCGGACTATCACTCCCCAGCGAATATGAAGAAAGAACCGCGTCGAAGGGAGGAAGGGGGAGGGCTCGGCTGTCTTTCTCTCTCTCTCTCTCTCTCTCTCCGAGCGACGACGAGAATATAAAGCGCGGGATAAAGGAGATGGCCGCCACATATGCGGCTCGTAAAAGCTGTCCTGAAAAGCTGCAAGTCGCGTTACCTCGACGACGAGCACCTCGTTTTACCGATGTCTCTCTCTTTTCTCTCGGGGGAGGGAGAGAGCCGCGCGCACACACACACACACACACACGCACACATACACCCCTTTTTTTTTGTTCTTCTTTTGTGGCCTCGAAAAATTTCCCGAGGAGATGCCTCTTGCAGCCTTAATTTGCGCGCCGAGGCGAGCTTACGGTTTGATTGAAAAATTTACAAGCTGCGCCTAGAATTTCAATGTTTTTTAAGCGTTGTAAGGGGAATTTATTGTTATAGGACATTTAGGATTTACTTTTGTAAAATTTTCTGGTTAATAAATGAATAAATAAATTTTTATTAAAGAGTTATTGATATTCATTTTTTTTTAATGGAAAAACGTGGTTTGCAAGAAAATTCCTAATCATTATAAAGTCGATTAATAAATGTTACCTAAAAGCTTCACAGTGATAAACCTAATATTTATTAGAATTTTGTAATAATAATTGCAATAATGAAGCATTTATCATAAAGCCGAAATAAGAGCGAAGCGAAAAAATTAATCATCTGTCAGCATCAGCAGGAATTACTTAGAAATTTCCAAGCCAACTAAATCCGGCAAATTAACAGCATCTCTCCTAAAAGCAAAAGATCGTACGGCATTAATTACCGCGATCATTTACAATTATCCAGGTCAGCCGCATTACCCGCTACAATCAATCTCCATCTATCGGAGCCTCGGCTCATAACCGCAAAAACCTGTCGAAAGGGACAAAACCAGCCGCGGCCGGCAAACTTTCCTCGAAACTTTCCTCCGGGAAAGGTGTCCTCTTTCGGGCGGCGCTCCAAAAGAAGAAAAACTAAAAGCGTCCGCGGCGATCGTTACTATGGTAACGCGGCCTCCTTATAACCTTCCTCGCCCGATATAACAACAATAGTAATAGCGATAATAACGATATCGAGAGGGCGAATATTAAGAAATAGCTGGCCGGCGTGTTTCCGCGCGCGTTTGCGCCCACGAATGAGGCACTGTCCATGCATGGCACGCCGCCGTCAGCCCATAAATAATAGCCGGCCCCCTTCGCGCGCGCGCGCGCGCGGCCTTTTCATCGGCCACTAGACGCGCTGCAAGGCAGCAGCAGCCCCCGAGAGCCTCCGGCCTCCGAAGGAAACGGAGCCAGATATTTATTTCCAGGGCGTGATGGCCGAGAGCCGGAGGCGGCCTTACGAGGGAGAGATGCCTGGGCTCTCTCGCCTTCGGGCTTTTCTTTTTCGGTTTAGGGAAATCTCGAGAGGACGGCATGGAAATCGGGTGGCTTGTTGATGCGCGTTCTTTTTTTTGGTCGAGTGGTTTTGCGGGACGTAGTTTGGAGGATTGTTTATGGTGCCGATCGTAATCTATAAATCAATTTGGGGATGAGAGTATTTGGGTAATAGTGATTTTTTAAAGCAAAATATAAATTATAGCTTATTCAAATTAGTTTTCATCGTTATTTAAGTTTTTTTAATTAATGATGCGCTACTTAAAGAGTCTCAGTAACAAATGATATTTATAAAATACATTAAAAATATTTACATAACAGCTAAAAGCCATAAAATTAACAGGGTGGAAAAAGAAATTATGAGAAAAATGTAATAAAATTGATTTCTCTTTTATTTATATAGTATTACGTTGAGCAATTAAATGCCACTGAGACTTAAAATCTTTAGTAACGTATACAAACCAGTGAAAGTACCAATTGCATAATCCTCTTAACAATCCAGACATAAATTTTACGTAAAATCGATACTTAATCCGTCATTCATTGATAATATTTTTACTACAGCGCCACAATTTCTCGCGAGTTATTTACTAAATACTGAATTATAACAAATAAAAGGTAGTACAAAGAGGCGTAAAAAAAAGGCCTCGTAAAAACAGGAGGAAAATCGCGGGCGTCAAGTTGTCAAAGAGAGATTAATTACGATTCCGCTCAATTCATAAGTCAATAATGCGCCGTGCGGAAAAAAAAATTAGGAAGAGAAGAGAAAAATACCCGGACGACAAATCCCACGTGAAAAGACCGGGGAAGGCGACTATCATTGTTGGGGTGTTCGTCTATTTCCACCTGTCAGAATAGATAGACGCACAATGGGTTGCGTTGTTTCTCCGCAACAAGAAGAAAGGGGCGAAGCCGTCATTTATCCCGGGGAAAAAAGTTCGACGCGCTTCTTCCAAGTCGAATTATGAACAGCGCCGGGATACCCAATCACGCCGATATATATATATATATATAACTGTTGCGGATGTAGGCTGGAAAAACGTCCAGTCGGCGTAAGGACAGATACGATTTTTACGTTGATTTATGAGTGAATATCATTTTTTTTAAATATACGCTGTGATTTTACTAGAACAATATTAGACTATTTGTTGTAATGTTTGTACAATTTTTGGTAAATTTAAGAGTTAATTTATGTAATATGAAGATGGAAAATTACGTTTATTTTATTCCTGAATAAAGAAGCTTCTATTGGTGTATGTAATTTTTAATTACATCATAGATAATTATTAACAGTGTTATGCTTCACAGTTGGACAAGCCTATATAAAACCAGTATTATATTTTTGTAAAAGAAAATAATTACTCTAATATATTCAGCTGATTAGTAGAATAAATTAGAATCAACGAATCAAGTAGTAGAACTAATACGAAACTATTATTGGTCGAACGATCCATTAGAAACTATAATCATTAAAATACCGATTGCTCCAAATTAAAGTTTACCGAAAGCACTTGAAAATTGCTTTTAATCGAACTCGAACGAACTTTAAATACAAATATCCGAAGCATTTAATGCACTAAACAACAAAACTAAATAAAACTGCTCAATACGTCTCCATCAAAGCGTAATTCATTGATATCATTGCAGAGCGTCGCCGCCTCCACCGTCCATTAACAATATGAAAACAAAGCAGACAGTGACTAACACCGAAAAAAACCCATCCCGATAACCGGAGCAGCGCAGCCAGATCACAAAAAAAAAGAAAAAAAAACGACCGATTCCCAGAACGAAAAAGAAGAGAGCGCCGGAGCGAAAAAGGGGTGAGCCGCTCGGCGAGTAAACCCTTTCTCGCTGGAATCCGAGCGGCGTTTACCGAGCGATTAGATGTCGCGAACATCGGGGGCGAGTTTTTGATTCGCGCGGCGGGATGAGGGGGAGGAGAGACGGAGCGCACGAAAACAGCGTATGATTGAGCGAGGGCCGCGAGGGATTCTCCCGGCGGAGTGTATAGGGACGCCGGAGGAGAGAAGACGGAGGCTGAGGGTTGAACGACATTCGGAGAGACGACCCCCGCGGGCTCTGCGGCATCGCGCGACTCCGCATAAACGACCGTCTTTTTGTCGCCCCGGAGTCGCTGCTTTGTCGAAAAAAAAAAAAACGTCACGGGGTCTTGGCGGTATCGAGTTCTTTGTTATGCCCGGAGTTCATTTTATTTTTCATCGAGTGGATATCTTTTTGATTATGAGCGGGGAAGAATAAAAGCAAGTGTAAGTAAAGACATTTTTAAGTTAATGCGTGCAGTTTTATTAAAATATTATTCATGCTTGTTTGTTTTGACTGATTTCAAAAATCAGTAGTGCAGCAAAATTTTTTCAGTCAAAAAAATTCAATAAAAACGAGTATATACAACTATAACCAAATTTCGAATTGCACTTATTAGCCTGCCAAGGAAACCTACCTAATCCGAGGATCCGAAAAGCATCCGAATCACCGAAACTAAAAGATTCTCCCGCGGCAACCCGCAAAAAAAAAAAAATCTGACTCGTTATTCGCCGGAATTCGTTTACCGCCTCTTTTTACGATTCCTCATCGCACAAATAAAGACGAGCGACATAACCGAGGGAGGAAAGTGATAGTATTTTTATCTACGAGGAGCAGTTTCTCCCCCCCCCTCCCCCCTCCTCTCCCGGCCGCTTTTCCATTTGCGGCAAACGAAATCATCGATAATCGGGGTCTGATCAACTGCACGTAACCCCTGAAAAAAGAAAAACCCGCACACGCGCAGACACACTCTCGTCCGTGTTTATCCGCCGATATGATACTCTCCCTTTTTCTCTCGCGCTACTAAAGTCATTAGTAATGCGATTGCGAGCGGCGCTTTCTCTCTCTCTCTCGGTTGTATGTAGGCGACGCGTTCCAGAGAGGGGAAGAACCTCGTCCTGCAGTCGCCACTCCGACTCTCGGACTTTTGCCTTATCAGCGAGAGCCACGACTCGACGGCTCGGCGGAGATTAAGGAGAGACCCTCCGACGGCTTTTCTTCGAGCTGCGTGTGTGCGTAGGCATATGTGCCGCCGGGAGACACGGGGAAAGTTCCCGGCGCGGAAGGAATATAAGGGTTGCAGAATGCGTACTCTTCGGCCGTTTTGTTTGGGTTGGCATTAAGCGGAGATATTCCTTTCAATTTTCGTCGTTTGCCTTTCGATTTTTGCCGAGAGGGAAATCCTCGAATTTTGGCAGTGGTTCAGTGAGAAAATTGAGTTCTTTGTATCTAATAAATTTTAAAACGATTCTCAGCTCGACAACGAACGACCGATATTGATTCAATAATAATGCCGATACTGTAAAATATCCAACGAACTGCCCTAATTGAAATCCCCGATACACATTTCAGATCCGGCGCAGCGATAAGTATAGGTCGGAATTTATAAAAAGAGAAAAAAAAAAGAAAAGGGAACAGCTCCGGTCGGCGCACGAGGCGAGCTTCGAAATTCCTCATATTTCCCAGAGATTTTTCCCTCCGCACGGCTGCGTGCTGCGCAAGAAAGGAGCTTTCGCGAATATTCCTCTCTCGCCAGAGGTTACACGTCCTTCGCAGCATGCAGGAAGCAAAAAGGAGCGAGGAGAGAGAGAGAACATGAAACTCGGTTCAATATCTCTCCAACTATAATATGGACACGTATCCCTCCGTGTGTCCGTGTCTGCGTGCCTGTGTGTATATGTGTACCGCGAAAGTAAATACAGTCGATATAACGTATAACGGCGTACATGCATCTGGCCGGATATATTTTCCCCCGACATACATAGGTATAATGCAGGTATACGTATAAACCGTTCCCGAAGTCGGGGATTCTGCTTCGGACGTCTGCTCCGCGATAAGATACCGACCGTCTAGGCAGAATCTTGCCCCCTCCCTTCTCCACTTGCTTCTTCCTCCTCTTCTTCTTTTCGCCCGTCACACATACACACACATACATACACACACGTGCACGTACAGTCGGACGCGAGCTTCTTCTTATCGCGCGGTCTTGTAAAAAAAAACATTTTTTCCTTTTCCTTTCTCTACTTACCCTCTCTCTCTCTCTCCCCTTTTGGTATCCGTGGAAAGACGGATAAATGGATATTGGATATCGATAAGTCAAGTCAAGCTTTCCCGATTAATTTTTCGCGTATCGTAGCCGGCCTACGAAAAAAATTGCTTCTTTCGTGACACAGAAACTCTTGATATTACTTCTTTTATTAAACCGGACGCTCTTCGGGCTTTGACGTTTCAGATACGTTTTCAAGGTTTATCTGCTGGTCTCCCAAGAAATTGAAAAAAATATTCTAATGCCCCTGAGCTGCTGTTTGAATTCAGCAAATATTTACTGATTCTAAACCCTTTTTTTTAAGATTCGTTTGCGTCGATGGTTTTATTTGTGCAATTACAGTACAATTTTTGAATACTTGTTTGCAAAGTGCTGTTTAAAATTAAAAATACAATTGTAATGTCTACTCAATAAGAATAAACAAAAAATCACATTGACCGAAATCCGACGAGCTTGATTTGACCGATCGAAAAAAGAAAAACACGAGCACCAATTTGTCAGAATTTCAGCGGGAGCAAAAAGCTCGAAAGACAGATAAAGGCCTATAATTCAAACGAAATCAATCGAGTTAAAGTTAAGCTGTATTTTTTGAGATTTAATAGGATTTAGCGGGCACCTCTCGATCGGGCGGAAAAATAAAGGAGAAGGAAAAATAGAAAGCGCAGAGCCGCCGCGCGTTACCGAACAAAACAGCAATCAATAAAGACGAAGTTAGGAGAGCCATTCCCTGAATTCCTTCAATCAAATTAGGAACATCAAAGTACCCAGAAAGGCGAAAGGAGGAAAGGAAGATGAGGAGCGACGCGGAGAAGAGCAGAAAACCCGGGCGACCGGGCAGAGAGGAGGAAAATAGTCGCGGGGAAAGAGAGAGAAAGGCTGCTGCTGCTGCCGCTGCTCTCCTCTCTATCCGGCATTCCTCGGGGGTTCAACCATGGAATTAGCCTCTATCTCGAGGATCCGAACCCTCGAGACAAAGAAGCCGTCTGCGCGCGCCCTTCGACACGGGCGTTTTGTCAAATTTCCAACTGGAAAAGTAGCGAAACTTTCCTTTTGTCCGCGCTTTTTACAAAGGAAACTTCAAGTGCTATTACAATTCGATAGTGAGCATTTTCGTAAGGCTTCTACATTTTATTCGAGTTCGGCGATTTAATGCTTATTTTTAATTTACGCGCTTATTATGAATTCGTAAGTTGGCTTTGAGAAGAAAGGGTTACAAGTCGATTTCTTCGACTGAGAACAGTAAGTTTTTTAAATTTAAAGAAAAAAATTTGTAAAGAAGACCAAGTGCCTTTAATAAAATAAACCGTTCGATGCCAATACGCGAACGAAAAATATTTCCCGCCTTCACGTCAAAAAGATAATAGATAATAGGTGCAAGCGTTTCCTGAAAAAAAAAAAAAAAAAAATCCACGAGCAAACCAGCAACGAGAAGACACGCTCTGCTCCCCGGAGCTTAGCCACGTACTTGCGCACCTCCGGACAATGAAGGAAGGAGCCGCTCGCCCTTTGTAATGCCCGATGCTATCTCGTAATTGCCGAGCGCGCGAGTAATTAGAATGAAAAACTCTCGGCCCGTTTGATCTCGCTCCGATGATGCTGTAAAGCACGACGTGCCCCGCCTGCGGGAATCGCCCAAAGCGGTATTATCCTCTCTCTCGTGCCGCGGCGCGTCGTCGTCATTCATTTATCTGGTAACGCGGTTATGCTTTAGCGGGAGCAGCCGAGATAACCGCGGACGAGAGAGTCGGACGACACCGCGACTGTTTCGCCCGATATGGGTGATGGTGATTTTCGAGGTGGACTGTTTGCTCGAGGATTGTCGGTGGAAAATTTCGCGGGTGATGCAGCGGATGATTTTGGGAGGGAATGTATAAGCTGAAGTGGATTTTGGTTTTTCTGTTTTCAAAGTACATTTTTTGATGCTCCAATTTTCTGATTAAACGGTTTGTTTTATAAGAAAAAGCTAGGATTAATTTATTCGTTATAAAGTATTTCTATAAAATCTGTTGAAAATACAAGCACTTTTCGCCTTTGTAAATTACTTTTATTGTAAACGCTCCATCGTAATAAAAGAGAAAGGTAATATTGGGATCGAAGATATTTAAGCAGATAAAAATATCATAACTTCAAAAAGAAATTCATTTATTTCAAACCACAAGTATAATTACAGCCCAATTACTACGTAAATTAGATTATTAACGTAAAATCAAAATTAACATTCGAATAATTACAATTGTAATTATGTGCAACTTGTAGAAAGTACGATCACTTGAAAACCTACTAAACAACTCATAAATAAATCTACTTATCATAGATGTAAGGCGATTGATAATAGGGAATTTTCTCTTATTTAACATATACCGTTTCTGCACTAACTCTGAAATAAAGAAGTATACAATTGTATTCCTAATCTTTCTTGTTACAGTTCTAAGCAAGTTGGAAGACCTTAATATCTCCTCTACTAAAGCGCGCAATATTGATCGATCAATGATTAAAAAGCTTGTCAATTGAATTTACTGAGAAAAAATGACTTTTGAGGAATACAGGAATTATAAAGCTGCCTGCAAATGATTTTGACGCGCAAAAATAAAGCATTGCCTATACGTAACGTGGAATTCCAAGATTCTTAATAATGCAATCCTATTTAAGTAAGCGGAAAGCACGCTACATTCTGCAGTAAATACAAACCATTAAGCTTCCCAGAAAAAATTGCAATTGATATGCAACTATTTCATTCTTATTTTAAATTTTAATTCAGTTTCCGCGAGAGGGATATTTTACGGTAGGGAAATTTTTTCACGGAAATTGTGTGAAAACGATATGTACGCGACGAAAATGCAGAATAATTCGTTAAAATCGGTGACTTTTAAAACATTTGAAATATTAATTAACCGACTTGTTATGTACGTTTTATTTTTAAAAAATTTATTAAAGCAGACGACGATTTAAAAAAATTAATCAATAAAATGGTATACTCTTGTAAAAATTTTCCTACTCTGAATATTAGTAGCTAAACAATGACATCATCGACAATAGGATACGAAGATTGACGGATAGCACTTCAATTCCCGGCGACGTCGAAAAGTCTTGATTATGTATACAAGACTCGTGCCGATGTGTGATGTACACAGAAAAGGTGGGATTGACGTTTGATACGTAGGCAAACTCCGTATTGTCGCGGAGGGACCGAAATATCGAGGAAAATACAGAAATAAGAGAAGCACAAGCTGAACGGGGCGGAGATAAAAATAATTCTACGAGAAATTCAAATTGTCGGCATGGAAAAATGGAAAAATGGAATAACGTTCGTTTAATTCGTTAATTATTTATTTATAATTCTTTTGTAAATTTAAATAAAATAGAGGACGATTCCACTGTTAACCGTTACTCGGTACTTCCAAATTTGTGTACGAAATTCATGTTCAATATAGCGGTAAAAATGTACGAAAATGCATAATTTTGCAAGTAGGAAAATATTAACCAACGTGTACTAATGTTTTATGGATGCTACTCTGCATTACACAATACCAACATAATTTCTAGACTAGCACAAACTCAATATTGGGTCAGTCTGAATATTCAATCCACCTTGAGATCTCTAAAAATGTATTTTATTAATGTCAAAGCAATTTATGTAACATCATTATGTTTTTCA
This sequence comes from Ormyrus labotus, assembly GCA_035582975.1. NCBI lineage: Eukaryota > Metazoa > Arthropoda > Insecta > Hymenoptera > Ormyridae > Ormyrus > Ormyrus labotus. Next base: position 5,570,022 of record JAWWEO010000036.1, read on the forward strand.
ATAACAAACGCACCTAAAAACTCGAGTAAAACCCCGCAAAACTGAAAATCGAGCGACACCCTCGTGCAGCAATCGTCCATTGCAAGGTGACATCAGCCGTCCGTCCCCACTCGGCCCCCCGAAAGGGCTGCGCAGCACAAAGAAAGCAGACGCTCCGTGGGGGCGGGGGAGAGGGGGGGGAGGCACTGCACACGCGAAAAGGGTAGTTCTCGAGCCGCGACTGCGCAGCTGCGCGTAGGCAATTCGCGAGGGAGGCTGCGTGTGTGCAGGGGGGGGGAGGCGGCCAGGGGATGTAAATGCCCCCGTGATGTATCGGATCGATGAGACGACGCCGCCGCCAGCAACAGCATCCCCCAAGCGTGTGTGGATGCGCGCCGGAGTCCTACTACCGGAGCCGAAAACGTTTACCGCCTCGCGGGGCTCCGAGGCGTTTGAGCTTTTGATGCTGCTGCGCGGCTTTGATGGATGCTTGGCGTGCCTGGGTGGGAAATTTCTTCGGTGCCGGGACGACTTTGAGAGTGCCAGAAGTTTTTCCGAAGGTACTGTCGAACGTCGTTTTGAGAGTCGCGCGTGATGCGATTGATATACTTTTGGCTGCGATAATTTATCGAAAATTCATTGTTGCTTAAAAAAATTGGATTTGTACTCGATTGAAATTGAAAAGCATGTAATTGATATTTTGTTTTTTTAGTTTTTGGCCAATTTAAGAAAATTTAAAAAAGACACTTAGGTAAAATTACAAATATACCTTATGGCAAAGAAAAAAAAAAATTAAAATCTTTGTAAAATCTTACACGAAAGAGCATCTATTATAAATTTTTATTCTCTGATAAAGATAATAAGTAAGAAATCTAAAAATAATTTTCTGCAGTTCTACGCGACCTTAGTGCACGACTAAAAAGCATTCCACATCTTCACTTCATTTTTCTGACTAAGAAAATAATTAACATTAAATTTTAGCAGTATCGCGTTTAAACCACAATACCACCACGCCATCCTTCAGCTCGCACTCAATGATACCTCTCGCGCTGAATAAAGAAACTCCTTAATAGATATTTTCTCTCCTCGCAATAAATTTAAAATATCGCCGACAATTACCGCGAGGCCGAGAGCCAGCCGCGGCCTGCTAATTAATGAATTATCATTGCAAAGCGGCGCGCACACCGAAGTATAAAACAGAAATCGGCATCGACCCGGCAATCGCGGCGATACCCGGGGATTTCTCCCGCATCCTTAAACCGCCTCATCATCATCCGATCCTTTTACAGCCGAGGCGCAAAAAGCCCGCGCGCGCGCGCGTCGCTCATTGTTGCGAATTTATTCGCGGAGCGCATAATAAAGACTCGCGTGTGCGGCTCTATGAATATGAATCGGCGCGCGGCGCATGCGCGCGCGTTAATCAGCGCGCGGGGCCCCGAGTGGACGCAAGTGCGACTTTGATTTATTAGGTGCGCCCATCTCCGCTCCGCGGACTAAATAATAGGCGAGAGCGCGGAGCTCTTTAATTGCGATTGCGAGATGCCCAAGGTAACAGAGAATTATTGGAGTTTTTTTTCCGGAGGGCTCGCGGGGCTTTTTCGCCGCGGTGATGGATTGAATAATTATTTCGTAATGTTAATTGTGGGAGAGGAGTTCGGTGTAGATTATTGCGCGGGATAAGCTGTCCCTGCGTGTAAATTGCCGCGTTTTTACGGCGCTGAATAATGGTCGTTTCGGGGCTCATGTTCGTTGAAAAATTTGCCAAAGGAGCAAAAAGCTTAATAGATTTGTTCAATGTTAGAAAGAAATTTTTTTCTGCTCCAGTAATGAAGACGTTCATGTTGGCATCGGAACGCTCTATTACAGTTTTTCAATTTTAATGTTGGATAGCTTTGCTAAAGCGCAAGTTTGACCTATTACAATTGGGTTCCTAAAAACTTTAGACCCAATTATGTTTGAATTGTGCGATCGCTGAGGGTAATTGTGTGTAAATAAAAACGACTTTTATTTTACACTATTTTTGCAATATTTTATTTTTTATTTTGTTAAATAGTATTAATTAACTAAAACAATCGTTTGCTAATCTTGTCTTTGGTCATAATTTTGTTTTTAAGCCTGAAGAGATCCGAAAACCTAACGGACGAAACGTTGCAAAAAATAAAATATTGCAAAAATAGTGTAAAATAAAAGTCGTTTTTATTTACACACCATTACCCTCAGCGATCGCACAATTCCAACATAATCAAACTATGGAGGGTGAACCATCTCAATCTGTTATTTAGACCCAATTATTTTAACTGTCGTCATTGTTTATTTCACCGAAAAATCGCCATTACCCCAAAAAAAAAACCCTTCGATTTCATCATCGATTATTAAATGGCAAAGTTGGAGTACCTCGGCGATATCCTCGCGGCGAAGGAGCAAATCCTCTAACACCCTTATCGCTTCTGAAAAGGTCTCGATGTCGCCTCGGTACAAGCATTTACCGACTGCCACTTCGCCCGAGACGAGGTTGGATTTTTAGTAAATTTGACACCACTCGTTCGGTACACCGCAATTTTATGGAAGAGATTCGAAAGGCGGTTCTCTCGCGTAGAGTCGAGAAAGAGCGACGGAGTGCTGCCGAGCGTCGGGAAAGTAACTTTTTCCAAGGGACTCGCGGACGACGACGACGACGACGACGACGACGACGAAACGAAAAGAAGGTGAAACCTGCCGGCAGGAAGACGAGAGTAGTAGCTAAGAAACATTGCCTTCTATTAATGTACAAGTGCGAGGAACAACCGCTCTCTTACTTTCTTTTCTTGTCGCTCGCTTGTTTCCTTCGTTTATCTGGCACTCTGTGGCTCTCTTCAACTTTTTATCGAAATTTTATCTTTAGCGCGATCCGTTCGGTTCCGCGAGGTCGATTTTATTAAGAATGAAATGGCGTTAAATTCAGCCTCGACTTGGAAAACAAGATTAAGGAATTAAAATTGTCATGACATTGTATTATACTTTTTGTACTATACGTAACTAGAGGGAAAAAGTTATTTTGTACTTTATTTTCGACATTGACAATTTTAGCCAAAAAATTGAAAACTCATTCAGCTGAGTGTAAGATGAATTATACGTACATGATAACATTAAGACCTAATACTTTTCAATCAAAACAATTTAAGAATGCCCAAAGAATAAAGACCATTTTTCAAATGAGCCCAGCATCGGCGCAACAATAACACTAGTTCATAAAATAATGGATACGAAAGAAGTACTATCAATTCACGTAAGTCGTCGGTGGACATACAATTTAACGCTCGGACTGTAATCTTAATAATGAACTCTAGCATAGCAACGCAGCACCGAGCACAGCCCCATAATGCATTCATTAACTCCTCGCGCAACATTGTATAAAGAAGAAGCCGCTCGACTCTCTTTCCTCCCCTCTCTCTCTCTCTCTCCCTCCCTCGCTCTCTCTCTCTCATCTCCCTCCAGCTCTCATAATCGCTCGGCGTATTTCTCTTTTTTTCGCTAAAAAGAGGAGATCCGCGGCGGCCGATAGCGGATCGTGCGCGCGCATGATGTAAACAGTAATAAGCCAAACGTTAATTGCGCTCGTAAAGTTTGTAAGTGCGCACACAGACGAGGAGCAGCGGCGTTCCCTCATTAGTACGCGCTTTAATTACGCACACGAACGAGAGAGAGAGAGAGAGAGAGAGAGAGAGAAGTGGCCAAGTTTCCGCCACCGGCTTTAATGGTCAGCGCGACTATATAATGCCGCCGCCGGCGGACTGCATTTTCATATAATGCATAATCGGGGGGCCGCCGACCGTGACGGATATCATTCGAAGTGCCCGAGGTAGATATAGGAAGAGCGGCCCGCGGATGAAGTCGTCGGAGGCGCCCTTTGACGCCGATTTGCGTAAGAGCTCTGCGCGGGGAGATGGATTGCTGATGAGAGAAATTTATGGAGAGAGAGATGCCTTGCATTGCCGGCGATGTAGAAAGTTAATTGCACAGAAAACTATGTTTTATATGAAATAATGCTCGAGGCATGTGTTAAGTTTATGGTTTCGAATGTGAACTACGGAGCGAACGGAATAATTCTTTGGTGCGTCTTGCTTGCCGAGTGGATTTTATGGCGTTGTTGAAGAAGACTTATCTTCTGCTTTTTTTGCTGGGCTGCGAGTGCGAGTTTTTTTAATGTTTATTCAGATTTTTGAATATCATTATTGTCTTTATTACATTAGAATTGTTTTAGTTATTTATGTATACTAATACACGTCAAGTGTTTGTTGAAAAAAGTGGGATATTCGTTTAAAGCAGAAAATATTCTTTAGGAACATTTCTAAAAGCGAATTTCTGAAAATTTAAATTAAATTATGATGTGTAGTACTGTAACTGAATTAAAAAAAAAGAATTATATTATGAAATATGCACATGTAGAAATTACATATGTGAAATATTGTATAATAGCAGCTGCAATTAAAAAGTCAAATTAATACTTAGAATTTTATAAGTTATATAAATTAAATAAAAAGTATGGCATTTAAAATTCATTACCATGCAATCCACTTCAAGCTATTTTTACGTAACGACTAGAATAGATTTTAAAACAAATGTATTTATTATGCGAAATAACTTGTAAAGAGCTTCATAAATTTTTATTACTCTTGCAAAAGACGAAATAATTATTTGTACTATTAATCAGTAATATAATTAAAGAAATGTATTCAAGAAAACTTTCATTACGAACATCTGATTTCATGTACACTCGGGTAACATGATTTTTATTTGCTTCTATATGGTACTGGTTTAGCTGCTTTGTGCTCTGATAATCTTATAATGCGTGAAATATATAAATTAATTCCGACTTAAATATAACTTTTCCTTCTGAATTAAATAAATTCATAAGTGAAAAAGAAAACAGTAATTTTCTTAATCGTTTTATAGTACATTTGAGATCATACAGAAATTGTAACCTACCTTACTATTTAAGGTCTTATTAGAGCAAAAATATGCTTTCTTATTCAATTCCCAAATAAGAAGTCTTAATTACGAATTCCATATAAGTATACCAAATTCCGCAGTCACGCAATACAGGGTTATTTGCATCGAATAGGCTTTTCTTATGCAGCTTTGTATGTAGTTTTGAACGATTTCGCAGGTTTTTAATGGAATTTAATATGGATAAAATTTATACCAACAACAAACTTTATTGTTACTTTTATATTAACAGTCGACTTTATGCCTCGCTAACAGCTATTTAGACTTTTAATTTGAAAAATCATTCAAGCACTAAAAAGAAATTAGAATAGTAAATAGTACGTCTGCTAAAATCCGACGTCTTCCTCGATCCCTCAAAAATCTCCGCAAAACTCGATCTCCGAGAAATCAATGAGGCGATCTCAATCGAAAGATCCGAGCAAACATCCGGGCGCGAAAAATACCCACATTAGCCGGGCGAAAGCTCGCGGGCTAAACGGCAGCTCTCCGGGGCCCTCCTCGATAATTAAAGTGCGAACCTTGGTATTTTCGCGCGAACGAGCGAAAAAGGAGGAGAGAGGCGGCGGCGGGCCCTCGTCGGTGCCTCTCTCTCTCTCTCTCGCGACGCGTGCAGGAGATAATCGCGGCCCTCGCGCACGCAAAATTGAAGGGCTGTGTATGCGCGAGCACGCCGCCGCCGGCGGTATCGCGTGTCGGGAGAGAGAGAGATGCGCGAGCCTGACGAATCACGCGATCTTCTCGACCGCCTCGGGGGGAAGCCGATGCAAATGCTTTGTTTGCTTTTCCGCTCGGCTGCCTTTTCGCTTTTTGGCCCTATTCCGGGAATGAGGGAAGTTTTTCGTTTGGAGTATGTTGTTGATAAAATGTCTTTGCAGGGTATGATAATCAACCGGAATTTGGCACTCTTCTGTAATATGAAAAATTGAAAATAGCGAGTTTCGAAATTGGTCGGTGCAATGGAAAGAAAAATAAGAGAGCGAAACGTTCACGTTGCTCATAAAAATATATGTCTGAATATTAAAAAATAACAGTTTAAAAAAATACTACTGCCAAAGCATCGTCTAAAACACAGAGAAAACACGAAATCAGTCTGTACGAAGCCGAGCAAAAGTTGAAAAGGCAGCAGACCGCCCTCGAAATTTCCAATTCCCCGGAAGAAAGAAGCGCAATATGGTCAACGAGAGATTCGTGCGGGGCTCTGAAGAGAGAAAGAGAGAGAGAGCCGTAAGCAGCCCGCCTGGGGTCCGAAATTTTCGAGTAAACGTTATCTCAGCTGGGGCGGCCCCGAATTAGGAAAGTGCGCGCGTTATCGTTTCAATGCAAACCGTCTAACGAAGCGGCCCGGGTCCCTTTTACCGGCGGCGGACGCGGTATTCATCCTAAACGGATTTGGCTTCATTAAGCACCCCAGCGGTCAACCCCCCTCCCCTCCCCCCTCCCGTCTCCGAGGCTTTCATTCTGCTTGCGTAGTCCCGTTTTCTTCCCTTTTAGCATTTTCGAGGCTGTTTCTTCGTTTACTTTGCTAGATTGTCTTTGACTTTCTGCCTTTTTTTTTCTTCTACTCCCGCTCTTCATTATCTCGCGCTGTTTCTTTGTTTACTTGGGTCGTGGATGCGGTCGTGGAATGGATCGCGCGTCTCGTATCAAATGTGAATGCGCCTTCTATTTTATATATAAATTAATTAATTATAAATTAATGGTTGTATGTCCATTGTATGTCGTTCAAGAAATTTGGGAATTATACTTTGATTTATTTTCTTACGATCTATAAAAAGGCGCTAGAAAATTTTTATCGCAAATTCATTAAACTTTCACGTAAGTAATACCGAAAATCTGCTTCCGACCATTTAATAGTACAACGATTCCAGATAAAGAACTTCTTTCCGTGGCAAAAGAAACGAGGCGAACCCTCGAAATTAGCCAAATTTCGAAAAAGCGCTCAATCCACGTCATAACAAAGCCCGTAGCTTCGCAGTTTCCTGCCGGGTTCATTATTTCCCCGGCAGCAGTTTCCTTCCACGGTCCGGGCTCGCTTTTCTTCTCAATTTCTGGCGTCGCTCTCATTTGCGGCGCACGTAACTATGGCAACAATGGCCCTGGCAATCAGCCTGGCCCACCGAATTAGCGAGGCGGTGTCGCTGCAGCTCGGCCGAGCGTGAATCAAATGGAAAGAGAGAGAGAGGGAGGGAGACAGAGAGAGAGAGAGAGAGAGGCAAATTTATGCGATCGATCTCCCCCGCTCGTGAATAAACATCGAACGAGATGGAAATTTTCCGATAGGGTGAACGGGTCGTGTTTACGGTGCGTCGCCCGGGGAGTCTCTCTCTCGCTGATCGATGCTGTTTTTGCTCTTTATGCGTGAGCGTTTGGGCTCGGGGACGCTTGATTAGGCGCCCGTGCTGTACTCGCGATTGCTGCATGAACGGGCAGCGAAAGTGGCTAGCTTTTGGAGGTATTGGGTTTTAAGAGTAAACTTTGGTTTGTGGGTGCATTATTCTTCTTTGTCGAGTATCCCTTTAAGATCGCAGAGTGAAATTTTTTGTGTTCAGGTGATTTGGAGGTTTTATTTTGATTTTATATAAAGTCAAATTTGCATACTTTTGTGTAGTAATCATCTCTTTCTGACAATCTTAATATTTTCCGTGTCAAAAAAGGTCGAAATTAAATAAGATAAAAATTTTAAAAAATCATATAAAACACATCCTCATCGCCATTTTTCAATCCTCCATTTTAAAACCGAAGCCAAATCCACGTCCCGTCCTTTAAAACAACCCCTCGACCAATCCTTTGCCGTGATTTGCATGGACCTGCGCCCTGCGAAACCTGAAGAACTCCCCACCCTTTAAACTCTCTCCCTTCTCACTCAACCAATGAGCTGCGGCCTATCTCCCTTTTTTTAATTTCAACAACCCTCTACCCTCGCAACCCCTAACCGAAGGGTTACACCGCGCAGGCGCGCAACCACTATATGCAAAGCGCCAATCCTTTCCACCTTGCTTTAAACTCGTCCAGCCCCTCGGCCAACCCTTGAACCCTCGACTCGAGGGTGGCTCTTCCCGAGGGAGGCAAAAAAAAAAAAATGGAGGCCGCGCCTTATCGAGTGGCGGCAGGCGTGGGGGGAGGCTTAAAAAATGACGCATCGCCGCCACCAATCACACCGCGGGAGGCCGATTGAGACGCGCGAAAAGCAAGTTCATCCCCTCGCGCTTAGGCATTTTCGCTTCCACGTATATATACGCTTCGCTCGACGGTATACGAAATCCCGTGAATTTTCCAGGGGCTAATCCGATTTGCCGGCTCTGTAAAAAAAAAGCGAGGGGCGGCCGTTTATTTTTTTTTTCAAAGTGCCGTCGAGAGGCCGGGCGATAAAACGTTTATCTTTTTTTATCCGGGGAAACGGAGCGTGAGTTAAAAAAAAAAAGGAGCTTTCCGCAATTTTTTCGACTTTTTTAAATTATCATCTTGATTTAGGGGCGGGCTCTGGGGAAGCGGCAGGGGACGACGAATGTTGCTCCGAGAACTCGACGTACGCAGTGGATTTGAAAGCGATTGATAAATTTTAAAAATCGGCGGTGATTCGTTACAAAACTGATAAATCCAAAATCATTCGTCCAGTCGCGTAAATAGTCAAGTAAAATAAACTAGATTAAAAATTAAACTACTAAGTAATTTAAAACGCGTCGTGCTACACACACACACACACCCGCAAAAGTCATTCCAGCCTCGTCTCAGTTCTCCAGGCGGCAGGAAGAAAAAGCGACGTTTAATTCTGCCGCTAAAATAACTGGAAGGACCGAATGGGAAATCCCGAAGAAACGAACGAGGTACAGTACGCGAGTTTAAGCAAGCAGGCTAGCGAGCCACCCCCTCGAGTGGAGGTTGCCAGGCGCTGCTAGTTGGCGTCCATTTCTTCCTTCTTTTAATCTTACTTTCCCGTAAACGGGCAGCCAGGCGTTAATTCAACGGCATTGATTGCCACACGAAACCCCCGCCGAGTCTCTCTCTCTCTCTCTCTCTCTCGCTGGGGCGCAGATTCCGGACCCTCCGCCCCCTTCCTTTGCGCTTCTTTTCTTCGTCATCCCCCTTTCGTGCACTGGTATTATACACCCGCTCCTTTTCTTCTTCGCTCTCCGTATGCTTTCTTTGCGTGTTGCGTTGCACGCGCAAAAGCTCCGGGGGCCCCCGAGCAAAGGAGTCCGACCGTCTGAAGGCGAGGCTCTAATTTCGCTGAGATAGACGTCGACTTTGCCGTTTGATTCCCCGAGAAAGGGACAATGATGGAGCTTTAAAACGTTCGAGTCTTATTGATTTTAGCCGTTAATTTGTCTAGTTATGTAAGATTTATTTTAATTGTGTAATTTTTGTTATTGAAATAGATAAATACATAGTTTTTGGTAAATTTAATTGAAACTCAATTTACCTTCAAACTTTTAGCAGTCTATTAAGAAACTAACTGTACATTACATAATCTAATTCTTAAAAGCATAATATTTTTACTTTAAATTTATTTCTACTTTACGTTTGTGTATTTTTTACAACTATAATATTTAAAACAAAAAAATGTTTTCGATCAAAATTACTCGCGAGCTTGTACATACGCGAGATAAATTATTAAACTTGCACAAAACTTTCTAAACAAAACCACGTCCAGAGCAATACGAAATAACCCCGCTATCCAAAAATTCAGAAAACTTCTCTGCCCCCCATTCAAATCAGAAGGAATAATCTTCATTGCAAAGTCGTCAGCCCCGAGTAGCAGAGGGGGGAGCGCGGCTAATTTCTTATACAATCAGCCGCAGATGTCGAGTTGAGCTTGCAGCCTCCTTGAAAATCGATATGACCAAGTAAGAAAGAGCGAGAGAGAGAGAGAGAGAGAAGAGAAGCGCGCGAGATAGAGGCTTAAGGAGAGGAATGCTCGTTTGATGCAAACGATCGAGATAAATGATCCTGAGGGAAGCCCCCCCCCCCTCCGCTCTCGTGTCCACCAAAGTCCGAAGGGAGTTTAACTCGAAAAAGGAGAGATAGCGCCTGGAAGAAGGTGGGAAAGGACACGGGGAAAGGATGGAGAGACAAGAGATGGGTCGAGTGTGCGCGGGGCTGGGGCGGGTGGAGGGGGTGAAGGGGGGGGGGGGGGTCAATCTATAATAAAAGCCGCGCGCTGCCAGCGGAGATAGCGAAGCTGCTCTCTCCTACTCGTAAAAAAAAGGGGGACTTTGCTTGAGAACGGATTACGAGGGTGAAATCGTACGACTGATGCTCATCGACTATATACGTCCCGGCTAGCGGCCGTCATGAAATTCACACTTGAATTGTGTACTCGTATAAAGAGGGACGCCCCGCAAGTCCCGCGCGGAGACGCGCGGGAGAGGATGAAATGATAACGCTGAGGAGATGAATTTCTTGGATGTGTCTGCTTAGAGGCCGTGCTATTCGTTGACGCTTTGCTTCGGTCGTTTTGAGATACTTTTTACTTGTATTTCATGAGATTCTTTAATTATCACGTATAGTAATGACATAAGTTAAAGTTGGTTGAATATTTAAAATTGATATAAATTATAAAATATGTAATAATAGGTCCTGGTAAATTTGTTTAAATATCGAATATTACTCAAGCTTGATCAAATAATCCGTTCAGTAGAAGCTGCGATCCAGGCGTATATACAGACACACACACACACACACACACACACACATACAGCCGTTTTTCAAAAGCCATTGACTCTTGTTCCTGACACCTTAAAATACAATTATAACAGATTTTTCGAACAACTCCAAAAATTACTATCACAAAGCTTCCTCTTTATAATACTTTACAGGTAAATAAAAATATTCAGGGAAAAATCAATAATTTTTTTAACCTAAACACAATGTGGATGAAAAGTAAAATAAACCTTGTATTGAAATGTGTACAAGCATTATCACCTACATCATTACACATAAAACACGAATCTCACTAATAAATAGAAAAAAAAATGAATAGAAAAAATCACGGATAAACCAACAAAACGAAACGACCTCGCACTTAGTCCATTACAAAACCGATAATTGTACAATAACCATTAGCATCCGCACCTCAAAATTACCGCGTCTCGTATCAGCCGAGCGTAATTCCCCCAAAAGAAAAATCAAAAAACGAGCCCGAAAGCGAGCGTTAAAAGAAGGAAAAGAGGCCGCAACACGTGTATTAATACTCCTCCGTGCGCGTGCATTCACATAAGCGTGACGGTATAAAAGTTAAGTGGTCGATTAGCGCGACAGGTTTTCGAGTTTTCAGCGCTCGTTTACCGCGCGGACGGACGGGCGGGCGGGGGGAGAGAGCGCAAGTGCGCTTATCCTCACCTGTCGAAGGCAGCGCTCATTAAAGCGCGCCGAGGCGGGGAGGGTCGCCTCGAGGCTCGAGCTGCGTACCCTTTTATGCTAATCGGCGGTGGGTACGCCGAGTGTAATCGCTTATTACGAAAGAGAGATGGTATCGGTGAGTCTTTAGAGGGCACTTAGTTTGGGCTGTTGCCGCGGGAATGGTGAGTTCGAACTTATTCACCGAGGGTTGCTTTGCGCGAAATGCAGATGAATCGTTAATGTTGCCCGTTGTATTTCTCCTTTAGTGCAGCTTCGATGAATAAATTTAACAATTGCCAAACTTCTGGCTTCCTCGCAAGCGATAATTTTCTAAACTTGCCAATGCTCCGCGAAGTATTAAGAAGGAAAGGACTCGCGAGATTCGAACGGTCGAAAAACGAGCGCAAGAGATAAAGAAGACTCCTCATAAAAATCTCCTTGGAAACAATTACGAGTCGAGCCGTCGGCAACGGGAACGATAATTTCCGGAGGAAAAAAGCGGCGGTGGCGGCGGGCGTCGGAAGTACATAAAGGAACAGCGCGTGCTTGACAAGGAGCTCCTAGCTTTCGGAAAAAGCGCGGCGCGCCCCGAAAAGTATATAACCCCGGCCGGTAAATCGCTTCGGACTCGTGCGAGCTTCCCATAATTTCGTTTATTACGGTTATACTTCACGGGCGGCGGCGGCGGCGGCGCTCCGCAATGCGCGGCATAATGGCGAGCTCACGGCGCAAACAATACAAAAATTATGTTCCGCCGCGAGAGAGAGAGAGAGTTTTCGCAATCTCGCCGCGGCGGGGGCTCCTCCTCGGCTCTCGGCTTCCTTCGTGCGGCTGCCGCCGAGTCGCGCCGCGGAGAACTTTCGCGATTTAAGGGATGGCGGTCGCCGGGGAGACTCGTCGGTGTGTGCTCGAGCTCGTTTGTCTCGGCCCGGCCATAGGCCGGATTTCGGAGGCTTCGAGAGATGCTCGACGGTTAAGTGGATGAGCGATTTATGGGAGGGCTGGTAGTTTTCGAGCATTGTTTTAGAATTTTCTCGGGTGATTGAGGAACGTGACGGTTTTGGTTTATGCTTGCGGGCTTTGGTTCTTATTCGCGATATTGAGGTTAAAATGTGGCAGTTGCCTCGTTTACAAGACAAATAATAAATTCTACTAACAATAAGAAAAATGATCGGTTGTAACAATCAGTGACAATGGACTTCATTGCGATAGTCAACTAATTTAACTAACTTATTGATAAGGTACATACAAATTTGGACAAAAATCCAATACTTTTTATAATTTTTCTAATTATTATGCTAATTTGTAATTTTTATATTGGTAACATCAACTTTTAATTCACTATCCAAGATTATCTTTATCTAAGATTGATCTTTCTTTTCGTAAAATACGTTTCATTTTTATGTATTCGTTCATCAAAATTACATGACTATACCAATTTTAGTAAAATAAACAAATAACTTATTTCTATATATTAAAAATGACCAGTAGTTTACATGTTATTTATTTTTATGCGATAAAAAATTAAATTAGCTACTTATCATTAATTCGTTAGAGTAAAAATAAAGAACTCTAATAATATCAAATAATCATTAAAAATTTAAATACCATAAAATCTTAAGTAGCAAAAACTAATACTGATTAGCTATTAACAAGAAATTTAGCTACTACTACCTATTACAATCATCGAAAACTCGCAAAAAAATTACTCACTAAATAATTTACCTTGCTTCAATCATCATCATTGCTACCGAGAATAAAGAAACCCTAAACCTTAAACATCGCTAAATAAGAAAAAAAATGAACTTTACAAAGGTTCATCCGCGCGCTTTCCCCCCGCGATCGGTCCTCGATAACCTCTCGCGCCGCATTTTTACGCCTATCTCGCAAACCCAGCCGCTTACTCATAAAAGCCTCGGCCCCGGCGAGGTTTCTTTTAATTAAACTGTCGCGCGCGCCCTCCGAAAACGGAGTCGTCTCCCCCCCCCCCTCCCCCCATCCAGGGAGACTCGTTATCAGCGCCGGCCAGCGCGCTCGTCTCCCGACATTTTTTTCGCCCGGAACTTGGCATCCGGAGCGCTAAGCGCATGATATCGACGTCGGGGACTAAGATAGCCCGGGAGGAGTCTAATTACGAGGATTCGACTTACCCGCTCGTAAAAGCCCGATTTCTGCTCCCCGGGATGGCCGCCTCGGCTGACGTTCTCCCCGCCGATCTGAAAACTGATATAGACGCCGTTATGAGACCTTGCTTTATCAACGTTAGTTTTATTGGATTTTCTTTTTTTTTTTCTCATAAGCGCCGCCGTTTATCGCGGGGTTATTTTGCAGGGGCATTTTGTAACTGGGAATTGCTTTAATTGTATTGGGGGTAATATGGAAAGATCTTGCTTTTTAGAATAACTTTGAAAGGAAACATTCCGACGGATGCTTTATTCTGTAGAAAATAAAATTATTTCTTGTATGAATTTTTAAAGAAGTTTAGTGTATAGATTAATGACCGCATTGATCGTTATAACTGTACGATAAAAATAGTAAATATTGTATTACTTATTCATTATTGAGCTTACTGTCCTGATTTTCTTTAACCGACACTACTGTTGTTAAAACCAAATTGAATAAAAGTAATTCGTAATAATACAATCCAATTATAAACTGACTTTAGAAACAGCTCTATTTTACTGTACACTCAATGTCCAAAGATTAAAATTTACAATGAGCCTGAAAATGTATTTTTGCAGTTATATTCGTTTAAAAACCCAATTGTGCTCAATTAAGACTTTCGTAATAACCCCAGCAGCCAGTGGAAACTTCATTCTTCGACGTAATACAGTAATTTTCCAAAATCATTAAAAGGAAGCGGATCGTTAATCGTTATAAATAGTTAACGATCGTTAGCGTAAGGAACGAATCTCGCAAAGAGCCGCCGCGAAACGTCACACATAATTGCGTACAATTAAAGCTACGTAAAGGGCGATTTTAACGAAGTCGATTTCTGATCACGTACGGAACGGTAATCGCGAGAAAGCGGGGATCAGCGCTCTAATCCTTCTGATCATATGTGCCGCGCGAACTTTCCGAAGTTTTCCCAGGCGTAATATTCCCCCTCCGTATCGGCCTCTTTCGAACTAACATCGCTCTTGTCATTCTTATATTAAGAATAGTTGATAGAAAATAGCTGCGAATTGATCTGTTCTGCGGCGAATTATTAATCTAATTCTTCGTGAAGAGTAGGGAATTGTGATTGCGTTCATTACAACGCTGAATTTTAGTAAACAAAATCATAATTTTTTAAAAGTCAATAAGTTATCAGCCTCAAATTTGAATCACCCCCCGACTAAATTTCGAATTTCTCCCACCCCAAAGAACGGGCAGCCGCTCTCATTATTCTCCAGCGCGGGGCTCCGGCGTAGGCCAACGCGGTACGCGGAGCGAAAGACGGACTGCTGGGCGGAGGACGAGGAGGAAGGTTATACGAGCTCGCGATGTCACGGCGAAGGATCGTAATGTCAAGCCCGGCGCGGGAGGCGGCGTGGTTCCCTCCTGGCTCGCGGTGCAACTACCATACACACGCCCCCTTCGCCGTTCCTTCGCTCTTCTTCTTCTTCTTCGGTCTCCGGCTCATTGTGCGTTTGTCGCTCGAATAATTTTTTTGGGCTTACGATGTTTTAGATATAGTTTAAATGTGGGTGGTTAATGCGGCTTTTATTACTCGATGTTAATTATAGCGATACTGATTATACCAAAAGTTGAAAGAAAAAGTTGCCTTTTTCGAGCTTATTGCAAATTTACCTCGTCAGGCCGAAATCTCAAAGCTGCCATTTTAGTTTCCGTCGTTTTACTTTTTCCCTTCAATATCTTTAGTTATTGCCCGGGGTTCGTCCTTTTTTTTAATTCGCCCGCTTCTCGCTTTCCCGTCGAATTCAGCGTCATTCTCGGATCTGTCTTTACCTACTGCTCCTTTCTCTCCGAGCGCGACTTGAACCACGGGCTTTCCTACGGCGAAATTACTTATAATATCTGCCAGCAGGCCAGACACGCCCGATGCCGTCAGCATCGCTATCGCCCGAGTCTTGGTCCCGTAGAGAAATGCCGTCTTTATTATCTATCAGAAGCAATCTACCGGCCGATGCTAGCTTTTCTCTCCTTCTTCTGCCTCTTCTTTTCCTTCCTTTGTATTAGTTTTACTTGGTTATATTCTTTTATCCTAACTCGCTCCATTTTCCAAGTTTTTTTGCAAATTGCGCTCGCATTTTTTGGGCAACGGTTAGGTATATATGTATTATTGATAAATACGCAATTTTTTTTTACTATTTTTACTTATTTTTAAATTAATTTTTACAAATATCCAACATTGTCAATCAAATCATTAAAAGATATATTTTTATCAGCTACAGCTCTCCAATAATATCATTCTATATTTACCAATAAAATTAGTTCAATAAAGTCGACAACAACAGAAATCGAATCCCAGGGCAAACAATTAATTTATATAAGAAATTTCGAAACAATGGGCCTCGCCTGAAATTACATGTTCATTAAGCAGCCATCAGAGGCTCACGACCAATCGAACCCGGCCCGAACATTAGGAATAACTTCCTTATTCCTCTCGAGAAAAGTCCCCCCCGCCAGCAATCAATGCAGCCACCGGAGGACAATGGCTCCTCGCTCCGGCTTTCGCGGCGCTCTCATTAATTTCGACTCTCCGGCGCTCTCCGGGAGAGGACAAAGTTTCCGCCGATTGACGGACTTTCCCGGCGTGCCTGACCGAGCGTCCGGCTAATTTAGACCGACTGTTCCGTGAAATTACCGAGAGAGAGAGAGTGAGCGGGGTTGCGCCCCGGTAATGAGAGGGTGAATGCTCGCCGAGGAGGGAAGAAGCCATCCCCCTCTCGCGACATGCTCTCGCTCGGCTAATCACCAAGGCCGCTCGTTAGCGGATTCAATGAGAGACTCGGGCTGCCGAGCAAAGGCGGGAAGAATAAATGCCGACGCCGGGCGAGACGGCTTTGGTGACGAGTTTCGCCGAAAGCTGATGTGGAAGATGCTGGAAAGCAGTTTCGGCGGCGGTGCCTTCAATAAGGCGGAGAGACTTGTTGAGGTGGTGGAGGCGGTTTTTTTATTCGGTTTCAAAAGCTGTTTTGGTTTAAATAGATGAACGAAAGGAATTCAAAATTATAAGTGGGAACGTGTAAAGAAAGTACAAGGAATGGAGTTAAGAAGTATTGTTTTTTTAAAAAAGTATATAGCTTCTGTCGTCGAACCTGAGTAATTAGCTTGAAATTATATTTTAAATACTGTTGCAAATAAGAAACTGAAATTAAGGAACCCAAGATTTAAATAGTACAACCAAAATCATTTAGTGTAAATTTTAAGTAACTAAAATTATTAATGTCTTATCACTTTTGGTTCGTTCTACTGAGGAGTTAAAAAAATGTCAATAAAACAGGTTTTAGAACAATTTCAAATGTTTCTCGTGTTTTTATTGCTTGATTTTACGCACGCAGAATAAACTGTATTACAAAGTAATAAATTAAAACAGTATAGCTTTATGTAATTCAAGGAAAAAAATTTCAAATACTTTTTATATATCACTAAGTACGTTATTTATGGTCTCGAAGCATTTTCTCGACTTTAAGAAATAAAGCAAGCGCACGAACGAAATAAATTTGACTAAAAGGGTTTGCTCTCCTTTGTTCGTTCATTAAAAGGAAACGAGGTTTCCGAGATAGTTCATTGAAAAAAAAGGGGGGGAGAGAAGCCTTATAACATTATTACTTCGAAAAGAGTGCTTATTACGGGTTCTTTGTAGATGTACAATATTTTCGAAGTTAATTGCGTTTCGGGAGTAAGTTGGCTCGGGCAATGATTATTTCCAGGCAAGTAAAGAAGGGGTCGCCCCGTTCGCTCTCTTGCAAAAATCTCTCTGATCCTCTCGCCTCGCGCGCGGCGTTGCCGTCGTCGTCCCCGATCTAATACAGCCCTTGCGAGAGCCCAGTCGAGCGTGCTCACTTAATTCCCGCTTCGAGATGTAATTTGTGTCGCTTTGAAGCCCGACGAGCATTGTTCCTCTCTCCTCTCCGAGGATATAACGAGGTCTCGTTTCAACGATTCCGCCGTTTACCCCCGGCTTCGGCTTCGGCCTTTTCCCTCCTTCTTCTCTTTGCAAACACGAACGTTAATTGTAGCAAACTAAGTGTTTTCGATTATACAGCGAATCGAAAGTCCTTCCTTACCGAGAACGCGGCTCTCTCTCTCGCCTCCCCCTTCTCCCTTTTTCGATCTACCGGGAAAGTTATTTTTGGTACGAGGAATTCAGGTCTCGTCGGTGCACTGCGATAATCAAGCAAATCATTAGGATTAAGCGCATTCCGCGGCCGGCGCTATTATTTAATTCGACCATTTTTTTTGCGGGGGACAAGTACGGTAAAATATATTTTATTTCTGTTTATTCTTTCGGAGATTACCGAGCAGAAGGCCCAATTTACGAAGAGGCAATTGCAAACGAAGATATAGAAATTCAATTGTTCGCCGCGCGCTGCAATATTTTTCTGCAGGTGGAATTGACAATTATACATTACGATGCAGAGAATAGCATTAAAATTTATTATTAAATTTTCCGCTTTTTTCATCGGTATAAGATACAATAAGATATGAAAAGTCGTTGACTTTGTCGTAAATACAGTTCTATCGCATTTATCATTTCTTTCTATCGTGATACAAATTGGCGAATATCGCCAACGTTCATCAAAGTTTACTACCCCAGCTTTTATGTTTCTTCGCTATAATTCGCTAACTAATTATCGATAAAACTAAAGTTCATTAAAGAACATCTATAAAACCGCATTAGAATACTAACTCATCCAATAAACGAGCGATAAAGCACCGCGAGAACAAGCCCCGGCCGCGAGAGCTGCACTCGACTGGGGGGGAGGCGGCAAAAACCGCCTCGGAGTCAGTGTTTCCAGCGACAATAAATACTGACTCGCCAGTTTTACGGCGAAGTGGGCCAGTCGCGTGCTGCGGGCGCGGATCTCCCTGCTTGGGAACCGTCGAGCGAGCCGAAAGCCGGAGCCTCGAAAAGAAAAAAAAGCTCGATTCGCCGCGGAGAGAATGTTTGTCTATCCTCATCGCGGATATTTTTTCCGCGGAAACGGCCGGGGCAAGAAAGCCGAGCAGCCGCCGCAGCTCGGACGTGTTTTCTTTTTCCCGGCTGCTGCTGCTGCTGCTGCCGTCGTCGCTGCTCTCGCATTGTTCCCTTCGCGGAATCATAATCGCCGGTAATATAAGTTTTTTGCCGACTTAATCGCGGCCGATTCGCTCGTTAAGATGTGAACGGCGCTCTCGGGGCCCTGCATTCGCATTTCTCCTCGTCGCGCCGCCGAGAGGAATCCGAAGGCGGTCTTTGTCCCTCTCCTTTGGAGTGCCGATCTGCTGCCTGCTGCTGCCTGATGCTGCGGCGTCGTGCCGAGAGGAGAACGAGGATGATATAACGAAGTGAAAATGAGAGGGATGTTGGGGGGAGGCAGCTTTTGTGGCGCTCTGTTCATCTAGTTATGGGCTCTTTAGCGGAGGAGGTTTATTTCTATTTCAAGTGCTGGGGGATATTCGCCGTTTTTGCGAATTTCAAGCGCGAATTAAATCCTGGGCTTGAGCAAATATGCGCATTTTTAGCGGATCGGTTATCGTTCGATTGTATATCAATTGTTAATAAATTCCCTGGCATTTAAAATTACAAACTCTTCCTGAATAAGTCGGATATTGACGATAACGCGGATATCGTCTTCGAGTCGACTCGCAGTCCGGCGGATTAAACGCACGGAGAAACGAGAGGAGCGCGCGAAAAAACTAGACGGAGAAAGCAAGCGAAACGGTCGAGCAGACCCGCGTTAATAAATAAATCAATTAAAATTTAAATTCTACCGGAGAGTTAAGTCGCTAATTGCGCCCCGGACAAGTACGTGGATGGATTTGCAATGCAAGCTCCGGGATTTGTCCGGTGCGAGAGAGCACAAAGAAGAGGGAAGGAGAGAACGAAACGAAAAAAAAAAAAATAAAAACGAAAGAGAAGCAGAGTCGTCGTTTGAATGTTAATCGAGCGATGCTGCAGAGGCGACTTTCGCGCGGCTGCGAGAAAACATTGTATTGATGAGAGTACCTAACCAAGTCGACGGGTCAACCAAAAAAGTACTTCGAATTTGAGAGGAGAACGCCTTCGCCGAGGGTTAATCGCATGCAAATTCGACCTGCCTTTTTACCGCGACGATAAATTGTCATCGATAATGATGTCTTTGCCAAAGATTGACGTTAGTAAAACCATTCAGTACAATTGAACGAATCCGAGACTATTCCCCAAAGGCAGGAAGCCACTGAAATTCAACAAAAAAAAAGTTCCTAATTTCCAATCAGGGTCCAGCTTTTTCTCCGCTCGTCCAGCGAAATGCAGGCAAACGTCAGCGGCACCTCCCGCCTCCGTCGTCGGCTTATTCTCACAAATCAATTTCCTCCCTCCTGGCAAAGCAAGCTTTCTTCCATCCCGTGTCCCCCTTTCCCTAACAGCCTCTCCCTCCCGGCCCTAAGTCCGCATTTGCGGCCGGTGCGTGTCGCGGCAAAAAGCGCGCCGCTCCGCCAAGGTGAAAATGAAGTCGTAAGAGGCTCTCTCTCTCTCTCTCGGGCAGCCGGGGGGCAGGAAAACGAGAAGAAAGAGAGAACGCCGCCGTGCGCCGATGAATTTTCATTGGCTTCCCTTTTTTCGAAGCACGGCTCCTTCGCGGAAGCCCCGACCCCGCGTGTCTTATACACACAAGAAACCGAGGCGAGCTGCTGCCACTGCCGCTGCGGCCTCGGAAGAAATCGAATTCCTCCTCGGCGAGGATTCCTGGACGAGGATCGATAGTGAGATCCGCCCCGCGAATGAATATTCATGGGGCGAGGGGGCAGAGCGCGCGAGACGATCGCCACCGCGAGTATATAGGGGCCGCGGAAAAAGTGGAATGCGCGGGAGGAGGACGAGAGGAATTAAAAGCGCGGCTGACGAGTCGCGCGCTGCGAGAGAAAAATTATGGATTAGGAGGGGAAAGCCGACGGGCGAGGAAGAAGTTGATCTGCCGGTTCGCGGGGTGATATAAGGGGGGGGGGAAGGGCGCGGGTTTTGCGACGGGGTAATTTTAGAGGAATTTCGAGGATGCGAGGCAATCAGAAATTAAAAACGTGGATTGGGTAAGAACTTGCGGTGTGACATACTTGCAATGGAAATACAGAAGCGTTGTTCGAGCGTACAGAGTCCTTTGAATGCGAGAAAGTAAAATTTCTCGGTTTGGTTTCAAGTTTAATAAAACCATTCAATGAACAGAATTTTAATGTTTTTCAGTTCAAGACTGCAAGAAAATGTTCTAAAACTAATAGAGGTTTTCGCCTCTCCGTTAACCACTAATAAATGAAAGAACGGTTATTCGCGTTAAAAAAAAACTTGATAATTTTTCATTTTAAACGGAGCAAAATGTTTATTGCTTCTGAAGCGGCTTCAATTTTCACCGAAGATCAAACAAAAGAATTGATTAGCTCGGCTGCATAAAAAGTAGAGATTGAAACTGGCTGAGAAAATTACTTATTATTTTTAACTTAAAAAACTGTAACCCCATTTGCAAAAATACTTCCAGGAATAAAACAATTGCCTCCGGACCGGCCTACAATTATCCTGAATAAACGACTTCATTGAACCAGAGAGGCTACGAAGTCTCTGGTAAAAAAGCCTTTAACGACAGATTAAAACGTTCAGTTTTCCCGAATTTTAACGAACCCCGGAGCTAAAAGCCTCCACATCCGCGAGCAAATCAGATCAGAGGGGAAGGAGGAGAAATCGAATGAATCAAGAAAAAGAAACGAAAAAATGCGTCGCCGATCGGCATGCAAGGATCTCCCTCGTGAGAGAAAGAGCGGCTCGTGTTTTTCTTTTATCGAAGCGAGCGACTTCTTGCCCTTCCCCTCTTACCAAGCGCGCGATGCGCTGCAGCTCGTCTGCGTTCGCGCGGAGGAGTCTCCTCTTTAATTAACGAGGAATCAATCAATGGCCGGGCCCCGCCGGAGAATTCCGCAGAAAAGCGGACGGAGGAGGAGAGAGTAATAAAGCAGGAGAGGACGGAAAGAAATGAGGGAGTGAGAGAGAGAGAGGATCGAAAAGAGACATGAAGAAAGGATGCAACTTCTATTTTCTCGCTCAAGTTTAAAGAAAGTTTAAAACCACAACGGCGCCTGGGGGACCTTTGTTCTGCGGTCAATTTTTTTTCCCTCCCGTCCCGAGACATTCTTGTCCAAAGTACACCGTGCCTGATTGTATTATTTGAACCTTCGTCTTATTGCCGCAGTTCTGCGCGTCTCTTCCCGGAAGATCACCGATATTTTATTCACCGCGGTGCGAGAGACTGAATTCGCTTACCGTCGCGCTGGGAAATCAAACGCTCTTAAAAATGACGTTGGGAGGTGTTAAAATACAGCGGTTCGCTAAATTGCAGGATTAAGCTGACGGTAAAAGGTTAAAAAAAAAAAGCTTATGCTTATTTTATCGTCGAGCGCAGCGAAGCTCCGTCGGCGAAACATTTCCAAACTACGCGTCAAGTCGATCCGCGGAAATGAAAACCAAATACAGGCCAGTAAATTACAGCGAGCCAATAGCCGAGACTGAAAAGTCCTCGAAAAACTCAATTAATCTCCCCCGGGCAGTAAATTTCCCCGATGAATCCCATCGGCCGAAGCTCGGCCCGAATCAGCCCCCCGGAATTCGTCATGTTTACCAAGTCTGCCTCTAAAAAAGTGTCCTCCTCTCCCTCGTCTTCGAGAGAAGAAAGCTCGAGCTCTCAGGCAGTCGAGACATGTTGACGTTTACCTTAAAATAAAGTTTGGTTTTCCGGCCGAAAAGCGAGCGTGGAATTGATACAAAGGAGCTTCTTCCCCCGGCTTTAAAGCTCACCTCGGCCGGTCGCCGGGGTCCCCGTGGGAGAGGCGGGAGGACCTCGGCAAATATTTGGTTAGCCGGGGAGGCGAAACTCTCCTCCTGGAATGAGAGATGAAAGACGGGACGAACGAATGAGCCGTTAGATAAGGAGAATGCCGGGCATTTTTATTGCTTCCAGGACACGGCCGCGTCGTCGGAGACTATCCTCTTTCGCCTCTCTCTCTTTCTGCTTTTTCCGAGGGAGGAATATAGAGAAATCGAGGGTCGAGAGACGATTCGGAGATGCGAATTTTACAGGACACTCTGACATTTCTCGCGTGCTCTCCGGACCTCTAACCTGTGTTTCCGCCGGGACGCTACACGAAATACTAAGCGACGTCACTCGATACACTCGCTTCGGGGGAATCCCTCGTTTCGCCGGATTTTTAGAAGCTCGCTCTTACGGAGTATGGGAAATTAAGTACAATGTATTTAGGTACGAGCGATTGAGGTAACTCCCTCCGCGAACCGAGTGATTATCGATTTCCGCTGGAGTGCCCGTTCGACGTTAAATGCTCGCGTCAACTTGCGAACAGAGCGGATAAAAAGTTTTATAATTCGACAAATCCGAGAGGACTGTTTTCGTTTTTTAAAAGCTACCGACGTAGTTAGTATCGCGAAAAACAGTGGTTAGGAATTTTAACGAGACGTCAAACTGCGCTCTGACCAATTTTACGAATAAGGCAAATAGACAGGATGTCGAGTACCAATCAGCAGAGATGACTGTCTATATGCAGTTTCTGCTCTCCGCTATAATAAAAATGTTTTTCACTTCGATATTGAATTTCACCGCTACCATTTAACCGACAAACATCGTCGACTTTCTTACGAGAAAACGGTCTCGTCCCTAATTATTCTCTCATCTCCTTCGGAAAATAATTATCACGTTAGATAAACAATTGCAATTTGTTTTCCGGCGCCTTTTTCGAACACCCGACACCCGAGCAAACGCGCTTCAATTAATTTCCCCAGCCAGGAAGCGAAGGAGACGGAGAAGTTCCTCGGAAATAATGAAGCACCGACTGCAGCAGCAGCAGCAGCAGCTCTTTTGAAATCCGAACGCTCTCTCGACAATCCTGACGTAATCATCGCGCGGCGCCTCTCTCGGCTCTCTTTACCGGAAAGAGTATCCCTCATTATCCCTGAAATCGAGCATTCCCGAGTCAAATTACTCGCGCCCCTCGGCGCTGTCTCCTCTTCTCTTCGGCGATTCGCGATATTGGATTCCTAAATGTTGATGCTTAACCGGGAGAGCCGAGAGGAGCCGGACGGGGCCGGGCGTTCCTCTCTGTCAAATTAGCTGGATTATTGGCAAGTCCCTGGTATTTAGGCTCTCTTTCGGGCTTGCCGGCGCGTTTGGGCTCTCGGTGGGTAAGAAAATTTTGTTCTAAACGTGGAAGAGTGAGGCAGAGAAATGGCTGTGCTTAATTACTGCGTAAAAAATCATTCTTGTGTACTCTGACTTTTGGAGTGGCGAAGCGGTGAACGACTAGATTTTCATAAGAAAATATGGAAATTGTTAGAGTTTATTTTGAATTTTAAAATATTGCAAAATAATTCTAAGAACACTTACCGCGCACAGATAGTGCAAGTTGTTTTTCCAAATATAGAAATTTTATTACGAAATCGTTGACTAAGGCAGAGAGATATTCCCGATCTCAAGGAATTTCACAAAAATAAATAATGGATGACGTTAGAAACGTAAAAAGTTAAAAGTAATTAATATGGAATTCAAAAAAATTCTTTCCTTCGATTCCATGTGTACACTTATTAGCACAACTTTCCATGCTTTGTACTTGGAAATTTTGAGTTCCTGTTGAGTCTTGTAATATAATTTTGTAATTTTGAAAGGATATTTTTTTCGCCTTACTATTGATAAATGTATTTGTACTTCTAGATATTTAAAAAAATAAAAATAGTTTTTCATCGCGTTTCAATACACCGCTGGAAGGAAAAATATCTTTCGTTAACACAAATATACGTGTTTGGATTGAACACTTAAAAGGAAAATATTAAAAAAAGTTTTTACGATCAAATCCTCAGAAATTGTGCAAAATATAACAATATTTTTACAGTCTTTAGGAAACTTCTAAAATACTTATTTAATTTCCCTAACAATTATCCACTCCATTCCAATAAATCAAAATGACGGAAAGACGCTTGACCCCCGCGTCCACATAAGCGCCGAAAAAATTATTCATCCGCTCCCTCGCCGACTCAAAAGACATACATCAGTACACGATTCAGCGAAGGCAAAGCGAAGCCCTCGCAGAAATACAGGGGCTTTTACCTCGTAGGTGTATATCCCGGTAACGTGGCGGCGGCGGCGGCGGCGCTGCTGATCCCCCGTACAATAAAATTTCTCTCCTTCCGCTTTTGTGCTTTGTGAGTCAATTCGAAACATGAATCGTATAATAATTCAGCCGGGGCCAAAGGAAAAATACGCGGCCGCGCGCCGCTGATGTTATTCGCTCGGCAGCCTTGAGAGGAGGGGGAAGGGGGGGGGGCAGACAGCTCCATATGTATGGGGGTGCGATGCGTTTTTCGAATTTCCTCTCGCGAATACATGCCTCTTCCCCTCGCTTCGCTAACACCCGTGCAGGAAATTTTCCAGGCGCTCTCGGGAAAATGTGTTATTTTAAGGCGCCGCCGCCGCCGCCGCTGCTGCTTTTCGCGGAATATAGATTAAAATTTATGGGTTTTGACGTGTTTTCATTGAGATTATGCCGAGAGGTCGCATTAAGGATGTTGTGAGGATTGAAAGTCGGAGGCTTTATTTCGTATTTAGATGGTAAATACTTTTCTTGGTAATTCTAGATTATTTTTCTATGAGTAAGGTAAGACTTTACTTTGAGATTTTCTTAGCGATTTTTATTTCGAATTGTAAAGATGAAAATTTTAACTAATTTATCAAAATCTTTTTCCTCGCATCAAAAAGATTCATTAATAAAATACGACGTAATTGACGTTTTTTTATCCGAAAATCTATGCATTAACTAGGAATTGTGATAGGAATACTCGGCATTTATTAATATTAATACAACCACAGCGCCGTTATCGGATGTATCATTCATAATCTTCTTGTTTTTCAACTCTCTCTCTCTCTCCCATTCCCCCCGTCGAGAATATCAAAGAGCGATCGCAATTCACATCTCACTCCTCTCTCGTTCCCCGCGATTCTGCAACTTTTTCCGTCTCCTCTCCTCCTCCTCCCCCTGCTCCTCCACTTCGCGGGCAAATCAAAAGTCCGCGAGCGCTCTCCGCTCTTTCGCCTAATGAACGACGCCCGCGGCGCTCGCAAGAAAAGTGCGCGCGCGCGTCCTCGCTCGGCAATTCCGATGAGAAAACGGCGGCGGCGGCGCGCATATTGCCGCGATTACTTTCGCGCGGGATTCGCGCCTGCGCTCGGGATCGTGTACGTATACGTGTGTAGGGTCTGGGAAGAAAGCGCGCGCGAGCAATCGGTTTATGGCCTGGAATAATGCTCGGGGGCCGCTTTGTCGCGATGCACTTTTTGGAAGAGCCCTGAGAGTACACTCGACGGGCGTAATGTGTAGGAGAAGCGAAGCGCTCGGGCGGAAAGGCGCGTGGCTAATTTATTGCCGAGCGATGCTGCGTTTGACGGGACGGAGTTTGCATTAGGAGACGGGGAAAATTGGGTTTGTTATGCACGGGTAAGTAATGTTTTGCTGCTGCTGCTGTTGCTTCGATTGTTTTGCTGATGTAGTACAGCCGAGTTGCTGCGTGAATCATTTTTTTCTTTATAGGGAGTGTTGTTATGGATGCAGGAAGCATGCGTGACTGGAGCTTGTGCAGAAATGACTTATTTATTGTTTTTCTCTCTGTACGCATCTAACTACATTTCATTGCCAAAAACGTACGTAAACCACGTACTTCTAGCGAGCCTCAAAGCAACTCTCGTACTTCTATATACCGCACCCGAAGAAAACTATCAAAATTCGTCCGCCGCCCCATCATTATTTACGGAGGGCCCTCCATTTTTTCGCCGAGGAAGCCTTTTCCGTGCCCGGGCCTAAATTAGACGAGCGGCGCAAAAACTGCTCTCGCGGCCAACAATGGACCTCAAGAGAGAGAGAGGACAAACGGATGCCGGCGCTCGATTCGTCTTCCTTATGCCTCGCGTTCTCTCTCTCTCTCGGAGCACTCAAGCGGCCGGCAGCGCGCTATTTTTATTTCCCCGCGGGCAGGCTGTTTTGAAAGGCTCGGCTGGAAAGTGCTCCGGAATTGAGTGCGCGCGGCTCTCTGTGCCACCCCCCCTTCATATGTACATGCAGGCGTTTTGCGGACGTTTCTGGATAGTGCTTTGGAGGTAGTGGGAGGATTTTTTAGAGTCTCGTGATATATTCCGTTTGTTTGGTTTATTAATGCTGAAAGTTGACAGGACTGTAAGACTGAAGTGTTACAGAAACTGGTTTTCTTTAAAAAAAAAGTCAGGTGATAGTAAAATGTGGTTTCAGTTACTAATTGAACGTAATACTCTATTAATTGACTTATTTTGACGTGCTATATTCTGTTTTCGGCCAAATTCTAACTTTCAAAAAAACGCAAGAATCCAAGAAAAACGAATGCAAGAGCAGCCGATAAAAATGCTTTTACCCAATTGTCCCCTTCTCACAAGCAGCGAAGAGTAGCCAGGCGCTTTTAATAAAAGCACGGCCGAGCAGAAGGCAGACGGACTCCCGCAATTGAAGGCACACAGAGGCAGGCCTCGTTGCGCCCTTTGGCAATTAAATACGTCGCCGGAAAGAAGAGAAGTGAGAATTTCGCGTCGGAGAGCGACGGCTCTAACTCGGCTCGTTGACGCGCGGGATTCTCCTTCATTCTCCTTTGGCCGCGAGCGGCGAGCGCGCTGAAAAGGAAGGGAAACGAGGCGCGCGGCGGCGGCGGCCTCCTTCTTGTCCGATGGAAACAATTACTCCGTCGTCGGCGAGAGTGCATAAATAAAGAGAAAGAGAGGCTGCCGCCGCCTGCGGATATTTGCATTTTCGAGGAGCGCGCCAAGAATGCGAGGGAGAAAATGAGAGAGAGAGAGAGAACGGAGCGCTGCTCACTTTGCCTTCCAGCTCCCTGATGCTACCGCGAGCGCGAGTCTCGATTATTGTAATAAAAGCCCGGAGTGATAATCGCCGGCTTTTTTTTGCGCTTTTTCGCGCTTTAGCTGCGGAGAACGATGATTTATTCGTGTAAATTTAAAATTATGAGAACAGTAGAAATAAAAATGATAAATTGTTTAATATTAATTCTGTTACATTTTTACCCATTCTTATAGTATTACGCGTTTTCTTAAAATACAAAAAGCGCCAATTAAATAAATAAAATTCTTAGCCGCCTATTCATTCATAAACGCACTGAAAACAAGAAGTAAACTCGCGCCGGCAAATCAATACAATTACAATAAACCCATAAATTTTCGCCTTCCGCCGGCGTTCGAAAAAATGTCGATACCGATAAACTCGTCATAAAGTCGTCGGAACGGCCAACTACACGCCTATAAATAACCGGAGCAACATCCAATCATGTAAATAGGTCCGAAAGAAAGCCGTCAAACGGAAGGCTCTCTCTCTCTCTCTCTCTCTCTCTCTCTCTCTCTCTCTCTCTCTCTCTCTCTCTCTCTCTCTCTCTCTCGCTCTC